>OZ038312.1:3638154-3728680 GCA_964035775.1 Osedax frankpressi | reverse complement strand
GGAAAACTATATGCCCCCTACCAACCGTAGTCTTATCCGGATATCCGATTTGACCTTCTCGATTCGTAGGTTGTTCCGGTTTCAAATATCGGCCATTGTTTACGATTTCGCGATAATCACCAACATCCCAAAGCGTTGGTTACTTATAAATAACTTGTTTGGTATCATCTAACGAATAAACTAACGATTTCATAGATTTTTAAATAATCGATTATTTTTTAGGTAATGAATTTAGAATGACAATGTGTACATGATTTTGTTATATAATAATTATATGATAACAAATAGATTATTTGTTAATTTTAATAACACATTGTCATTGTCTTATCTTTCTATTAAATAAATGTCTAGAATTCTAAATTCATATTTAATTTTAAAAGGCAATTGGAATAATAAATACTTATTAATAATGTTTATATGAATTAGATTTATTTTTAAATTTAAATATCTTGTTAGTTTATTATTAGTTTATTAAGAGTGATTTAACTGTTAGAATATTAGTTATTCATTGATTATTAATAATAATATCTACTCTTGACATATTACTAGTACATCAATTTGATGTTAGTGCTAATTAGACTTCAAAAAAATATCAAAGTGAATTTCCATGTATTTTTGAATTATGTTATTATACGAAGGGACAATTGTTAGGTTTGACGATATTATATCTCTATAATAAACGTTTGGGAATTATATTGTTTCTACTTTTGTTATTATATACTTTCTTTTTCCGTAATATAACTAAATTAACCAATATAGTAATAAATAGTACGTGCGTACATAGATTTCCTAACCTAAACTTTTATGTTATAGTTATAGTTAACTTTTATGTAAACATATATTCTTGTAGTTCGTATAGGAAATACATTAATAATCTATTAATGCATTTACAACTATTACTATACAGTTAATAGTATCAAAATATAAATATAATTGCAAGCGAAAATGCTAGAAGCGATGTTTGGCCTGTCGTAGAACTTTTGAACAGCGGGAAAATTCTCAGTAATTTTGCGCCACGACGGATTACACGTCATGATGATGAACAACGTGTACGACCTATAGGTCTACGGTAGCGACCTATAGGTCTACATTAGCGACCTATAGGTCTACAGTAGCGACCTATAGGTCTACAGTAGCGACCTATAGGTCTACAGTAGCGACCTATAGGTCTACAGTAGCGACCTATAGGTCTACAGTAGCGACCTATAGGTCTACAGTAGCGACCTATAGGTCTACAGTAGCGACCTATAGGTCTACAGTAGCGACCTATAGGTCTACAGTAGCGACCTATAGGTCTACAGTAGCGACCTATAGGTCTACAGTAGCGACCTATAGGTCTACAGTAGCGACCTATAGGTCTACAGTAGCGACCTATAGGTCTACGGTAGCGACCTATAGGTCTACGGTAGCGACCTATAGGTCTACAGTAGCGACCTATAGGTCTACAGTAGCGACCTATAGGTCTACGGTAGCGACCTATAGGTCTACAGTAGCGACCTATAGGTCTACGGTAGCGACCTATAGGTCTACAGTAGCGACCTATAGGTCTACAGTAGCGACCTATAGGTCTACGGTAGCGACCTATAGGTCTACGGTAGCGACCTATAGGTCTACGGTAGCGACCGATAGGTCTACAGTAGCGACCTATAGGTCTACAGTAGCGACCTATAGGTCTACAGTAGCGACCTATAGGTCTACAGTAGCGACCTATAGGTCTACAGTAGCGACCTATAGGTCTACAGTAGCGACCTATAGGTCTACAGTAGCGACCTATAGGTCTACGGTAGCGACCTATAGGTCTACAGTAGCGACCTATAGGTCTACAGTAGCGACCTATAGGTCTACAGTAGCGACCTATATGTCTACAGTAGCGACCTATAGGTCTACGGTAGCGACCTATAGGTCTACAGTAGAGACCTATAGGTCTACAGTAGCGACCTATAGGTCTACAGTAGCGACCTATAGGTCTACAGTAGCGACCTATAGGTCTACAGTAGCGACCTATAGGTCTACAGTAGCGACATATAGGTCTACAGTAGCGACATATAGGTCTACAGTAGCGACCTATAGGTCTACAGTAGCGACCTATAGGTCTACGGTAGCGACATATAGGTCTACAGTAGCGACCTATAGGTCTACAGTAGCGACCTATAGGTCTACAGTAGCGACCTATAGGTCTACGGTAGCGACCTATAGGTCTACAGTAGCGACATATAGGTCTACGGTAGCGACCTATAGGTCTACAGTAGCGACCTATAGGTCTACGGTAGCGACCTATAGGTCTACAGTAGCGACCTATAGGTCTACGGTAGCGACCTATAGGTCTACGGTAGCTATTCACGTGTGTTAAAGCATTCAACTGCTTCTCGAACACGTACCGTCATCCGCTTGCATAACTGGGAGACAGTATAATACGTTGTCCAATATCACATGGATTCAGGTCCTCATTACGCAACCGATCTACTATCTACTTGTACCTGCTAGTGCGCTGAGGTCGTAGAATATTTGAGTAGTAGTTCAGACTATTCGATTCTATCTTGGCATTGGCGTCGACGATAAATTGCAAATACAAACGGCGCTCCATGTGTAGTTACTCATCGCCAGTTCTAATTATCAAGTAGTAGGCGTAGTAGGCGTAGTAGGCGTAGTAGGCGTAGTAGGCGTAGTAGGCGTAGTAGGCGTAGTAGGCGTAGTAGGCGTAGTACTACCTAGCAGATACTACACCGGGATGACTTTCTACGGGAATCGGGAAAATTCTGGTAATATGCGTTTACGGCAACATAACATCTGTGTTTCTCTAGGGAATTTCTTGGCGTTGCAATGAGGACATCGTAAAGACATTTCGCCGACGTTTTGAATCCGTTGAAAGGTAACCGGATTGTATGTGTTCGATAGTTCAGGCACAATTTCAGTATTTCGCTCTCTATAAAATAATAAAACTTCGCATAATAAATCTAGTAGTTATTAATTAAATAACAGAAACATAAGATGTTACTATTGAGAGTTTGCTAAGATCTAAATAGTTTTAAGTTAAATTGATTTGATAAAGTTCTTTTCACCTTTCATTGAACTGATCATTGTGTAAATAAGAAAAAGAAATGTTATACTATTCAAAATAATAGAAGTGTGTATATCAAATGTATTCTTCTCGATATAACATATACGACATAGAAGTTTCATGAGTATATTAAATATAAATATAACAAAGTATTTACAAATAGAAGTAAAATCGATATTAGATCAATTAGTTTGCAATACTTACTGATTATTGAGATATTCCTCTCTGCCAGAAGCATTGGAAGGCATTGTAGGGTTTCGAGGTAAATCAAAATAGAGTATAGATAAATAGTAAATATTTATAGTTCTATAAAATAAGATTAATTGATACGCTCATAAGCAATGCAATATTAGACAGTAATCATGAAATGTGACACAATAACGATGCAGTAGTTCGATATTATCTGAGCATTAGATTCAAATCGTTTCTATTAACGCAGGAATAATATAAATATGCACGAAGAAAAACAAATATATTTTAAAAGCAATCGTAATATCCGTTTTGTATAGAACGATTCAACGAAGTGATAGAGCTATGCATTCTAATTGTTTGGTTTAATTAATCCTCGGTAATAAAAAAGTAAATGATAGTAAAAAATACAAATTTCTAGGAGACCTTTCAATCTGTGGATAGAACGACATCTGGAGTTATTTCATAGCTATTTAAAGTTTATGAATTTAAATAAAATGAAGGTATTGATATATATTAAGGTATTAAATAAAGTCAAGAGGTTGCTATGTTATATAATATAATAGGTGTTGATAAATAAGAAATAATACCGTATGCTGGCAGAACTCTATTGCTGTAAAGATTGAGAAGATGCGTAATGAGATACTTCTAAAGAATGAGATACTGTTGGTATAGATGCGGTCGTGGTTACAGAAGTTGGGAGTATTGCCATTGCACCCAAAGCTTGCGATGTAGCCACGGTAGAGGAAGGTGAATGGAGTCTGTGTAGCGTAGACGTAGTCGGGGAAGCAAAGCGACGAATAGTGTATCCATAGCGGCTATTCACAAACATAACTGGGTATCGATGGGCGTGGTCTACGTAGTGGTTCTCGAATCACCGCTAGGCACGGAATACATTAGCTGATCAGATGTTGCCGTTATGCGAAGGGTGAGCATTGCGTCATCGATCATCTCGGATTCTCGGTTACTAAAAAAGCGATATTATAATATCGCTTTTTTTTTACTATAGTATATGTTTATGAAAAATATCGTAGTGTAGTTGCGCCATATTGATACATAAATAAATAAATTGTAATAAAATAATGTATCGATTAGAAAGAATACTACATAATTAATTAGATAACTGGTTTCGTTGTTGGGATACATATTATTTTTTTTATAAAATATTGTTGAATAAATGTAATCTGCAAAATAAATCATTGCAAGTATAAACAGAATATTAAACAGACATAGATGGATGCTGGATAGAACAGTCATATACTAATTAAAATTAGTATATCAATATATATATTGTATGTATTTAATACAGTAATTACTAATATAACTATATAGAAGTAAATCTAATGAAAATAATTTCATAAGGTTTGTAAATATAAAAACATATATGTAAAAATAATAAATATTATGCATAAAACTAAATTCTATGTAAATTTGCAACGGGATTATATAATAATTGTAATACGCAGAAGGCAGATATTACATTAAAAGTATTAATTAACAGAAATATAGATCAACGCTATCAAATATATTATAGAAATGTAAATATATCTGTATTATGATATTATCTATAAAATCATATTATAAATGAAATATATAATATAATTTAGAATATATAGAGTAGCTTAAAATAAGTATAATATAGTATTGGATAAGTATAGTAAATAAGTATAATATAGTAGTGGATAAGTATAGTAAATAAGTATAATATAGTAGTGGATAAGTATAGTAAATAAGTATAATATAGTAGTGGATAAGTATAGTAAATAAGTAAAGTAGTAGATTAAAATAAGCAAGATGGTGTTTTATTAGGCAAAAGAAAATACGATATAATACCATTATATATTTAGTAAATATAGTGTAGTTGGGTAGATATGCTTTGATCTTTAGTGTTAATGTATAGCAGCACAATTTAGTCAAACCCAAACCCGAATATTTAATCTAATCCAAACCTAAACCCAAAAAAACCTAAATGAAAACATTATAATTATAGAAACCTGGAATTAGATTTGTTATAATTTTTTTCAAATCCAAACCTAAAACTAATCCAAAACCTAATCTAAACTCAAAACATAAACCCAAACTGTATAATTATAGTGTATAGCATGTCATAAAATTTATTTTGATATATTAAAAAAAATCATACAGCCAAACGCAAACCACAAATACTAAAATTATAGTATATGGACATAGACTGATCTTAGATTTAATTTATTCAAAAAAATCAATATAGAACCAAACCCAAATCCAAAACCAAACATAACCCCAAAACCAAAACAAAATCTAAACCCATACACTATAATTCTAGTATATAAACATAGCCCGAGATCAAATTTATATTATTTTATCTAAAAAAAACCTATATAGAACCAACACCATTACTGAACTCACAACAAAACCCAAACCTAAACCAAAACATTATAAATATAATATATGAATATAGCCTAACATTATATTTATTTAATTTATACAAAAAAACGGACAAAAAACCAAACTCAAACCCTAAAACTAATTCAAAACCAAAACCGAGTCTAAACCAAAAACATAAACCCAAACATTATAATTATAGTATATTAATTTAACCTAACGTCAAATTTATATTAATTATTTTTAAAAAAACCACACAGAACCAACTCCAAAACCAAACCTAATACCAACATTCATATATCATACATGCTATGAGTAATTGTTATGTATTGCATTATAGTGACGTTAACCTAGTATAACCGATATCTTCATGTATACGTATCTAGAGATTGAGAGCGCGGAATGATTCATCTAAATGCGTGATTTATAGATTTACTTTCATTGAGATCAACTAAAAGAATGATACGGTCAATCGCTATTACATAGAATTTAGATATTTTCAAAATAAATTAAATTAATACCAGAAAATTGGGTCCAAAAATATAAAATCGAAAAAGTGATTTTTCAACTTTACTAACAATTTACGGCACTAAAAACTGATTTATAGAATATAAATATATAAGGGATTTATATCGTTATTAATTATCTATCTATAGGTTTAAATTCCTAAGGTAAGTATTAAATAAGTTGAGTAATCGAAAACCGATATTCGAGAAGAAATTTTTTAAATTCACGGTCAAGTATAAGAATTTTTTAAATAAATAGAAATATTCATTTTATAGATTATGAAAATATCCATTTTATAGATTTCGGGGTATGGATTCCGATTCCATTATTAATTTTTATAATTCGCATTCTAGTCGGCATTAATCGCCGAGAATGAACGGATTCATTTAATATTGTACATATATTTTAAAACACATGTTGCAATTTCGAATCTAATAATAGAATGATATATAAAGCTATATAAGGCAATATAAATATATATATAAGTTATACAACTCTATAATATATTTTTCTAATTAGTTTACTTAAATATGTGTAAATACAAAATATATTACGCTTGCTATATATAGCAAGTGTGGCTCATGTGTTATATAGTATATTATATAATTATTATATTATATATATTATATTATATTAGACTTTGGTAATTTAGTACAGTGTGTAGCTATGTTTCGCTCTTTAATATTATATTAATGCATTCTTGTGTTAATTAATACATACATAATTCTGTAATACATATTAAATGCTAGGGGGTTATATCATGGTATTACAGCCTAGTGTAGTTCATAAGGAATGTATGTTGGGTGATTATGTCATAGTAGTATAACCTAGTACAGTTAATATATGTAATATGCTGGGGATATTATAATAGTATTGCATCTTAGTGCAGTTGATATATCATATTATAACGATATAGCAGTACATCCATATACATTAATACATCAATACTACGCTAGCATAGTATTGCCTATATACCTTCCAACACACGTATATAAATATTGAGAGCACGGCGTGATTCATCGAAATGCGTGACTCATAGATTTACTCGAAACTCTCGAATTTCAATTTCGAAAAATATAACGTCTATTATCTCGCAACTCATTTTAAGAAATATCGATATCGATATAAAAGAAAAGTAAGAATACGAATTTTAAAACATTTAATTAAATCATTAAAATGTTAAAATTAAAGAGAGTAAAATAATAACTTACTTTTTCAAAATGTTCGATTTAAAAAGTATGATAAAAGTTAAAATAACAACTAAAATATCAAGTAAACAATATTAAGTGTGCTTTTTATAAACTCCAATGTTTTGCTAATAACTGCATTCAATAATCAAAATACGTAATTATAAATTTAATAAAAATAACAATAAAAATCTTAAATATATTAATATTATGATTGAAAATTTATTTAGAATTTAATTTTATAAAATTCTACATTTCAGCTGGTCATCAAATGACGGAAATAGAGACGATTACGATATGGAATACTCAAGTGATTGTAATATGTGTTGATACTTTGTGGAATACTCAAGTGATAGTGTATACTTTGTGGAATACTCAAGTGATAGTGTATACTTTGTATAATACTCAAGTGATGGTGTATACTTTGTGGAATACTCAAGTAATAGTGTATACTTTGTGGAATACTCAAGTGATAGTGTATACTTTGTGGAATACTCAAGTGATAGTGTATATTTTAGGGAATAAATAAACATTGACAGAGACTAGATCTAGACAATTGGGAAGACAACTGACGACTTCACGTTGATCCAGGAAATACTGCCGCGAGTAGGTCGTAGTCATGGGGCAGAGCTCGGAGTTTGTAAATAGGGGCCTCGCCTCCATTTTGAAATTATAGCCCCCCCCCACCCCCACCCCCCATTGAGTAAAACTCTATAATAAATCGGCGCGGAATGGTGAGTCATTGTAAAAGGTAAATATCAATAACAATAGATAAATAATAATAATAATTAATTAATATAAAATATTGATGGAAAAATATGACACATATATTAAGTATTTGAGGTGGTGGAATGTTAGTTCGATGTTTATGAAATGTTATCCTCGAGAAAAAAACTACGATATCTTCCTCCTTTTCAGATCTGTAAGGCAAGAGGAAATTAATGTTGTGGTATTTTGTATATTTATATTTAATATTAAAGGAATTTCACATATTTTTAATTAAGCAATATTTATTTTAAATTATTCAACTTGAAACTCACATTTTCATAGAAATTTACTACAATTTAATAAAATTTACTAAAATTCTTCAAATTGATCAAATGAACATTTTACATTTGTAATAAAATATTAAAATTATGTTTATAAATAATTTCCCAGTTTTTAAATAGAATTATCATTGAAGATAATTTACTTTATTAGCAATAAAAGAATTAAATTATGAGTTGTTATCAAGACACTCCGTGTCTATGAAATAGTCTTATAGTAGAATATTTCACTTATTGATATAATAATTCAAGCATCAAGTTATCTTTGGTTTTACTAAATTACTTGGTAAAATTAATAAATCGCTATTATTTTTTGTTTTACGAAAACAAAATGATAAAATAATTATAACAAATTATAACATAAACCCATCAACTTAAAAGTAATTAAATATTAATTAAATAGTAAATGATTATTAATATTTAACAAAATAACTTATCAGACTAAAATATATATTATTCAAACTAGAGTAAAATATAAAACCTAAATTTTGTTTTTTATTGATAATTAACTAATAACAATATTTTCTATAATTTAGAGTAATATTTGGCCACAGGATAGAACAGCGGAAGTAGGTGGTCAGATTGTAGTGATAGCGGTCAGAGGAAAGGAAGTAGTGGTCAGGGGAGTAATGAGATTAGTTAAAGAGTTAGATTAGTAGTTAATAGGACTGTGAGGAATAACAATGTGCAAGAAATAGTAATTAGTGCCTAGATAAGAATGGTCAGATTCTGAGGAAGAGTGGGTTGGAGGAGTGTAAGAGTGGATGGGAGGAGTATAAGAAAGGCTAGGAGGGATGTGAAGACGTAAAGAGGGGTTAATATATAAGATCGGATGAACCTTGAAAAGAGATGCTGTCATTTCTCCGTTTGAAAGTAATAAAACGTTGATGTTGCTTTAACAGGTCAGCAGTTATTTCCTTATTCAGAATCTCTTCCTTTAGGCTGGTGTCTCGTAGGTATTCTTAGCGAAGGCAAACTCATGTCATTGAATGCATACTCGACACGAGCCATAACGATATCATTATGTCATGACTTAATGATATCGTTATGTCATGACATAATGATATCATTATGTCATAATGTCATGATATTAAATATGCAAAAGAATTATGTTCAAATTTGTAAGATTTCTACTTATGTTTATCCTATAGAATATTCGAAATCAATATTCAAGTGAAACCAGTTTAAACAGGCTTTTTAGGGCAAACCCGGATCAAACTTGTAGAGGTTGTATACGAAGAATTTAATAATTTCTGTATCCTCGAGTTTTGCCTGCCGAGCTTTTAATTCCTCTGTGAAATTGAATGCGATTAAAGAATCTCGAACTGGCAATTCAATCTCCCAAGCGACCAGTCACTGGTAAAAGTAATCAAAGTAGTAAACCAGGTTAATGTTCATTTTATAATCTATGTAAATATAATGAAGATTTTGAATTCATTATAATAATTGGGTTGGAAATAATTAATAAAAAATGCAAATTATTTATTTTGAATTAATAATTTGTAAATCTTTTATTTTTGTAACTTGGATTATTTTTATTTCATAGACCATTTTAGTTATGAAATAATATTCTTATTCTAATTTGTATTAATTCATATATATGAAATATTATATTATCTCATACAAAATATTAATATGATATGATAATCGAGATAGAACAATGAAATATTTATTAAATAATTATATTCTATTAATGAATAAAATTATAGTCAAATTGAATTAGAAACACGAAGTAGCAAAATGTAAACATCTTAAAATACAAAAGAGGTAAAAAGAAATCAGACAATTTCCTTTGATATAAATAAATACAAATTAGCTAAATAAGTATTTTATTATTTACTTTTCTAAAGTACAGTTTATTAATATATTAAATGCCTAGTAATATAAATGTATAGGATATTAAAAGTCACATTAACTGTATCTTATTAATTATTAAATAGCATAAGACAAAGTATTAACTTACTTAAACTAACAATATTTATCCGCGTGTAAGTACTAATGTACTTAAACTAACAATATATATCTGCGGGTAAGTACTAATGTACTTAAACTAACTATATATATCCGCAGGTAATTATTAATGTACTTAAACTAACTATATGTATCTGCAGTTAAGTACTAATGTACTTAAACTAACTATATTTATTTACAGGTAAGTACTAATGTACTTAAACTAACTATATATATCCGCATGTAAGTACTAATGTACTTAAACTAACTATATATATCTGCAGGTAAGTACTAATGTACATAAACTAACTATATTTATCTACATGTAAGTACTAATATACCAAGAACTACAGCTATGTACTCGCGGATAAGTACTAAAGCACTAACTCAAGATGAACTCTACATTTGGGTTCACAACGCAGGACTTCAGAAGACACAATAACTCCAGTCTTAAGTTTGACCTGGACGTCTGTTCATTGAGGACCTGCTCCTAGAGGTCAGGGGAAATGAGTAAAAGTCAAATTCAGTAGAAGCATCACAATCTAACGGGAGACAACTAGAGGAGGTAGTAAACAATAGAAATCACGACGATATTCGTGGATCAATGAAACCAACAAAATTGTTCCCAGGTAATCTTTTTCAATTCATTTGAATGTTTTTGGAATTTGTGAGAAGAGGAAATACGAGATGATTAGAGGTGTTGAGATATTATACAGAGTTTCAATAAATAAAGAAATTTTAGTGTAGAGACAAATAAGTCAGATTAATAATAAGTTAATAATAAGTTATATAATAAGTTATATAATAAGTTAATAATAAGTTATATAATAAGTTATATAATAAGTTATATAATAAGTTATATAATAAGTTATATAATAAGTTATATAATAAGTTATATAATAAGTTATATAATAAGTTATATAATAAGTTATATAATAAGTTATATAATAAGTTATATAATAAGTTATATAATAAGTTATATAATAAGTTATATAATAAGTTATATAATAAGTTATATAATAAGTTATATAATAAGTTATATAATAAGTTATATAATAAGTTATATAATAAGTTATATAATAAGTTATATAATAAGTTATATAATAAGTTAATAAGTTAATAATAAGTTAATAATAAGTTATATAATAAGTTATATAATAAGCTATATATAGAAATCTAAATATAGAAAGCTATAAAGAGAAAGCTATATATAGAAAGCTAAATATAGAAAGTTATATATAGAAAGCTATATATAGAAAGCTATATATAGAAAGCTAAATATAGAAAGCTATATATATAGCTAACCAGGTAACTAAAGATTGTAGCAATATCTGGAATTGCTTTTATATAACTTCTCATCATTTTGTAAAGTTTTAGTAAATTGTCAAAATCACTATTGGCCTGTCAAAAGAGAAATTTCAGGTGAAGTGGGGGGTATAGGGTAGAGTAGGGGAATAGGGTAAAGTGGGGGGATATAGAGTGAAGTGGGGGTAGAGGGTAAAGTGGGGGATATAGAATAGAGTGGGGGTAGAGGGTAAAGTGGGGGATATAGGGTAGAGTGGGGGTAGAGGGTAAAGTGGGGGATATAGGGTAAAGTAGGGGTAGAGGGTAAAGTGGGGGATATATGGTAAAGTAGGGGTAGAGGGTAAAGTGGGGGGGAATATGGTAAAATGTGGGGTATAGGATAGAGTGGTGGTATATAGTAGAGTGGGGGTGTGGGGTATATGGTTAAGTGGGGGTAAAGGGTAAAGTGGGGGATATAGGGTAAAATGTGGTATATAGGGTAGAATGGTGGTATTGGGTTTAGTGGGTTATAGAGTAGTATGGGGGTATTGGATAGAGGGGAAAGTGTTATAGAATTAAATGGGATGATAGGGTAAAGTGGAGGGTACAAGAAATAATATTATAAGATCTAATGTTATAAGATCTAATGTTATAAGAACTAATGTTATAAGATCTAATGTTATAAGAACTAATGTTATAAGTTCTACTGTTATAAGATCTAATGTTATAAGATATAATGTTATAAGATCTAATGTTATAAGAACTAATGTTATAAGTTCTACTGTTATAAGATCTAATGTTATAAGATCTAATGTTATAAGATCTAATATTATAAGATCTAATAGTATAAGATCTAATGTTATAAGATCTAATGTTATAAGATCTAATGTTATAAGATCTAATGTTATAAGAACCAATGTTATAAGATCTAATGTTATAAGATCTAATGTTATAAGTTCTAATGTTATAAGATCTAATGTTATAAGATCTAATGTTATAAGAACTAATGTTATAATATCTAATGTTATAAGATCTAATGTTATAAGATCTAATGTTATAAAACTAATGTTATAAGTTCTAATGTTATAAGATCTAATGTTATAAGATCTAATGTTATAAGATCTAATGTTATAAGTTCTAATGTTATAAGATCTAATGTTATAAGATCTAATGTTATAAGAACTAATGTTATAAGATCTAATGTTATAAGATCTAATGTTATAAGATCTAATGTTATAAAACTAATGTTATAAGTTCTAATGTTATAAGAACTAATGTTATAAGATCTAATGTTATAAGATCTAATGTTATAAGATCTAATGTTATAAGATCTAATGTTATAAGATCTAATGTTATAAGATCTAATGTTA
The DNA here is from genome assembly GCA_964035775.1 of Osedax frankpressi. Classification (NCBI taxonomy): domain Eukaryota; kingdom Metazoa; phylum Annelida; class Polychaeta; order Sabellida; family Siboglinidae; genus Osedax; species Osedax frankpressi. The sequence continues at coordinate 3,715,725 of OZ038312.1, read as the reverse complement.
TAAGATATAATGTTATAAGATCTAATGTTATAAGATCTAATGTTATAAGATATAATGTTATAAGATCTAATATTATAAGATCTAATGTTATAAGATCTAATGTTATAAGATCTAATGTTATAAGATCTAATGTTATAAGTTCTAATGTTATAAGATCTAATGTTATAAGATCTAATGTTATAAGATCTAATGTTATAAGATCTAATGTTATAAGAACTAATATTATAAGATCTAATGTTATAAGTTCTAATGTTATAAGATCTAATGTTATAAGATCTAATGTTATAAGAACTAATGTTATAAGATCTAATGTTATAAGATATAATGTTATAAGATCTAATATTATAAGAACTAATGTTATAAGATCTAATGTTATAAGATCTAATGTTATAAGATCTAATGTTATAAAACTAATGTTATAAGTTCTAATGTTATAAGAACTAATGTTATAAGATATAATGTTATAAGATCTAATGTTATAAGTTCTAATGTTATAAGATCTAATGTTATAAGAACTAGTGTTATAAGATCTAATGTTATAAGATCTAATGTTATAAGATCTAATGTTATAAAACTAATGTTATAAGATCTAATGTTATAATATCTAATGTTATAAGATCTAATGTTATAAGATCTAATATTATAAGATCTAATGTTATAAGATATAATGTTATAAAACTAATGTTATAAGTTCTAATGTTATAAGAACTAATGTTATAAGATCTAATGTTTTAAGAACTAATGTTATAAGATCTAATGTTATAAGAACAAATGTTATAAGAACTAATGTTATAAGATCTAATGTTATAAGATCTAATGTTATAAGATCTAATATTATAAGATCTAATGTTATAAGATCTAATGTTATAAGATCTAATGTTATAAGAACTAATGTTATAAGATCTAATGTTATAAGATCTAAAGTTATAAGATCTAATGTTATAAGATCTAATGTTATAAGAGCTAATGTTATAAGAACTAATGTTATAAGATCTAATGTTATAAGATCTAATGTTATAATATCTAATGTTATAATATCTAATGTTATAAGATCTAATGTTATAAGATCTAATGTTATAAGATCTAATATTATAAGATCAAATGTTATAAGATATAATGTTATAAAACTAATGTTATAAGTTCTAATGTTATAAGAACTAATGTTATAAGATCTAATGTTTTAAGAACTAATGTTATAAGATCTAATGTTATAAGAACAAATGTTATAAGAACTAATGTTATAAGATCTAATGTTATAAGATCTAATATTATAAGATCTAATGTTATAAGATCTAATGTTATAAGATCTAATGTTATAAGATCTAATGTTATAAGAACTAATGTTATAAGATCTAATGTTATAAGATCTAAAGTTATAAGATCTAATGTTATAAGATCTAATGTTATAAGAGCTAATGTTATAAGAACTAATGTTATAAGATCTAATGTTATAAGATCTAATGTTATAATATCTAATGTTATAATATCTAATGTTATAAGATCTAATATTATAAGATCTAATATTATAAGATCTAATATTATAAGATATAATGTTATAATATCGAATGTTATAATATCTAATGTTAAAAGATCTAATGTTATAAGAACTAATGTTATAAGAACTAATGTTATAAGAACTAATGTTATAAGAACTAATGTTATTTTATTACAGCGAAGCATTGGCCGTTATTGCATAACAGTTACATAATCAACCACTGACTGAATAGTGCCTAGATTTATTTGGATACGAATGCAATAGACGTTAGTGCAGTAAGAAGATGAGTCAGTGGTCAAGAGTCAGTGGTCAAGAGCGATGGAGCAAGTAATAGTTCAAATCACTTAGTCGTTATCGAGGTTTGTGGTCGTGCAAAGATATCGCGAGGCGAGATACAGTTCAGAGATCACGCGTACAGGTCAAAGGTCGTGCGTGCGACAATTACCTTAAGTTGTTGAGTGTAGTCGATGAGTTGGGACTCCACACACAGCATGATGTCGGAGTGCAATTGTTCAGACCGTCTGGTTACTGTACACGTATACACCAGACTATGGACGGTAGGGGTTAGGGGCAATGCAGAGTAGGCAAGGGGTATGTGGTTTAGGTAGACATGGGGGTTAGTTAGATGTGGAGGATTTCAAGCTTGATGAGTACTGGGAAGTGTGGGTTATTGATGTGGTAAAGATGAGTGAAAGTAGTGTGGAAAGTAAAGGAGTAGGGGAAGTAGTAGTTTTGGGAGAAGGAGGAGTAGTAAGTTATGATGTAGGGGATAGTAGGTTAAGAAGTAGGGAATGTAGGAGATTAAGATTTGATAATAATGTTTAGAGAGAGGTAGTTTAAAATAGAGATGATAGTTTAAAATAAATAATGGTAATGGGAAAGTGTACGGGAGAGTATAAGGGAGAGTGTAAGGGAGAGTGTAAGGGAGAGTGTAAGGAAGAGTGTATGAGAGAGTGTACAAGAGTGTTTACGATAGTTGAGATGATTATGATAGGAATATGAGATGATATCGCGGAGGGAGAGGGAAGAATAGAAAGGTCAAAGTTTAAACCTGTAGAGTTTCTCATAGACAGTAACGGAGCCGTCGTTGTAAAACAACTTGGAAAGAACAGCATCTCTGAGAGGAGGCAGATAGTTCTCCTCGTACTCTTCATCTGTGAGTAATTGTTCTGCAGGGGTGTGGCTAACGTTACCGAGAGGCGTGGCGAACTCTACATGTAGGCGTGGCTAACGTTACCGAGAGGCGTGGCTAACTCTACATGTAGGCGTGGCTAACTCTACATGTAGGCGTTGCTAACGTTACCAAGAGGCGTGGCTAACTCTACATGTAGGCGTGGCTAACGTTACCAAGAGGCGTGGCTAACTCTACATATAGGGGTGGATAACGTTACCAAGAGGCGTGACTAACTCTACATGTAGTCGTGGCTAAGGTTACCGAGAGGCGTGGCTAACTCTATATGTAGGCATGGCTAACGTTACCAAGAGGCGTGGCTAACTCTACATGTAGGCGTGGATAACGTTACCGAGAGGTGTGGCTAACTCTACATGTAGGCGTGGATAACGTTACCGAGAGGTGTGGCTAACTCTACATGTAGACGTGGATAACGTTACCGAAAGGTGTGGCTAACTCTACATGTAGGCGTGGCTAAGTTTATCGAGAGGCGTGGCTAACTCTACATGTAGGCGTGGCTAACGTTACCGAGAGGCGTGGCTAACTCTACATGTAGTCGTGGCTAAGTTTATCGAGAGGCGTGGCTAACGTTACCAAGAGGCGTGGCTAACTCTACATGTAGGGGTGGATAACGTTACCGAAAGGTGTGGCTAACTCTACATGTAGTCGTGGCTAAGTTTATCGAGAGGCGTGGCTAACTCTACATGTAGGCGTGGCTAAGGTTACCGAGAGGCGTGGCTAACTCTACATGTAGGCGTGGACAACGTTACCGAAAGGTGTGGCTAACTCTACATGTAGTCGTGGCTAAGTTTATCTAGAGGCGTGGCTAACTCTACATGTAGGCGTGGCTAACTCTACGTGTAGGCGTGGCTAACGTTACCGAGATGTGTGGCTAACTCAACATGTAGTCGTGGCTAATGTTACATATAGGCGTGGCTAACTCTGCATGTAGGCATGGCTAACGTTACCGAGAGGCGTGGCTAAATCTGCATGTAGGCGTGGCTAACGTTACCGAGAGGCGTGGCTAATTCTACATGTAGGCGTGGCTAAGGTTATCGAGAGGTGTGGTTAACTCTACTGAGAGACGTAGAGATATACAAAGGTAATAACTAAATAAATAATATTAAAACTAAGATGTGAGTATAAAGGGTAGAAATAAAAAGAAGATACAAACGCAGATGATTATTTCACATAGATGTCGTATCAAATAAAGATTTAGTTTCTATTAACTTAGTTTAATAAGTGTAAATATATCACATAGTAATTTGCAATTTCATACTAACCGGTATGAAGGTTAAATTCATGGCTAACTCCTGGCAACTGATCCATTATGTTCTGTATATTTGTGTATGTGTGTGTGTGTGTGTATGTGTGTGTGTGTGTGTGTGTGTGTGTATGTGTGTGTATGTGTATGTGTATGTGTGTGTGTGTAGGTTGTGTGTGTATGTATGTGCATGCGTGTGTGTGTGTGTGTGTGTAGGTATGTGTGTGTATGTGTTTGTGTATTTGTGGGTATGTGTGTGTGTGGGTGTGTGAGTGTAGGTATGTGTGTGTATGTGTGTGTATGTGTGTGGGGGTGTGTACCATACGAAAAATGAACGATATAGTAAACTAAAAAATAAAAGTAATATTGTATGTCTATGTGAAAGTGTTAGTGTTATAAAATAATAAAATATAGGGGAGGTGATTAATCTCACCTAATCAGGAAGCTTTTGAAAAGAGTTTTTTGTATGTCCAGTGAGTAAAGTATTGCAACAGTTTAGTCGAGATAGTATTAGCGAATGTGTAAGTAAAGTGACAGTGTTTTTATTTATGTAAGGCTGGAGTTTATATAAGTTGTATAAATGGTAAGAAGTTGTCTGTTTCAGTGAGAGAATGTGTTGGTCAAAGTTTAATTTATTGTCAAATTTGACTCCAAGATATTTTGTCGAATCAGATGTTTTTATCGGCATGTCATTTATAAAAATCTTTGGGAATGCGGGTTCTATATTTAATGTGTGTGTGGGTGTGTGTGCATTATATATATATATATATATATATATATATATGCGTGTGTATGTGTGTATGTGTTTGTAGGTATATAAATGCTATTTATTGTTACACTTATATCTAGGTATATTTTCCCAACCAAACGTTTACAAGACATTGTAGAGCTATATCTTTTTTTGTGTTAAGTACATCGGGAAAAGAATAGGAAAGCCTGTAATTTCAAGTAAATAAACACGAGAGAAGTGCTAGGGAGATCAAAAGCAATTGTGTATATTGAGGAATGGGGGAATGGGGGAATATAGGAATATCGAGGAATTAAAAGGAAGTGGATTGGAATGATTAATTGTAATATTTAATAATATAAATATGTAAAGTTTGTAGAGGAAAGTTGGTTTAAGTAATTAGTTAAGAGTTACGTAGTTTCAAGTTAAAGAGAATACCAGGTAATCTATTACAAATAATTAAATTAGTAATAAATGTTTGTGATATAAAATGTTGGATGACCAAATATAAATTATCTTGAAATATAATTGCCTTACTTATATCTAGGCGTTTAGTGTATATAGCCGTATATATAATAGAAAGAGTTTTTTTTGTATAGGCCTATGTTTAAAAATAAGCCAGTCGAGTATTTTTCTGGAGTTTATATAAGTTGTATAAATGGTAAGAAGTTGTCTGTTTCAGTGAACGAATGTATTAGTCAAAGTTTAATTTATTGTCAAATTTGACTCTATAAAGATATTACGTCGAGTTAGATGTTTTTATCGGCATGTCATTTATAAAAATCTTTGGGAATGCGGGTTCTATATTTAATTTAACAGTTGATATATTGATGAGTTCTGTTTTAGTAGAGTTCAGTAGTAAGTCATTTGTTATCAGCCAGTTAGTAAGACTGTTCTATAGTTTATCTGTTGAGTCTATGTTAGAGTGTAATTCAATATCATCGTCATAAAGATTATAATTTATATCTGGATATTTATTAAATATAAATTGAATGGGAATTAAAAATATGGTGAATATTATGTGGGAAAGCACGGATCCTTGCGGAACTCCGTACTTTATTGGATATTGGACCAATGATATTGAATTATTAATTTTGATGGAAAAAGGTCTGTTGAATAAAAAGTTCTTAAACCATAACAGAGGAATATCTTTTAGTCCTATATTTTGTAAAGGGAGAGGAAGAGGAAAGGGAGAGGAAAGGGAAAGGGATAGGGACAGGGACAGGGATAGGGAAAGGGACAGGGATAGGGAAAGGGAGAGGGAGAGGAAAGGGATAGGGAGAGGGATAGGGGGGGAGGGGAGAGGGGGAGAGGGAGAGGGGGAGGGAGATGGAGAGGAAGAGGAAGAGGAAGAGGGAGAGGGAGAGGGAGAGGGAGAGGGAGAGGGAGAGGGAGAGGGAGAGGGAGAGGGAGAGGGAGAGGGAGAGGGAGAGGGAGAGGGAGAGGGAGAGGGAGAGGGAGAGGGAGAGGGAGAGGGAGAGGGAGAGGGAGAGGGAGAGGGAGAGGGAGAGGGAGAGGGAGAGGGAGAGGGAGAGGGAGAGGGAGAGGGAGAGGGAGAGGGAGAGGGAGAGGGAGAGGGAGAGGGAGAGGGAGAGGGAGAGGGAGAGGGAGAGGGAGAGGGAGAGGGAGAGGGAGAGGGAGAGGGAGAGGGAGAGGGAGAGGGAGATGGAGAGGGAGAGGAAGAGGGAGAGGGAGAGGGAGAGGGAGACCTGGTGATAAAGTGAGTAATTTGTTTATCTAGACAAAACTATCTGGATTAATCAGAAATATATAATAACAATAAGAATGACAAGCATTGTGTTAGGGGAGATAAAGGAATAAAAAATACATAAAAACGAGGATGAAGGATGAGACTAAAATATAAATATATCTTCAGTTGTGCCAACCCATCTAGTAATATGTGCTGAAAGAAAAATATATTGTATACATTGAATTTGGTGTAAAATTAGGTGTTTGGCAGTGAGGTTTAGGTATTTTAGTGTAAGTCGCGGAGTGATTAGATTACGAAAGTGAGGAGTTTCTTTTTGAATTTATTTTATTTTTATACAAATTGTATTTTGGATAGTAATTTATTCCATTATGTTAAGACAATGTATTGATAAGAATTGACAGGGTGGTCGGATATCTTATGTATAATTGTATTGCTATAATGTTTTATTGTTTGTTTTCTTGTTTAAGTATCTTGTTTAAGGCAGTTATATATTGTAGTGTATGAAATGCAGCATGAGTCATTTATATGTCATTCTATCTTCGATGAATGAAGCCATTTTAATGTTGTAACGAATTCTAGGGTCTTTGTCTTGTTAATGGTTTGTTTTAATTTGGCAGGAAGAGTTGAGTATTAAGTCTTTAAGTGGTTTTATTGAAATTGTTGTTATTACAGTTGTCTAATTAATACTTCTATTGTAATGTTTAATAATAGATGTGTTTTGGATTTGTTTTATTTCTATCAGATTGTAATTCTATTTTTGAGAACATTATTGATAACAGTAATTCGCAATGTCATTTGTTGGTGTTTGATTATTATTATGCAATATCATGCATTTAGTTTTGAAGCTATTCAATTTGAGGTGTTTATAGAATGATTATAGTTCAGTGTTTAAAGTATTTATTTTAGTTAGTATTGTTGTTAGGGAAGCTGGGTCAGTTTTGTGTAGAGTTACACGTCGTTTATATATGATAGTGTATGTTATATTTATGTAATACGTATGTAACGTTGGAAACATGGATACAGAAAAGTAGTGGGCCAATGAACTTGATAAATAAAGTGTCTTTGGGATGTAAAATTTGGATATGGTGTTATTGTCTTTTATAAAAAGATCTATTTGTGAGATACAATTTAAAAAGATTGATAATGGTGTTATCTATTTCAATTGTTTTTAATTTCACAAAGTATTCAGTGAATTATCATATGAAAAGCAGCAAATAACTTTAGTAGTATTAGTAGGCCATAGTTGTAATATTTGATATGATTAGTTATATAATTAGCAAGTTCAAATAAAATAGTTTCTGTGTAAGGATTATCCTATAGACATTATGTATTTAATCAGTAAGATTATATTTAGTTTAAGTATTCAGTTGGTACTTATTAAATAGGTGGATACAAGGTTTGTAAGTAGTTATCAAGTAGGTAAGTACTATGTGTGTAAATAGTTATTAAGTAGGTAAGTACTAGGTTTGGTTTCTTTAGTTAAAGGATTATAAGTCATGTTTAAGTACTAGTAGGTAAGTAGGTAAATACTACATTTTATTATTTTAGTTTAAGGGTTCTTAGTCATGTTTAAGTACTTGTTAAGTAGGTAAGTACTAGGTTTGTAAGTACTTATTAAGTAGATAATTACTAGGTTTGTAAGTACTTATTAAGTAGGTAAGTACCAGGTTTGTAAGTACTTGTTAATTAGGTAATTACTAGGTTTGGTTTATTTAGTTTAAGGGTTATAAGTCATGTTTAAGTAGTTATTAAGTAGGTAAGTACTAGGTTTGTAAGTAGTTATTAAGTAGGTAAGTACTAGGTTTGTAAGTAGTTATTAAGTAGGTAAGTACTAGGTTTGTAATTAGTTATTAAATAGTTATTAAGTAGGTAAGTAATAGGATTGTAAGTAGTTATTAAATAGTTATTAAGTAGGTAAGTACTAGGTTTGTAAGTATTTATTAAGTAGGTAAGTACTAGGTTTGTAAGTATTTATCAAGTAGGTAAGTACTAAGTTTGTAAGTATTTATTAAGTAGATAAGTACTAGGTTTGGTTTCTTGATGTTTAGTTCCTTTGGTTATAATTGCATGTTTAAGTGGTCGAGGAAAATGATTTGAGTAAACATTTTTTCATTAATTCGCAGTAATTCTCATTGACTTTGAGTTGTTCATAAATGATTGATATCAATATTATATTTATATTAATATTACGTTTATTAGTTGCCATGAGCTTATGTGTAAGTGATGGTATGACTTATGTAAGGTATTGTTGCAGTAGTTCAAGTTATAAATGATTATTAGGTATTTTGTTCAATATTTCTTATATTAATTTAATAAGAATAGTGAGAATTCACTTTGCGATGAATGCAAGTAGAGGTGTTAAGGTGTAGAGGTGTTGAGGTGTAGTGGTGTAGAGGTGTAGAGGTGATGAGGTGTAGAGGTGTAGAGATGTAGAGGGGTAGAGGTATTGTGGTGTAGAGGTATAGAGGTGTAGAGGGGTAGAGGTGTTGAGGTGTAGAGGTGTTGTGGTGTAGAGGTGTTGAGAGGTTGTGGTGTAGAGGTGTTAAGGTGTTAAGGTGTTAAGGTGTAGAGGTGTAGAGGTGTAGAGGTGTAGAGGTGTAGAGGTGTAGAGGTGTAGAGGTGTAGAGGTGTAGAGGTGTAGAGGTGTTAAGGTGTAGAGGTGTAGAGGTGTAGAGGTGTAGAGAGGTTGTGGTGTAGAGGTGTAGAGGTGTTAAGGTGTTAAGGTGTAGAGGTGTAGAGGTGTTGAGGTGTAGAGGTGTAGAGGTGTAGAGGTGTAGATGTGTTAAGGTGTAGAGGTGTAGAGGTGTAGAGGTGTTGAGGTGTAGAGGTGTAGAGGTGTAGAGAGGTTGTGGTGTAGAGGTGTAGAGGTGTAGAGGTGTAGAGGTGTTGAGAGGTTGTGGTGTAGAGGTGTTAAGGTGTTAAGGTGTAGAGGTGTAGAGGTGTAGAGGTGTAGAGGTGTAGAGATGTAGAGGTGTTAAGGTGTAGAGGTGTAGAGGTGTAGAGGTGTAGATGTGTTAAGGTGTAGAGGTGTAGAGGTGTTGAGGTGTAGAGGTGCAGAGGTGTAGAGGTGTTAAGGTGTAGAGGTGTTAAGGTGTAGAGATGTAGAGGTGTTGAGGTGTAGAGGTGTAGAGGTGTTGAGAGGTTGTGGTGTAGAGGTGTTAAGGTGTTAAGGTGTAGAGGTGTAGAGGTGTAGAGGTGTAGAGGTGTTAAGGTGTAGAGGTGTAGAGGTGTAGAGGTGTTGAGGTGTAGAGGTGTAGAGGTGTAGAGAGGTTGTGGTGTAGAGGTGTAGAGGTGTAGAGGTGTAGAGGTGTTGAGAGGTTGTGGTGTAGAGGTGTTAAGGTGTTAAGGTGTAGAGGTGTAGAGGTGTAGAGGTGTAGAGGTGTAGAGATGTAGAGGTGTAGAGGTGTAGAGGTGTTAAGGTGTAGAGGTGTAGAGGTGTAGAGATGTAGAGGTGTTAAGGTGTTAAGGTGTAGAGGTGTAGAGGTGTAGAGGTGTTGAGGTGTAGAGGTGTAGAGGTGTAGAGAGGTTGTGGTGTAGAGGTGTTAAGGTGTTAAGGTGTAGAGGTGTAGAGGTGTAGAGGTGCAGAGGTGTAGAGGTGTTAAGGTGTAGAGGTGTAGAGGTGTAGAGGTGTAGAGGTGTAGAGGTGTAGAGGTTGTGGTGTAGAGGTGTTAAGGTGTTAAGGTGTAGAGGTGTAGAGGTGTAGAGGTGTAGAGGTGTAGAGATGTAGAGGTGTTAAGGTGTAGAGGTGTAGAGGTGTAGAGGTGTTGAGGTGTAGAGGTGTAGAGGTGTAGAGAGGTTGTGGTGTAGAGGTGTAGAGGTGTTAAGGTGTTAAGGTGTAGAGGTGTAGAGGTGTTGAGAGGTTGTGGTGTAGAGGTGTAGAGGTGTTAAGGTGTTAAGGTGTAGAGGTGTAGAGGTGTTGAGAGGTTGTGGTGTAGAGGTGTTAAGGTGTTAAGGTGTAGAGGTGTAGAGGTGTAGAGGTGTAGAGGTGTAGAGATGTAGAGGTGTTAAGGTGTAGAGGTGTAGAGGTGTAGAGGTGTTGAGGTGTAGAGGTGTAGAGGTGTAGAGAGGTTGTGGTGTAGAGGTGTAGAGGTGTTAAGGTGTTAAGGTGTAGAGGTGTAGAGGTGTTGAGAGGTTGTGGTGTAGAGGTGTAGAGGTGTTAAGGTGTAGAGGTGTAGAGGTGTAGAGATGTAGAGGTGTTAAGGTGTAGAGGTGTAGAGGTGTAGAGGTGTTGAGGTGTAGAGGTGTAGAGGTGTAGAGGTGTAGATGTGTTAAGGTGTAGAGGTGTTGAGGTGTAGAGGTGTAGAGGTGTAGAGGTGTAGATGTGTTAAGGTGTAGAGGTGTTGAGGTGTAGAGGTGTAGAGGTGCAGAGGTGTAGAGGTGTTAAGGTGTAGAGGTGTAGAGGTGTAGAGGTGTTGTGGGGTAGAGGTGTTGTGGTGTTGTGGTGTAGAGGTGTTGAGGTGTAGAGGTGTAGAGGTGTAGAGGTGTAGAGGTGTAGAGGTGTAGAGGTGTTAAGGTGTAGAGGTGTAGAGGTGTTGTGGTGTAGAGGTGTAGAGGTGTTGAGGTGTTGAGGTGTAGAGGTGTAGAGGTGTTGTGGTGTAGAGGTGTTGAGGTGTTGAGGTGTAGAGGTGTAGAGGTGTTGAGGTATAGAGGTGTAGAGGTGTAGAGGTGTAGAGGTGTAGAGGTGTAGAGGTGTTAAGGTGTAGAGGTGTAGAGGTGTAGAGGTGTAGAGGTGTAGAGGTGTTAAGGTGTAGAGGTGTAGAGGTGTTGTGGTGTAGAGGTGTAGAGGTGTAGAGGTGTTGTGGTGTAGAGGTGTAGAGGTGTTGAGGTGTAGAGGTGTAGAGGTGTAGAGGTGTTAAGGTGTAGAGGTGTAGAGGTGTTGTGGTGTAGAGGTGTAGAGGTGTTGAGGTGTTGAGGTGTAGAGGTGTAGAGGTGTTGTGGTGTAGAGGTGTTGAGGTGTTGAGGTGTAGAGGTGTAGAGGTGTTGAGGTATAGAGGTGTAGAGGTGTAGAGGTGTAGAGGTGTAGAGGTGTAGAGGTGTTAAGGTGTAGAGGTGTAGAGGTGTAGAGGTGTAGAGGTGTAGAGGTGTTAAGGTGTAGAGGTGTAGAGGTGTTGTGGTGTAGAGGTGTAGAGGTGTAGAGGTGTAGAGGTGTAGAGGTGTAGAGGTGTTAAGGTGTAGAGGTGTAGAGGTGTTGTGGTGTAGAGGTGTAGAGGTGTTGAGGTGTTGAGGTGTAGAGGTGTAGAGGTGTTGTGGTGTAGAGGTGTAGAGGTGTAGAGGTGTAGAGGTGTAGAGGTGTAGAGGTGTAGAGGTGTAGAGGTGTTAAGGTGTAGAGGTGTAGAGGTGTAGAGGTGTAGAGGTGTAGAGGTGTAGAGGTGTTGAGGTGTAGAGGTGTAGAGGTGTAGAGGTGTAGAGGTGTAGAGGTGTTGTGGTGTAATGGTTTTGTATTTCATTCATAAGTGAGTTAGTAGAAGAATGAATAAATGTGTTCATAATTCAATATGTAAGTAATATAAAATGTATTTTCATATTTGTCATTGTAAAGTTGGTATTTTTTACTCGGTGTCCTATACAATTATTGACGCAAACATTTTAATAAATATATCGCAAACAAGCATTTTAGCAGAATTAGAAATTATAGGTAAAACTGATACGAAATGAAAACAAGATATCCGGGTCGAGAAAACCACAATAAACTGTACACAATAAACTACATGTAAATACAATATGTGATATGGACTAGATAAGATAGATAAGATAGATGATCGGCGATACTTTTTATAATTAGAATTTTCTTCGGGATTAACTAAAATTAATAAAAAAGATCAATCTTAACCGTTAAACATTAAATAATATTGTATAACATAGTTCATAATTTGATTAAATGAGTAATGATTTGTTAAGGGCAAACCTATGAAAAATATGTGTTTCTATTCCTCAAATAGAATATATATATAATTAAATAATAATGATATCATCACATAATGAACATTGTAATGTTATTATAGTTACTATATCATAATATTGTTTTTAATATTTAGAGTTTGCTATAGTTCTAATATTGAGGCTAGAATGATAAGGAATATTTTCAATTAGAGATTAGAATTGAAAACATCGTCTAACAAATATTGTATTAGCTTCAGAAGAGTGAAAATATATTATATAATAAGTATAACTGTTAGAAAATAAATTATATCATCATTGTAAAATATTAACAAGTAAATATCATCCCAATATATATATATATATATATGTGTGTATATATATATATATATACACATATATATATATATATATATATATATATATATATATATATATATATGTATATATATCTCATTCTACCGATATAGTATACAAATAATATTTATTATAATTTATAATTTCTACTAGAATTTCTAGGAACATAATTAAATTTGCACATAATATTTTATTTACAAATGTGTACAGTACGTATTCAATTTACTTACATGTGAATATATTCATAACTATTATAATAATATTGCTATCTAAATAAATGAGCTAAACATATAATATTTACTTATAAATTTAATTCTATTAATAGTAAATTTATCTATTTATAGAGATGATTTCTTTATATACAAATAATTTCTAATCAGTGATAAATAGGATTTTTAATTTATACATATTATAAAATAGATATTTTAATAAATAATAATTAATTCTAACTTATAATTTATATTATAATTAAAATAATTCATTTTAAATTATTTGACATTAAACTGAAATTTTAATTTTAAAATTATAGTATTCTATAATTTTTGTGCAAGTCATAAATAGAGATGCCTACGTTTAACAAATCAACCGGTCTTTTACTAGTTTTTACTTTATTTTCAGCCTTAATATACAGCGATGATTCAACTAATGATTACCAGAGAAGAGAATATTCTTTGTCCCGTCCATATTATGGTATTATTATAGTCATTTTATTATATTACTTCAAAAATCAACTTTTGTAAAACTTATTTTTATTTATTTTTGTTGTAAACTACATAACCCCACCAACACTCCATGTAATCTACTTCACACTAACTATACGGTATATCAAAATTAGATCTAGTACGCAATACGAAATATACATTCAATCAGAAATATTAATATAAACTAAATATATAATAATTTGAATATAATTTGATACGCAAATAGATATAATTTTCTATATAATTTAAATATTAATTTGTATATATAAATTATATTAAAATAAGTTAATTAATCATATTGAAATACATTTTTGTATATAAATGAATATAGAGAAAATATTTAGAATGATTTTAATATTTAAAATATTATTGATTTATATATGTAACGAAATAACATTCGTAGAACTATTATAATAAGTTACTTGAATATATTTAAATTACGTATTAAATTTATAATGCATATTATTCTTTATTCCTGTTATAGATTATATACACAAAGGTAGTATCTATTTACATAGATCATACCTTTGCATTGATCTTTAGTTTTATATAAAATAAATTTTTCTTTAACATTAAGTGATATGATTTGTGTAGAGAATAATTGTATTAATTATCATTTTTATTAACTTCATAATTAAAATAAAATGTATATGGATTTTCTTTAATGTATATAACAATTGTGTATAATTAATTTTATATATTTATTTTATATAACATAAACATAGACTCTTAATATAAAATTTTTAATAATTTAATAAAATGAATTGAATATGTATATGTATTAATTATTTATCTATTGAGTGTATGTATCAATAATGTTCCTCAATATATGTTTCATCTTTATTATAATTATCAATCTTGAAATTAATTATCTTTACCATTTATTCAAATTTTTATTCCAAAACTTTATTCCTGTATATTGTACGTTTATTTGTAGATGGCCGATGGGACTTTGTAGGCTCTACCATCGTAACTAATAATTATGTAAGACTGACATCCGACGCCCAGAGTAAACAAGGCTCCATCTGGAACAGCATTGTTAGTTAAATAGAACATCATTAGTATGACGTTAATAGATAATTATTATAACATTAGATAATTTTTATGACATAATTAGATAATTATTAATAGTTATTATTAATTATTGTTAATGCACTCCTCTCTAATTAGTAGTTTGCTTTACAATAAAAACAACAAAGTTTATAATAGATTTCTAATTGAAGATCAATTGGTTGCTATAACACTGTAATAATATCATATAGTACCGCAGTTATCTAGTGTAAGATTGTTTTAAGGAACTTCACTTTAGTAGGGTACTGACTTTGACATGTGCATGTAATGTTATGTAACTGGGTCAAGTTTACATCGATGTTCTTCGAGAGCGATAAGAAAATAGTAGCTTTGAATTCTGTTTTAATATTTACGTTTACCCATAATGCATCACAATGCATCTGAATTTTGTGCTTCTTTGGTGCTTCCTATTACGCACTATATCTCTTACTCTCTTCTAATTATATTCTCCTCTACATTATCTACTTCATACAATACACTAATTAACATTACTTAACACCACTCAACTCTACACAACTTAACACTACTTTACACTACTTAACACTACTTAACATTACTTTACACTACTTAACACTACTTAACATTACTTTACACTACTTTACACTACTTAGCATTACTTTACACTACTTTACACTACTTTACACTACTTAGCATTACTTTACACTACTTTACACTACTTTACACTACTTTACACTACTTTACACTACTTTACACTACTTTACACTACTTTACACTACTTTACACTACTCAACACTACTCAACACTACTCAACACTACTCAATACTACTCAATACTACTCAATACTACTTAACACTACTCAATACTACTCAATACTACTTAACACTACTTAACATTACTTTATACTACTTAACACTAATTTACACTACTTAACACTACTTAACATTACTTTACACTACTCAACACTACTTAATACTACTCAACACTACTCAATACTACTCAACACTACTTAATACTACTCAACACTACTCAATACTACTCAATACTACTCAATACTACTCAATACTACTCAATACTACTTAACACTACTCAATACTACTTAACATTACTCAATACTACTTAATACTACTTAATACTACTCAATACTACTTAACACTACTCAATACTACTTAACATTACTTAACACTACTCAACACTACTCAACACTACTCAACACTACTCAATACTACTCAATACTACTCAATACTACTTAACACTACTCAATACTACTCAATACTACTTAACATTACTTAACACTACTTAACATTACTCAACACTACTCAACACTACTCAATACTACTCAACACTACTCAACACTACTCAATACTACTCAATACTACTCAACACTACTCAATACTACTCAATACTACTCAATACTACTCAATACTACTTAACACTACTTAACATTACTCAACACTACTCAATACTACTCAATACTACTCAACACTACTCAATACTACTCAATACTACTCAACACTACTCAATACTACTCAATACTACTCAATATTACTTAACATTACTTTTCACTATGCAGCCTGTGAATGTACACAATTGGGAGCTTCACATTCAGTTCAAGATTCATGGGAATGCAGAATCTTTGTTTGGAGATGGTATGGCCCTGTGGTATACCAAGGACCGTATGGAGCAAGGTTATAGGAGTCTGGTTCATAAGCATGGGTGTTGTTTATATAATATAGGGTAGGGGTTATATATTAAAGGTTAGAATTTCTATATTCATTTTATTGGTTAAATATGAAAGATGTGTGTTTTCATATGAAAGATTATGGATTTAAAGTGGATTTATATGAAAAAGATTTGAGTTTATATAGGAAAGATTAGAATTTATATATGAAATTCTAGTGTTTATAAAGGATGGGTTAGGGTTTATAGGAATAAGTAGTTCTTGCATTCTTTGTAATAACTAGAATAATCAATAATTTTATCTTTTAATCAATATTTTAATCAATAATCTTATTTGATAATATTATTATAAAATCGTGATTTATTTTGCGAAAAATATTAAACATTTAATTAATTTTAATAAGTATTGTACTTAATATAATTTAGTTTTTTATTTAATACTTAATAAATTCATATTTCTAAGTATTGATACTATAAAATACCTCTACAACTACAACAATCACTTATTTAAGTTTTAGATTTCATATTATATAGTAAGGAATCTAATATTCATATGCAAATATATATAATGTTAATATACAAGGTATTATCTATTATTTAGATCATGTCAAATCAATCTGAATTCCTCTTAATATTTACTCCAATTGTTAATTAACTCGACTGGTAGCTTTGTTATTTTGCACTGTTCGAGTAGTACTGGCAGTATTACTCAAGTACTCTCATGAATATTCAATATTGCATGTTTAGATGGCTGCATGATATGGCCAGAAGCATCTATGTTGATGATTGAGTAGTTTATAATATTATAAATAGTTTATTAGAATAAAGAGTGATACCACTCCTTTTTTCAATAGGCAATAACTACCTGTAGTAATGTACTGTTAGATTTGTTGTGAGATTGTGATTTCTTTATATGCAATAGATTTAATATATGAAATAGATACACCTTACCTTACCTTACCTTACCTTACCTTACCTTACCTTACCTTACCTTACCTTACCTTATCTTACCTTACCTTACCTTACCTTACCTTACCTTACCTTACCTTAACCTACCTTACCTTACCTTACCTTAACCTACCTTACCTTACCTTACCTTACCTTACCTTACCTTACCTTACCTTACCTTACCTTACCTTACCTTAACCTACCTTGCCTTACCTTACCTTACCTTACCTTAACATACCTTGCCTTACCTTACCTTACCTTAACCTACCTTGCCTTACCTTACCTTACCTTACCTTACCTTACCTTAACCTACCTTGCCTTATCTTACCCTACCTTACCTTAACATACCTTACCTTACCTTACCTTAACATACCCTACCTTACCTTTCCTTAACCTACCTTACCTTACCTTAACTTACCTTACACCTTATTTAACACCTTATTTAACACCTTACCTTACACCTTACCTTATACCCTAATTGAGTGATAATAATCAATAAAAAAGATATTTTGTTGGTGATATTTTGTGTAATTTTATGTATTTTCCCATGATTATGAGATTCAATATATTATTAACAATATTTATACAATAGCACAATGCTGATATGCACTTTGATTGTAACATGCTATCAATATATAAAAACATTGATATATATAATAGATTACATTGTTACATAAATATTTCAATAATTGATGAGATTTAAATTTAAAACTATAAATTAAACATACTATTTATTAAAAACACATATCATAAAATTAGGAATATAAACTTAATTATATAGTTAAATAAAGTAATAAAGTATTAATATATAATAAAGGTATAATTGTGTAAATAGAGTAAATAAAGTACAATAGAGTATCTCGGTAATGTATCCCTATATTTTGTTAATCTATACTTCCAATGATAAATAATAAGAACATCCCAACACAGGCTCCGCATTTGGTAATAAGGACTACTTCCGGGGTCTGGCCATTTTCCTAGACACCTACAGCAATCATAATGGGCCCCATAATGTTTGTATATTACCTTAAACCTCACTTTACACCTCACTTTAAACCTCACTTTACACCACATCTTACACCTCACCTTACACCTCACTTTACACCTCACTTTACACCTCACTTTACACCTCACTTTACACCTCACTTTACACCTCACTTTACACCTCACTTTACACCTCACTTTACACCTCACTTTACACCTCACTTTACACCTCACTTTACACCTCACTTTACACCTCACTTTACACCTCACTTTACACCTCACTTTACACCTCACCATGTTTATCATGTCTCACAATAATATTTTCAGAACTACCATTATCTTAACACCTCGCTTACCGCTTTAAAACCTATTCCACACCCATCTGACCTCATCCTACACCTCCTCTCTCACATCTTCATTACCCTGCCCCCCCTGCCCCCCACTCGCTGACTTCCCTCCCTCTGTAGCACCAGCACCCCTACGTCTCCGCCATGATTAACAATGGTAGCACCCACTATGACCACGACCGCGACGGGACCCATACGGAGATTGCTGGTTGCGAGTCTAATTTCAGAGGAGTGGAGCATGAGACTTTTCTTGCCGTACGCTTTGAAAATAATGTACTCACGGTTTGTGTTCATCATTCTGGAACCTTCTTTAGTATCTTTGCTTTATCCGCATTCGCTAGCACCACTTAGACCCAATACAGTGTAGTTGTGCGTTCGCGAATACATATTGAAAATGTTCGCCGCCAGGTGTCTACCGACGTTGAGGGTGAGAACCGTTGGAAGGAATGCTTCTCGGTGAAAGGCGTAAACCTTCCGACCGGTTACTACTTCGGCGCTTCCGCTTCCACCGGAGAACTCGCGGACAACCACGACATCGTGTCCTTGAAGATGTACGAACTTGACAACGAAGCGGTTATCATGGCAACTACATTTGTAACTTCCTCGAACTCTTATGCAATTCATTTATTTCTCACAACGAAACGCTTTCAAATTATTTGTTTTTTATGTCGCATTTTTTTGAGTGCATAATTTCAAATTATATTAATACTAATAAATATTCACGATACATTTCTATTGTTTACAGATTACCTCAGAACAAGCTATTGAGTTAGAAAATCTCGAACCATCGTCGGACATCCATTCTCCGGAGAGAGGTAGTAAAGTTGTAGTTAAGTACCAAATAGTGTCCTTAAAATCATCTCTTTATTACATTTCATTGTTGAACTTCTAATTCTGTAATTCCTTAAAAACTATTTTATATTTTAGACATTTTTTTACTTTTACGAAATTATAAAGAAATTTATTTCACATTAAATTTAAAACCAAAAAAGTAATGAAATAATAGGTCATAGGTCACCTTCTTATTCATAAATATATTTAATTCAAACGATTTTACTTTACTAACATGAATTTATTCCATTTATTTGCATGCTTGTAGAAAGAGTTAATAAATAATAACCTAATCTCTAATTATATTTCTTATCGTTTAATTATTACAATTAATATTCTGTTATAAGCAAATAAAGAAAGTTTCAAATAGGTCATTTAGAAAATGTGATAGAAATTCAAAATAAAATCAATTTTATAATATATCATTTTAGTCATTTTTATAATAACTATAAATATTAATATTTGCTCACAATAGAAAAACTAGCTATTATATAATCAGTATGAAATAAATAAATCTATTGTTTGGGCCGCTACCCCCCTCGGACGTACTAGGCTTTAAGAATTAGCTTAGAGTAACTTACAATATGATCAATACGTCGTCTAATATCCCTAATACCCTGCAGAACACTTGGAAGACCCGCCCGTAATCACGAAAGGGGCGTGGCTTAAACGTATCGGTTACTTTGCGATGTTTTCAGTAATTGCTGCCATCCTAGGAATCGCTGGCTATATGTATTACCAGACTCGCCAACAGAACTCACGCAAACGTTTCTATTAATGGAGAAGAAGATATAGAGAGAGAAGAGGCGGGGAGGGAGAAGAGGGAGGAGAGAGAGGGAGGAGAGAGAGAAGAGGGAGGAGAGAGAGAAGAGGGAGGAGAGAGAGGGAGGAAAGGTTGGGAGAGAGAAGAGGAAAGGTTGGGAGAGAGAAGAGGAAAGGTTGGGAGAGAGAAGAGAGAGAGAGGAGAGAGAGAAGAGGAGAGAGAGAAGAGGAGATGGAGAGGAGAGAGAGGAGAGGAGAGAGAGGAGAGGAGAGAGAGGCTGGGATACAGTTATTTTGTCTCTTGTTTCATGTAATATTTGTACAAAGCAACATAAAATCAAGATAATATTTTATTTTAAATAAATCTGTTAGTTTCTTAAATTCTCTTTAAATTGATTGTTCTATTTGCTAAGTATAAGATGATGAAAAAAAAGAAAATCAAATCAAAACAATATTTATTTGTAAATCAGTTTCATCGGATAACACCTCAGAGATTAGATCTTTCCAACTTGTGTGATTAACACATTTGGTAGACCATAGCAAACCAAGTTAAAGCATTGTCTATTGAATACAGTGACCGGAAGAGTTTCTGTTATGTCATTCTCTTCATGCTCGTCTAGTATCTCTGAAATATGGAATAACATTTACTAATTTATAGAATATCTACTTTTAGTTATTTAATTTAATCCTTATTTAATCATATTCAATACTCACCAAACTTTATTACAGCAAACATTTAATCATATTAATGCGCTATTAGTAATTACTTATGATTTAAATTTAATAGAGGATGATTAATTACTAATGTAATATACAATTAACAATTACTTACAAAAACTAATTCTAAAGCATCATATTAATAAATGCTCTAATGTAATTATATACATTAATATTGAGATATAATTAAGTAATAAGAAATTCTAGCAATAAATACTGTCATCTGTTCCATTAGTGTAGGAAGACATCCCGTTACAGTACTCATAACATAATATAGGAATTTCAGATTTAATAACCAGGATCATAAATTTTCTTTTCCGGTATCCATGCTCTCTTATAACAATTGTAGATTGTCTCCCCTGCGGTCCTCCCGTTGGCAAGTAAATCTTTATACAATGGGAAATTGTTAGTAAAATCCCTATTAACGCACATCGTTATAACGGAATTCAAATACTCCTCTGTTTATCATTTGATTGGTTTATGAATAGTGGATACAAAATTACGAAATAGGGAAAGAAAATATTACAAAATTAAATAAAAAACGATAGATAAATATTTAGAAATCGTTGATAATGTCGTTTGTCATTTAGTCACGGATGTTTGTGAATACCGTTTACAATACATCCGATCTCACATTGTATGTAACAGTAGCCGTTATCGTTACCTGATCCTTACGTACCTTTCATAATGGCGCGTATTTTGTGAGCATTGTCGGCCAGAGTACAATGCATTTGATTGGCCAGTACTGTGTTCACGCCAGCTAGACCCAGTAGCATAGCGGTAGTAAACGAGTTCTCCAGTTCTAGTACGCTCTGACTGTCAAAGTCGGTTGGCGTATTGTTTACGTTATTAATTAATATATATATACCCTGCAAAAGCAATACGTGCAAGATTTGTTAACATATATATCTAATATAACATAATAACTAATATATAATAAATATATATATATATATAATAAAAAATAATATTATACAAAGAAAAAATTAAATTACATTAATTATTTACTTGATAAGTAGTTCATTATACTTATAGTTACCATATGGAGATAAGTAACAATTGGGAATATATAATTTCCCATTTTCTAGAAATATAATTATAAAATCGAATACATATTATTTAAAGTTTAAACATTTTATACATTAATTATATATTTAATACATATTT
Source organism: Osedax frankpressi (assembly GCA_964035775.1). Classification (NCBI taxonomy): domain Eukaryota; kingdom Metazoa; phylum Annelida; class Polychaeta; order Sabellida; family Siboglinidae; genus Osedax; species Osedax frankpressi. The sequence continues at coordinate 3,693,957 of OZ038312.1, read as the reverse complement.
CTTCTTTCTTTCAGGGTAAATGTTATTGATTACAGTTATAAATCTAGTTGTAATCATTATCTACTAGGAAAACTTCCATATCTGATTGTGGTTAAAGGATAGAATATAACTATTACGTATTTATAGACTCCACAATGTAATTGTATTACTAACATAACAATGTTAATGTAACACATCATTGTAATTCAATTACTAATATAACAATGTATCACTGATATATATTAGTTATATATAACAATATGATTATTTCACTATTAATGATCACTTATTACTTATTAATGATCACTTAAATGATATTAATATAATATATGAAAGGTATGTAATGCTTCAATCGCTATGCAAACGTTTTATCGATGTCGATTATAGCTTGGCGAGAGAAACTTTTGTTAGTTTGCATGTTATCAAGTAAGATCATCATCTGGCATTCTGTATTTCATGGTGACAGCGGGAGATGAATATTAAAATTATAACTTAGATCAGCTGAATATATTCTTTGCGATATATTTATTTATACCAAACATATGTTAAATTATATATATATGTTATGTTATTTAAAAAATTACATTTACAAATCATTAATATATATATATATACGGTATACTATTTAAACTAATTATATTTTTAATTTGAAAAAAGTCAATTTATTCTACCATGAACTTTATAATAATTAATTTGTGGTAATAAAGTGTAGTTACGTCGGCTGGATAAATGCAAAATCAAAGTTAATATTAAATCAAATTTGTATTTCTACTATTCAGTATAGTTTAGAATGATCTAACCCTGCAGATTACTAGATGCCACTTTGTGCGGAGTTATATAGTTCAAGAACTTTTCCATTCCGTAGAAGATGAAAGTCGAACACTCCTTCATGTATATCTCGAATTCTCCGACGCTGAAGTAAGGTATTAATAATATTCGATACACGCAACGTAAAGTAGCGAAACTAAAGTATTAGTAATGCATACGAATGAAATTAATGGTAATGTAACTGAAAGCTACGCGTCCTTTCAATCTATTCTAGTTCGTATTTACAGAAATGCGATTTCAAACCAACATTATTTCCAAATTCTCGAACACGTGATACCCATAACTATTGTATACAAACATCGCTAAGCTTATTAACGGGAAGTCAATCATTGCTCAACCGTTAGTCTACCGGGAAGGTCATTGCTCAATCGTTAGTCTACCGGGAAGGTCATTGCTCAACCGTTAGTCTACTGAGAAGGTCATTGCTCAATCGTTAGTCTACTAAGAAGGTCATTGCTCAACCGTTAGTCTACTAAGAAGGTCATTGCTCAATCGTTAGTCTACTGAGAAGGTCATTGCTCAATCGTTAGTCTACCGAGAAGGTCATTGCTCAACCGTTAGTCTACTAAGAAGGTCATTGCTCAATCGTTAGTCTACTAAGAAGGTCATTGCTCAACCGTTAGTCTACTGAGAAGGTCATTGCTCAATCGTTAGTCTACTAAGAAGGTCATTGCTCAACCGTTAGTCTACTAAGAAGGTCATTGCTCAATCGTTAGTCTACCCAGAAGGTCATTGCTCAACCGTTAGTCTACCGAGAAGGTCATTGCTCAATCGTTAGTCTACTGAGAAGGTCATTGCTCAACCGTTAGTCTACTAAGAAGGTCATTGCTCAATCGTTAGTCTACCGAGAAGGTCATTGCTCAATCGTTAGTCTACTGAGAAGGTCATTGCTCAATCGTTAGTCTACTAAGAAGGTCATTGCTCAACCGTTAGTCTACTAAGAAGGTCATTGCTCAACCGTTAGTCTACTAAGAAGGTCATTGCTCAACCGTTAGTCTACTGAGAAGGTCATTGCTCAACCGTTAGTCTACCGAGAAGGTCATTGCTCAACCGTTAGTCTACTAAGAAGGTCATTGCTCAACCGTTAGTCTACCCAGAAGGTCATTGCTCAACCGTTAGTCTAACGAGAAGGTCATTGCTCAACCGTTAGTCTACTGAGAAGGTCATTGCTCAATCGTTAGTCTACTAAGAAGGTCATTGCTCAATCGTTAGTCTACCGAGAAGGTCATTGCTCAACCGTTAGTCTACCTAGAAGGTCATTGCTCAACCGTTAGTCTACTGAGAAGGTCATTGCTCAACCGTTAGTCTACTAAGAAGGTCATTGCTCAACCGTTAGTCTACTAAGAAGGTCATTGCTCAATCGTTAGTCTACCGAGAAGGTCATTGCTCAACCGTTAGTCTACTAAGAAGGTCATTGCTCAACCGTTAGTCTACTGAGAAGGTCATTGCTCAACCGTTAGTCTACCGAGAAGGTCATTGCTCAACCGTTAGTCTACTAAGAAGGTCATTGCTCAACCGTTAGTCTACTGAGAAGGTCATTGCTCAACCGTTAGTCTACTAAGAAGGTCATTGCTCAACCGTTAGTCTACTAAGAAGGTCATTGCTCAACCGTTAGTCTACTGAGAAGGTCATTGCTCAACCGTTAGTCTACTAAGAAGGTCATTGCTCAACCGTTAGTCTACTGAGAAGGTCATTGCTCAACCGTTAGTCTACTGAGAAGGTCATTGCTCAACCGTTAGTCTACTGAGAAGGTCATTGCTCAATCGTTAGTCTACTGAGAAGGTCATTGCTCAACCGTTAGTCTACTAAGAAGGTCATTGCTCAACCGTTAGTCTACTAAGAAGGTCATTGCTCAATCGTTAGTCTACCGAGAAGGTCATTGCTCAATCGTTAGTCTACCGAGAAGGTCATTGCTCAACCGTTAGTCTACTAAGAAGGTCATTGCTCAACCGTTAGTCTACTAAGAAGGTCATTGCTCAACCGTTAGTCTACTGAGAAGGTCATTGCTCAACCGTTAGTCTACTAAGAAGGTCATTGCTCAACCGTTAGTCTACTGAGAAGGTCATTGCTCAACCGTTAGTCTACCGAGAAGGTCATTGCTCAACCGTTAGTCTACTAAGAAGGTCATTGCTCAACCGTTAGTCTACTGAGAAGGTCATTGCTCAACCGTTAGTCTACTGAGAAGGTCATTGCTCAACCGTTAGTCTACTGAGAAGGTCATTGCTCAACCGTTAGTCTACTAAGAAGGTCATTGCTCAACCGTTAGTCTACTAAGAAGGTCATTGCTCAACCGTTAGTCTACTGAGAAGGTCATTGCTCAACCGTTAGTCTACTAAGAAGGTCATTGCTCAACCGTTAGTCTACTGAGAAGGTCATTGCTCAACCGTTAGTCTACTAAGAAGGTCATTGCTCAACCGTTAGTCTACTGAGAAGGTCATTGCTCAACCGTTAGTCTACTGAGAAGGTCATTGCTCAACCGTTAGTCTACCGAGAAGGTCATTGCTCAACCGTTAGTCTACTAAGAAGGTCATTGCTCAACCGTTAGTCTACTGAGAAGGTCATTGCTCAACCGTTAGTCTACCGAGAAGGTCATTGCTCAACCGTTAGTCTACTAAGAAGGTCATTGCTCAACCATTAGTCTACTAAGAAGGTCATTGCTCAACCGTTAGTCTACTAAGAAGGTCATTGCTCAACCGTTAGTCTACTGAGAAGGTCATTGCTCAATCGTTAGTCTACCGAGAAGGTCATTGCTCAACCGTTAGTATACTAAGAAGGTCATTGCTCAATCGTTAGTCTACCGAGAAGGTCATTGCTCAACCGTTAGTCTACTAAGAAGGTCATTGCTCAACCGTTAGTCTACCGAGAAGGTCATTGCTCAACCGTTAGTCTACCGAGAAGGTCATTGCTCAACCGTTAGTCTACCTAGAAGGTCATTGCTCAACCGTTAGTCTACTAAGAAGGTCATTGCTCAACCGTTAGTCTACTGAGAAGGTCATTGCTCAACCGTTAGTCTACCGAGAAGGTCATTGCTCAACCGTTAGTCTACCTAGAAGGTCATTGCTCAACCGTTAGTCTACCCAGAAGGTCATTGCTCAATCGTTAGTCTACTAAGAAGGTCATTGCTCAACCGTTAGTCTACTAAGAAGGTCATTGCTCAACCGTTAGTCTACCGAGAAGGTCATTGCTCAACCGTTAGTCTACCTAGAAGGTCATTGCTCAACCGTTAGTCTACTAAGAAGGTCATTGCTCAACCGTTAGTCTACTAAGAAGGTCATTGCTCAACCGTTAGTCTACCGAGAAGGTCATTGCTCAACCGTTAGTCTACTAAGAAGGTCATTGCTCAACCGTTAGTCTACTGAGAAGGTCATTGCTCAACCGTTAGTCTACTAAGAAGGTCATTGCTCAACCGTTAGTCTACTAAGAAGGTCATTGCTCAACCGTTAGTCTACCTAGAAGGTCATTGCTCAACCGTTAGTCTACCTAGAAGGTCATTGCTCAACAGTTAGTCTACTGAGAAGGTCATTGCTCAATCGTTAGTCTACTAAGAAGGTCATTGCTCAACCGTTAGTCTACTGAGAAGGTCATTGCTCAACCGTTAGTCTACCCAGAAGGTCATTGCTCAATCGTTAGTCTACTAAGAAGGTCATTGCTCAACCGTTAGTCTACTAAGAAGGTCATTGCTCAACCGTTAGTCTACTAAGAAGGTCATTGCTCAACCGTTAGTCTACTGAGAAGGTCATTGCTCAACCGTTAGTCTACTAAGAAGGTCATTGCTCAACCGTTAGTCTACTAAGAAGGTCATTGCTCAATCGTTAGTCTACTGAGAAGGTCATTGCTCAATCGTTAGTCTACCGAGAAGGTCATTGCTCAACCGTTAGTCTACTAAGAAGGTCATTGCTCAATCGTTAGTCTACTAAGAAGGTCATTGCTCAATCGTTAGTCTACTAAGAAGGTCATTGCTCAATCGTTAGTCTACTAAGAAGGTCATTGCTCAATCGTTAGTCTACTAAGAAGGTCATTGCTCAACCGTTAGTCTACTAAGAAGGTCATTGCTCAACCGTTAGTCTACTGAGAAGGTCATTGCTCAACCGTTAGTCTACTAAGAAGGTCATTGCTCAACCGTTAGTCTACCGAGAAGGTCATTGCTCAATCGTTAGTCTACTGAGAAGGTCATTGCTCAACCGTTAGTCTACTAAGAAGGTCATTGCTCAATCGTTAGTCTACTAAGAAGGTCATTGCTCAATCGTTAGTCTACTAAGAAGGTCATTGCTCAATCGTTAGTCTACTAAGAAGGTCATTGCTCAATCGTTAGTCTACCGAGAAGGTCATTGCTCAACCGTTAGTCTACTAAGAAGGTCATTGCTCAATCGTTAGTCTACTAAGAAGGTCATTGCTCAATCGTTAGTCTACCCAGAAGGTCATTGCTCAACCGTTAGTCTACTGAGAAGGTCATTGCTCAACCGTTAGTCTACTAAGAAGGTCATTGCTCAACCGTTAGTCTACTAAGAAGGTCATTGCTCAACCGTTAGTCTACTGAGAAGGTCATTGCTCAACCGTTAGTCTACTAAGAAGGTCATTGCTCAACCGTTAGTCTACCGAGAAGGTCATTGCTCAACCGTTAGTCTACTAAGAAGGTCATTGCTCAACCGTTAGTCTACTAAGAAGGTCATTGCTCAACCGTTAGTCTACTAAGAAGGTCATTGCTCAATCGTTAGTCTACTAAGAAGGTCATTGCTCAACCGTTAGTCTACCGAGAAGGTCATTGCTCAACCGTTAGTCTACTAAGAAGGTCATTGCTCAACCGTTAGTCTACCGAGAAGGTCATTGCTCAACCGTTAGTCTACTGAGAAGGTCATTGCTCAATCGTTAGTCTACTGAGAAGGTCATTGCTCAATCGTTAGTCTACCCAGAAGGTCATTGCTCAACCGTTAGTCTACTAAGAAGGTCATTGCTCAACCGTTAGTCTACTAAGAAGGTCATTGCTCAACCGTTAGTCTACTAAGAAGGTCATTGCTCAACCGTTAGTCTACTAAGAAGGTCATTGCTCAACCGTTAGTCTACCCAGAAGGTCATTGCTCAACCGTTAGTCTACTGAGAAGGTCATTGCTCAACCGTTAGTCTACTGAGAAGGTCATTGCTCAACCGTTAGTCTACCGAGAAGGTCATTGCTCAACCGTTAGTCTACTAAGAAGGTCATTGCTCAACCGTTAGTCTACCCAGAAGGTCATTGCTCAACCGTTAGTCTACTAAGAAGGTCATTGCTCAACCGTTAGTCTACCGAGAAGGTCATTGCTCAACCGTTAGTCTACTAAGAAGGTCATTGCTCAACCGTTAGTCTACTAAGAAGGTCATTGCTCAATCGTTAGTCTACCCAGAAGGTCATTGCTCAACCGTTAGTCTACTAAGAAGGTCATTGCTCAACCGTTAGTCTACTAAGAAGGTCATTGCTCAATCGTTAGTCTACTAAGAAGGTCATTGCTCAACCGTTAGTCTACTAAGAAGGTCATTGCTCAACCGTTAGTCTACCCAGAAGGTCATTGCTCAACCGTTAGTCTACCCAGAAGGTCATTGCTCAACCGTTAGTCTACTAAGAAGGTCATTGCTCAACCGTTAGTCTACTAAGAAGGTCATTGCTCAACCGTTAGTCTACTGAGAAGGTCATTGCTCAACCGTTAGTCTACCCAGAAGGTCATTGCTCAATCGTTAGTCTACCTAGAAGGTCATTGCTCAACCGTTAGTCTACTGAGAAGGTCATTGCTCAACCGTTAGTCTACCTAGAAGGTCATTGCTCAATCGTTAGTCTACTAAGAAGGTCATTGCTCAACCGTTAGTCTACTGAGAAGGTCATTGCTCAACCGTTAGTCTACTAAGAAGGTCATTGCTCAATCGTTAGTCTACTGAGAAGGTCATTGCTCAATCGTTAGTCTACTAAGAAGGTCATTGCTCAATCGTTAGTCTACTGAGAAGGTCATTGCTCAACCGTTAGTCTACCCAGAAGGTCATTGCTCAACCGTTAGTCTACTGAGAAGGTCATTGCTCAATCGTTAGTCTACTGAGAAGGTCATTGCTCAATCGTTAGTCTACTGAGAAGGTCATTGCTCAACCGTTAGTCTACTAAGAAGGTCATTGCTCAACCGTTAGTCTACTAAGAAGGTCATTGCTCAACCGTTAGTCTACTAAGAAGGTCATTGCTCAACCGTTAGTCTACCCAGAAGGTCATTGCTCAATCGTTAGTCTACTAAGAAGGTCATTGCTCAACCGTTAGTCTACTAAGAAGGTCATTGCTCAATCGTTAGTCTACTGAGAAGGTCATTGCTCAACCGTTAGTCTACCCAGAAGGTCATTGCTCAACCGTTAGTCTACCCAGAAGGTCATTGCTCAACCGTTAGTCTACTAAGAAGGTCATTGCTCAACCGTTAGTCTACTAAGAAGGTCATTGCTCAATCGTTAGTCTACTAAGAAGGTCATTGCTCAACCGTTAGTCTACTAAGAAGGTCATTGCTCAACCGTTAGTCTACCCAGAAGGTCATTGCTCAACCGTTAGTCTACTGAGAAGGTCATTGCTCAATCGTTAGTCTACTGAGAAGGTCATTGCTCAACCGTTAGTCTACTAAGAAGGTCATTGCTCAACCGTTAGTCTACTAAGAAGGTCATTGCTCAACCGTTAGTCTACTAAGAAGGTCATTGCTCAACCGTTAGTCTACTAAGAAGGTCATTGCTCAACCGTTAGTCTACTAAGAAGGTCATTGCTCAACCGTTAGTCTACTAAGAAGGTCATTGCTCAACCGTTAGTCTACCCAGAAGGTCATTGCTCAACCGTTAGTCTACTAAGAAGGTCATTGCTCAACCGTTAGTCTACTAAGAAGGTCATTGCTCAATCGTTAGTCTACCGAGAAGGTCATTGCTCAACCGTTAGTCTACTAAGAAGGTCATTGCTCAACCGTTAGTCTACCCAGAAGGTCATTGCTCAACCGTTAGTCTACTAAGAAGGTCATTGCTCAACCGTTAGTCTACCGAGAAGGTCATTGCTCAATCGTTAGTCTACTAAGAAGGTCATTGCTCAACCGTTAGTCTACTAAGAAGGTCATTGCTCAACCGTTAGTCTACTAAGAAGGTCATTGCTCAACCGTTAGTCTACTGAGAAGGTCATTGCTCAACCGTTAGTCTACCCAGAAGGTCATTGCTCAACCGTTAGTCTACTAAGAAGGTCATTGCTCAACCGTTAGTCTACCGAGAAGGTCATTGCTCAACCGTTAGTCTACCCAGAAGGTCATTGCTCAACCGTTAGTCTACTAAGAAGGTCATTGCTCAACCGTTAGTCTACCGAGAAGGTCATTGCTCAATCGTTAGTCTACTAAGAAGGTCATTGCTCAACCGTTAGTCTACTAAGAAGGTCATTGCTCAATCGTTAGTCTACTAAGAAGGTCATTGCTCAACCGTTAGTCTACTGAGAAGGTCATTGCTCAACCGTTAGTCTACTAAGAAGGTCATTGCTCAACCGTTAGTCTACTAAGAAGGTCATTGCTCAACCGTTAGTCTACTAAGAAGGTCATTGCTCAATCGTTAGTCTACTGAGAAGGTCATTGCTCAACCGTTAGTCTACCGAGAAGGTCATTGCTCTACCGTTAGTCTACTAAGAAGGTCATTGCTCAACCGTTAGTCTACTGAGAAGGTCATTGCTCAATCGTTAGTCTACCCAGAAGGTCATTGCTCAACCGTTAGTCTACTAAGAAGGTCATTGCTCAATCGTTAGTCTACTAAGAAGGTCATTGCTCAACCGTTAGTCTACTAAGAAGGTCATTGCTCAATCGTTAGTCTACTAAGAAGGTCATTGCTCAACCGTTAGTCTACTAAGAAGGTCATTGCTCAACCGTTAGTCTACTAAGAAGGTCATTGCTCAATCGTTAGTCTACTAAGAAGGTCATTGCTCAACCGTTAGTCTACTGAGAAGGTCATTGCTCAACCGTTAGTCTACTAAGAAGGTCATTGCTCAACCGTTAGTCTACCGAGAAGGTCATTGCTCAACCGTTAGTCTACTGAGAAGGTCATTGCTCAATCGTTAGTCTACTAAGAAGGTCATTGCTCAACCGTTAGTCTACTGAGAAGGTCATTGCTCAACCGTTAGTCTACTAAGAAGGTCATTGCTCAACCGTTAGTCTACCGAGAAGGTCATTGCTCAACCGTTAGTCTACTGAGAAGGTCATTGCTCAACCGTTAGTCTACTAAGAAGGTCATTGCTCAATCGTTAGTCTACTAAGAAGGTCATTGCTCAACCGTTAGTCTACTGAGAAGGTCATTGCTCAACCGTTAGTCTACTAAGAAGGTCATTGCTCAACCGTTAGTCTACCGAGAAGGTCATTGCTCAACCGTTAGTCTACTAAGAAGGTCATTGCTCAACCGTTAGTCTACTAAGAAGGTCATTGCTCAACCGTTAGTCTACTGAGAAGGTCATTGCTCAATCGTTAGTCTACTGAGAAGGTCATTGCTCAACCGTTAGTCTACTAAGAAGGTCATTGCTCAACCGTTAGTCTACTGAGAAGGTCATTGCTCAACCGTTAGTCTACCGAGAAGGTCATTGCTCAATCGTTAGTCTACCGAGAAGGTCATTGCTCAACCGTTAGTCTACCGAGAAGGTCATTGCTCAACCGTTAGTCTACTGAGAAGGTCATTGCTCAACCGTTAGTCTACTAAGAAGGTCATTGCTCAACCGTTAGTCTACCGAGAAGGTCATTGCTCAACCGTTAGTCTACTAAGAAGGTCATTGCTCAACCGTTAGTCTACTAAGAAGGTCATTGCTCAACCGTTAGTCTACTGAGAAGGTCATTGCTCAATCGTTAGTCTACTGAGAAGGTCATTGCTCAACCGTTAGTCTACTAAGAAGGTCATTGCTCAACCGTTAGTCTACCGAGAAGGTCATTGCTCAACCGTTAGTCTACCGAGAAGGTCATTGCTCAATCGTTAGTCTACCGAGAAGGTCATTGCTCAACCGTTAGTCTACCGAGAAGGTCATTGCTCAATCGTTAGTCTACCTAGAAGGTCATTGCTCAATCGTTAGTCTACCTAGAAGGTCATTGCTCAACCGTTAGTCTACCGAGAAGGTCATTGCTCAACCGTTAGTCTACTAAGAAGGTCATTGCTCAACCGTTAGTCTACCGAGAAGGTCATTGCTCAACCGTTAGTCTACTAAGAAGGTCATTGCTCAACCGTTAGTCTACTAAGAAGGTCATTGCTCAACCGTTAGTCTACCGAGAAGGTCATTGCTCAACCGTTAGTCTACTAAGAAGGTCATTGCTCAACCGTTAGTCTACTAAGAAGGTCATTGCTCAACCGTTAGTCTACTAAGAAGGTCATTGCTCAACCGTTAGTCTACTAAGAAGGTCATTGCTCAATCGTTAGTCTACTGAGAAGGTCATTGCTCAATCGTTAGTCTACTGAGAAGGTCATTGCTCAACCGTTAGTCTACTAAGAAGGTCATTGCTCAACCGTTAGTCTACCGAGAAGGTCATTGCTCAACCGTTAGTCTACTAAGAAGGTCATTGCTCAACCGTTAGTCTACCGAGAAGGTCATTGCTCAACCGTTAGTCTACCCAGAAGGTCATTGCTCAACCGTTAGTCTACTGAGAAGGTCATTGCTCAACCGTTAGTCTACTAAGAAGGTCATTGCTCAATCGTTAGTCTACTAAGAAGGTCATTGCTCAACCGTTAGTCTACCGAGAAGGTCATTGCTCAACCGTTAGTCTACTGAGAAGGTCATTGCTCAACCGTTAGTCTACTAAGAAGGTCATTGCTCAACCGTTAGTCTACCGAGAAGGTCATTGCTCAACCGTTAGTCTACTGAGAAGGTCATTGCTCAACCGTTAGTCTACTAAGAAGGTCATTGCTCAACCGTTAGTCTACCGAGAAGGTCATTGCTCAACCGTTAGTCTACTAAGAAGGTCATTGCTCAACCGTTAGTCTACTAAGAAGGTCATTGCTCAATCGTTAGTCTACTAAGAAGGTCATTGCTCAACCGTTAGTCTACTAAGAAGGTCATTGCTCAACCGTTAGTCTACTAAGAAGGTCATTGCTCAATCGTTAGTCTACTAAGAAGGTCATTGCTCAACCGTTAGTCTACCGAGAAGGTCATTGCTCAACCGTTAGTCTACTGAGAAGGTCATTGCTCAACCGTTAGTCTACTAAGAAGGTCATTGCTCAACCGTTAGTCTACCGAGAAGGTCATTGCTCAACCGTTAGTCTACTAAGAAGGTCATTGCTCAACCGTTAGTCTACCGAGAAGGTCATTGCTCAACAGTTAGTCTACTGAGAAGGTCATTGCTCAACCGTTAGTCTACTGAGAAGGTCATTGCTCAACCGTTAGTCTACTGAGAAGGTCATTGCTCAACCGTTAGTCTACTAAGAAGGTCATTGCTCAACCGTTAGTCTACTGAGAAGGTCATTGCTCAATCGTTAATCTACTAAGAAGGTCATTGCTCAATCGTTAGTCTACGGAGAAGGTCATTGCTCAACCGTTAGTCTACCGAGAAGGTCATTGCGTAAGCGAAACCTTGGCGTGTGGTCAGATCCTGTGACCCCGAGCCACCGAGGGGTGAACTGCAACCCGTACTCTTCCATTAGACTCGCAAATACTTCTATTGGCTTCTCCATCTCTGAGAAAGATGGATTAGGAACATCGGATATCGAATAAGACGAAATGGAGTACATCGATTAATTCAATACGCGATAAAAGGAATACAATAACAATGCTTGAATTAATAACGCTGCCCTGGAGGACTTTGTAACGTCATCGTGTTATGCAATACTAACCGGTGTCGGCACTTTCGAGGTAAGGGTCGACAATAACTGAAATGAAATACGTACAAATTAAACAGGAAACAGACGAATATTTAACTTGTTAAGTCCAATTTATACAATCCTAATGACAATGGCATAGAAATTCATTTGTTTAGTGGGGGCATCTTCTATGTGAATGAATACTGATGCGATAATAATAAATTAAATAATTAATTAATTAAATTGAATAATTAAAAAATTTATAAATTAATAATTTAATTATATACATGAATTTACTAAAATGAATATAAATTAATAAGAGATATTTTATTAAAAATCTTAAATTGTGAATTCCGTGCACACTGTGTACAGTGTACAGTGTACCGTGTACAGTGTACCGTGTACAGTGTACTGTGTACAGTGTACCGTGTACCGTGTACAGTGTACAGTGTACAGTGTGCAGTGTACATAGTACACTAGATGTAGTACCTCGTACAGTCTCTAAAACGACTCTAAACTAACATCGGAACTGGTGAGTGTCATTAGCGATAACACCTGGCGGCGTATGTCTGTCCAGCGGAATCTAGCGAAAGTTGTAGCAGTTATACTTTATGGTACTTGCTAGTACTATATGGTACTTGCTAGTACGTGCTAGTACTATATGGTACGTGCTAGTACTATATGGTACGTGCTAGTACTATATGGTACTTGCTAGTACTATATGGTATGTGCTAGTACTATATGGTACGTGCTAGTACTATATGGTACTTGTTAGTACTATATGGTATGTGCTAGTACTATATGGTACGTGCTAGTACTATATGGTACGTGCTAGTATGTGCTAGTACTATATGGTACGTGCTAGTACTATATGGTACGTGCTAGTACTATATGGTACGTGCTAGTACTATATGGTATGTGCTAGTACTATATGGTACTTGCTAGTACTATATGGTACGTGCTATTACGTGCTAGTACTATATGATACGTGCTAGTACTATATGATACGTGCTAGTACTATATGGTACGTGCTAGTACTATATGGTACTTGTTAGTACTATATGGTACGTGCTAGTACTATATGGTACGTGCTAGTACTATATGGTACGTGCTATTACGTGCTAGTACTATATGATACGTGCTAGTACTATATGATACGTGCTAGTACTATATGGTACGTGCTAGTACTATATGGTACGTGCTAGTACTATATGGTATGTGCTAGTACTATATGGTACTTGCTAGTACTATATGGTACGTGCTATTACGTGCTAGTACTATATGATACGTGCTAGTACTATATGATACGTGCTAGTACTATATGGTACGTGCTAGTACTATATGGTACGTGCTAGTACTATATGGTACGTGCTAGTACTATATGGTACTTGCTAGTACTATATGGTACGTGCTATTACGTGCTAGTACTATATGATACGTGCTAGTACTATATGATACGTGCTAGTACTATATGGTACGTGCTAGTACTATATGGTACGTGCTAGTACTATATGGTACGTGCTAGTACTATATGGTACTTGCTAGTACTATATGGTACGTGCTAGTACTATATGGTACGTGCTAGTACTATATGGTATGTGCTAGTACTATATGGTACTTGCTAGTACTATATGGTACGTGCTATTACGTGCTAGTACTATATGATACGTGCTAGTACTATATGATACGTGCTAGTACTATATGGTACGTGCTAGTACTATATGGTACGTGCTAGTACTATATGGTACGTGCTAGTACTATATGGTACTTGCTAGTACTATATGGTACGTGCTATTACGTGCTAGTACTATATGATACGTGCTAGTACTATATGATACGTGCTAGTACTATATGGTACGTGCTAGTACATGGAAGTGCCGTGTCGGAGTAATATAAGATGAACTTAGGATGCGGTTGCCAGGAGCTGAAACTAAAAATAGAATATCCGCGTAACGAGTTCCCAAGTGCGGATATAGTTTAAGGAGATGAACTGCAATTACAATTCTCCAGCTTGGTACAGACGTAAATAGACACTACGATCTAGTTGCATAGCAACGAACGATTTTCACTTGTTTCTTGTTTGCGTCTCTGAGGCCAGGAATGCGAGGAGGTGCTTTGATCGCGTTGATGCTCTTTCCAACTTCTTTCTTGGATTCAGCTTCTTCTGCTCGCGAATACGAACATGTTGTTAGGTATATTAGCTACGGTATTGGGACATCGGTAATCCTGCCTCCCTTCTTCCAGCCGCCAAAGTCTCCCACCTCGTTAGATTATGGTTGGAATAGAAGTTGGAATGGCAGAGCGAAAGTATTAATGCTTTCACTCTCCATCGTTCTTTTCCACTCCCACTCCCGCCTCTATTCCACTCCCGTACCCACTCCCAAACCCACACCCACTACAACTAAAAATGCCATTCATCTCAACTACCTCGGATATTAGCCTGTTTCAACTTATAATAAAGCATCTGTAGAGAAACGTCACGGCTCAGTGAACAAATTGAAGAGGTCGAAACTGACGTCACGTCATCGGCGCCGTCGTCACCGGCGCCGTCGTCATTGGCAACGGATGACGCATTTGCGTAGCAACCGAACGTCTCCTGGATACACTCGACAGGCAATTGCAGTAGATGTTCGTCCAATAGCAATACTGGATAGTCGTAAGAGGAGGTTACTAGTGGATACGGTATAATCACGTGACGATTACACAGTATTTCTATTTCAAAGAGTACTCATAATCTAGTATAAAAACCTTAGATTGTTAGTGAGATTGTATTTAATATTGGACATTATGTGGACAACTTCTCGAAAATAAATAATTCAAATTCAAATAAATATCCACTCGGACTCAGAATCAGTGTGGTTCGTAAACTAATCTACTTATAACCATTTCAGTATGTGTATGTTATACTTGTAGTAGAAGTTGACTTTACTAAGTATTAAAAGTACTTTATAGTAGAAGTTCCTGACTATAGTGAATACTATAAGAGTACTAACTATAGTTAATACTAGCGAGTTGACAAGTACTTAATTTTATAAATATCATGTTATATATGTCGGATACGGTAAGCATCAAATGATTCATCAAATAATTCATCGAACTCATCAAAATAATACGCTACATATGAAAAGAAATCTTAATTCTATCTTTCAGATACTACCAATGTTGTCCATGGGAGATTCGGAGTGCGATTCTTTAGTAGCGCTCTTTGGACGATTCTTATTTGATTGGTTGTTGGTATTCGGCATATCCTTCCTGTAATCCGTTAATGAATCGTCATGGATGAGTCATCGTTTATTTGCGATATCGAAATTAAAGCGAAAATACGTTTGCAAATTCTACGGTAGAGAAAACACAAACAAGAAAACTGTATCTTTATCTAAATATGTAATAAAATAAAGAGAACGTTTCGCAATAAAGCTTCTAAATAAACTATAGAGAACAATGAACTTTCCTGGCTTTTGTTATTCTTGCATTACTATAAATAAATAATAAATTAACATTATTTATAATAGAATCAAATCATTTTTATTTTATATTAATAGATATTCGTTAATTGAATTTCCTGACATTTTATTTTCAAGAATAAATCAAATTGAAAATGTACATTTTTTATTATGAAATTAATAGAGATAATAAAGAAATGTAATTTGAATAAACTGATAATAAGTAAAGGTAACCGGATAATCGGAGTCAAATGGCTCAAAATCGGTTTCAAGTAGTCTTTTAGTAATTCTATCAAACGAAGGTATTCTACGTTGAACATGTTTAGTTGGTCATTTATTACGTGTTCGTCCTGCAAAAAATACAAATGAACTTACCGGTAATTTATATGGGTGTCGTTCTAATATTCGTGCAACGATAACATATTTACGGAGGATATACTGCCAGTAATATCTTGATATTACTGGCAACTTATTGTGTTGTGATCAATCTAAATACCAACTATGACAGTTTCGTTTTTGTTATCGGTTTGTATTCCCGCCAACATCTGTTCACGTTCAGCTTGCCGGGAGTTCTGACATTCGATCTATAGATACATCGAAATCGTCTGCATTAATATCGAGAACAATGTGATGTTATTTATTTAGTTTCATAAACTCCAGTAGAAATACCAGTTCACTCTATTAAATATTTATTTCGCACATATAAAAGTAAATGGGTTAATAGATTAAGCGATAAGTTTTATAAATCAAAATTTGGTCAGTGTCAACTTTTGTTGAGGAACATGGATAATAAATATATCAACATAAAATAGTTTAATGAATTTTATAAAGCTGACTTTTCACGGAATATCAATTCATAATAAAAGAGTATTATAAACTTCTAGAAGAGTTAAATCAGAGTAATAGATGATAGGATTGTTTCTAATGTCAAGTACGATGATAAGGCAGTAAACGATATAATAATAGATAAGTTTAGACTTTATAAGATAGGATAAGAGATAAGTTAATGCAGCATGATATATGATAAGAGAGAATGTGCAAGGCTAAGGGATGATAAGAGATAAGATTGCAGGGCTAAAGGAAGATAAGAGAGAAATGTGCAGGGCTAAGGGAAGATAAGAGATAAGATTGCAGGGCTAAATGAAGATAAGAGATAATATTGCAGGGCTAAATGAAGATAAGAGATAATATTGCAGGGCTAAAGGAAGATAAGAGATAATATTGCAGGGCTAAAGGAAGATAAGAGAGAATGTGCAAGGCTAAGGGATGATAAGAGATAAGATTGCAGGGCTAAAGGAAGATAAGAGAGAAATGTGCAGGGCTAAGGGAAGATAAGAGATAAGATTGCAGGGCTAAATGAAGATAAGAGATAATATTGCAGGGCTAAATGAAGATAAGAGATAATATTGCAGGGCTAAAGGAAGATAAGAGATAATATTGCAGGGCTAAAGGAAGATAAGAGATAATATTGCAGGGCTAAAGGAAGATAAGAGATAATATTGCAGGGCTAAATGAAGATAAGAGATAATATTGCAGGGCTAAAGGAAGATAAGAGATAATATTGCAGGGCTAAAGGAAGATAAGAGATAGGTTTGCAGGGCTAAATGAAGATAAGAGATAATATTGCAGGGCTAAAGGAAGATAAGAGATAATATTGCAGGGCTAAAGGAAGATAAGAGATAATATTGCAGGGCTAAAGGAAGATAAGAGATAATATTGCAGGGCTAAAGGAAGATAAGAGATAATATTGCAGGGCTAAATGAAGATAAGAGATAATATTGCAGGGCTAAAGGAAGATAAGAGATAATATTGCAGGGCTAAAGGAAGATAAGAGATAATATTGCAGGGCTAAAGGAAGATAAGAGATAGGTTTGCAGGGCTAAAGGAAGATAAGAGATAATATTGCAGGGCTAAAGGAAGATAAGAGATAATATTGCAGGGCTAAAGGAAGATAAGAGATAGGTTTGCAGGGCTAAAGGAAGATAAGAGATAATATTGCAGAGCTAAAGGAAGATAAGAGATAGGTTTGCAGGGCTAAAGGAAGATAATATATAAGTTTGCAGGGTTAAAGGAAGATAAGATATAAGATTGCATATAGCCTATAAGCCGAGATCATAATCTTGAGACAACAAAATAGAAAAAGCTTTAACTAATGAAACCTTGAGTAGGAGTTGAGTGACATTGTTCTTATAGTATTTGAACTTATCTTGAATATCTTCTAGTTGTCTACATTCAGTGATCACAGAGAAACATCGAGCTTGGTTCATTGCACCACCTACAGTGACCTGCGAACAATAGAAATTAATTCACAGAGGCACATAGACAAACAAAAGCTATTATCATATCTATTGCTATTGCTATTGCTACTGCTATTGCTATTGCTACTGCTACTGCTACTGCTACTGCTACTGCTACTGCTATTGCTACTGCTATTGCTACTGCTATTGCTACTGCTATTGCTACTGCTATTGCTACTGCTACTGTTATTGCTATTGCTACTGTTATTGCTATTGCTACTGCTACTGCTATTGCTATTACTACTGCTACTGCTATTGCTATTGCTACTGCTACTGATATTGCTATTGCTATTACTATTGCTACTGATATTGCTATTGATACTGCTATTGCTACTGCTATTGCTACTGATATTGCTTCTGCTATTGCTACTGCTATTGCTACTGCTACTGATATTGCTACTTCTACTGCTATTGCTACTGCTATTGCTACTGCTATTGCTACTGCTACTGATATTGCTACTGCTACTGCTATTGCTACTGCTATTGCTACTGCTACTGCTACTGCTATTGCTACTGCTATTGCTACTGCTATTGCTACTGCTACTGATATTACTACTGCTACTGCTATTGCTACTGCTATTGCTACTGCTATTGATACTGCTACTGATATTACTACTGCTACTGCTATTGCTACTGCTATTGCTACTGCTATTGCTACTGCTATTGCTACCGCTACTGATATTACTACTGCTACTGCTATTGCTACTGTTACTGCTATTGCTACTGCTATTGCTACTGCTATTGCTACTGCTACTGATATTACTACTGCTACTGCTATTGCTACTGCTATTGCTACTGCTATTGCTACTGCTACTGATATTACTACTGCTACTGCTATTGCTACTGCTATTGCTACTGCTACTGATATTACTACTGCTACTGCTATTGCTACTGCTATTACTACTGCTACTGCTATTGCTACTGCTACTGATATTACTACTGCTACTGCTATTGCTACTGCTATTGCTACTGCTACTGATATTACTACTGCTACTGCTATTGCTACTGCTATTACTACTGCTACTGCTATTGCTATTGCTACTGCTACTGCTACTGCTATTTCTACTGCTATTGCTATTACAGTAATTTGAATTTGTTATTTTTTTATTAATGATAATCTGCCAAACAAAACCTAAATTTATGAAGTAGAAACATTGAATAATATGTACACATTATTGGAAATGTACTAATGTTAAAAAAGATCACGTAAAACATTTTGAAGAATATTTAAAAATGTACTTATGGAAGTCGATCTGGATATTTTAGCTATAACTCGTAGTTCTATAGTACTGCATTTGAATCAACTTTAATGTGAAACTAAAATATAATGTTATAGTTGAATCTACTGTAATCTGAAATTAAAATATAGACTTCTATATCTAAATTTGAAAGTAAATGTGAATTTGTATTAATATTCCTTGAAATATATTATAAAGAATTATTGAATGATAAACAAATTATAACATGTAAGAAAGTCTATAATAATAGATAATATTCACTGCATATATGTAAATTAATTAATTATTAATATATATATATATATTTTATATTCTTAACATAACATATTATTATCAGAAATAGATTATTATTACCTGGTCAGACTTATTTTTTTGATTTGCTGCATTCTGATTGGATGGTTTAGATTTCTCCAAAACGCTTCCATACAATTTCTTCCTGCAAACAAATGTAAATCATTGATAATGAGTTAACCTAGTTAATTACCTAGTTAATTACCTAGTTAATTACTTAGTTAATTACTTAGTTAATTACTTAGTTAATTACTTAGTTAATTATGTAGTTAATTACTTAGTTAATTACTTAATTAAAACTATATAATATATCTCGGTAGGTTGTTTTTCAGCTAAACCTGTCCATGGAATGTTGCAGAATCACAAAAGTGAAAGACGAAGGAAAGTCTTTCATGAGTTCAGCCACATTGGAACTGATCTTGAGTCTTTTGTATGCCTTTATGTAATGTGTGGGAGTAAGAGGGTATAGGCTGGAGGAAGAGGGTGTAGGTAGTGAGTGGAATGGTAGGGTGGGAGTAAGAGGGTGTAAGGTGGAGGAAGAGGGTGTAGGTAGTGAGTGGAATGGTAGTGTGTGAATGGGGGTGTAGGTAGTGAGTGGAATGGTAGGGTGGGGTAAGAGGGTGTAGGTAGTGAGTGGAATGGTAGGGTGGGGCAACAGGGTGTAGGGTGGGGTAAGTGGGTGTAGGTAGTGAGTAGAATGGTAGGGTGGGGCAACAGGGTGTAGGGTGGGGTAAGTGGGTGTAGGTAGTGAGTGGAATGGTAGTGTGGGGTAAGAGGGTATATGTAGTGAGTGGAATGGTAGGGTGGGGCAACAGGGTGTAGGGTGGGGTAAGTGTGTGTAGGTAGTGAATGGAATGGTAGGGTGGGGTAAGAGGGTGTAGGTAGTGAGTGGAATGGTAGTGTGGGGTAAGAGGGTGTAGGTAGTGAGTGGAATGGTAGGGTGGGGTAAGAGGGTGTAGGTAGTGAGTGGGATGGTAGGGTGGGGTAAGAGTGTGTAGTGTGGGGTAGGAGGGTGTAGGTAGTGCATGGAATGGTAGTGTGGGGTAAGAGGGTGTAGGTAGTGAGTGGAATGGTAGGGTGGGGGTAAGAGGGTGTAGGGTGGGGTAAGTGGGTATAGGTAGTGAATGGAATGATAGTGTGGGGTAAGAGTGTGTAGGTAGTGAATGGAATGATAGTGTGGGGTAAGAGGGTGTAGGTAGTGAGTGGAATGGTAGGGTGGGGTAAGAGGGTGTAGGTAGTGAGTGGGATGGTAGGGTGGGGTAAGAGTGTGTAGTGTGGGGTAGGAGGGTGTAGGTAGTGCATGGAATGGTAGGGTGGGGTAACAGGATGTAGGTAGTGAGTGGAATGGTAGTGTGGGGTAAGAGGGTGTAGGTAGTGAGTGGAATGGTAGGGTGGAGGTAAGAGGGTGTAGGTAGTGAGTGGAATGGTAGGGTGGGGTAACAGGATGTAGGTAGTGAATGGAATGGTAGGGTGGGGTAAGAGGGTGTAGGTAGTGAGTGGAATGGTAGTGTGGGGTAAGAGGGTATAGGCAGTGAGTAGAATTGTAGGGTGGGGTAACAGGGTGTAGGGTGGGGTAAGTGGGTATAGGTAGTGAATGGAATGATAGTGTGGGGTAAGAGTGTGTAGGTAGTGAATGGAATGATAGTGTGGGGTAAGAGGGTGTAGGTAGTGAGTGGAATGGTAGTGTGGGGTAAGAGTGTGTAGGTAGTGAGTGGAATGGTAGGGTTTGGGAATGAGGGTATTATTGAGTAAGATTATATCTGGGTTACACATTATATAATTCAATAGATACGAACCGGTGAGATTTCATCGAGTTTCGCTCTTATTGCTCCACCTAGCGACGAGAAACTGGCGAGATTTGTGCATACGTCATCGGAAGCTAAGTGTCGGTATTGTTGAGCCAGAGCCGCGGTTTGAGAGGAGTGGGCGGTACGTAACGCCTTCTCCAGTAGGCGGCGTAGGTAAACGCTGGCACTGCAGTTCTGCGGGAAATGGGCGGGGCTTGTAGGCGAGGGGCTGGATGCAAGAGAAGAGGGCGGTACTTAATAACTTCTTCTGTATAGACTGTTTATATGGTGTAGAGGGTAAATGTAGCGTGTAAAGCACTGGGCGGGGCGTAGTAAACTACGTGAACAGGAGTAGGCGTATCCACTTGTAGCGATGAATACATAATAATATAATATATAAATATATTGTGAACATATAGTAAACCTAAGTATGTTATTTATATTTTTAGATAACGGGCGTGGCTTATAAAACATAAGATAATGGGCGTGGCTTATAGTAATATAAGATAATGGGCGTGGCTTATAGTAATATAAGATAATAGGCATGGCGTATAGTAATATTAGAGAATGGGTGTTGCTTATAGTAATGCAAAATTAGGGGTATCGCTTATAGTAATGCAATATTAAGGGTGTGGCTTATAGTAATGTAAGAGAATGGGTGTGGCTTATAGTAATGTAAGATAATTGGCTTGGCTCATAGTAATGTGGTATAATGGGTGTAGTTTATAGTAATACAAGATTAAAGGTGTGGCTTATAGTAATGTAAGATTATGGACATATTGTTATATTATGAGAAGATGCATAGATTGGTGTAAAGTTCAATTAAGAGGTGTGGTTAACTTCCGTATTGTAACGGAGAAATTCATCCTCGATGCCACATGAAAATCAAACCATTATATAATCTATGATCTATTTGATATTGATAGATATTGACCTGGTAAAGAACTAGATATTGAGAAGCTAAATTGTAATCGTAATCACCAATGCATTCCACCATCATCATGGCTGCCATCTGTACGAACTCCTATGGGGACGAGATAGAGGTAGAGAAGAGTAAGGTGGCGCATTGGTAATGTGGGGTATGGGTAGAGTTAGGTTAGAGGTAATATGGGGTATGGGTAATGTGAGGTATGGGTAGGGTTAGGTTAGAGGTAATGTGGGGTATGGGTAGGGTTAGGTTAGAGGTAATGTGGATATGAGTAAGGTGGGGTAGAGGTAATGTGGGGTATGGGTAGAGTTGGGTTAGAGGTAATATGGGGTATGGGTAATGTGGGGTATAGGTAGAGTTAGGTTAGGGGTAATGTGGGGTATGGGTAATGTGGGGTATGGGTAATGTGGGGTATGGGTAATGTGGGGTATGGGTAGAGTTAGGTTAGAGGTAATATGGGATATGGGTAATGTGGGGTATGGGTTAGGTTAGGGGTAATGTGGATATGGGTAAGGTGGAGTAGGGGTAATGTGGGGTATGAGTAGAGTTAGGTTAGTGATAATGTGGGGTATGGGTAATGTGGGGTATGGGTAGGGTTAGGTTAGGGGTAATGTGGATATGAGTAAGGTGGGGTAGGGGTAATGTGGGGTATGGGTGGGTTAGATTAGGGATAATGTGGGGTATGGGTAATATGGGGTATGGGTAGGGTTAAGTTAGGGGTAATGAGAGGTTAAGTTAGGGGTAAGGTTGGGTATGTGCAAGGTGGTAGGGGTAAAGTGGGTAGGGGTATAAAGGGATAAGAGTATGGTGAGATGGGTATAATGTGGGGTATTGGTAAGATTGTGTAGGGGTAAGATGGGTAGGGTTAAAATGGGGTAGGTAATGGATAATCGGGGTAATGTATTGTGGCAGTGGCAGTAGGTAAACTCGACTATAAAAATTAGTTAAAGTAGTGAGTTACTAGAAATGATACATACGGAGTAAAGGAAGGATTGCATCACTTCGTATGACGCAATTACCTCGAAAACAAACCGTGAACTGGTGTGAACAGCCAATAGATATCACTTGAATGTAACAATGCATGGCCCTGGACAAATAAGTCATAGAGGTTTTGTGTTTCAACTAATTTAGGCGGGGTTATAGTTGGATTAGCATGGGGTTATAGTGGGGTTTGAGTGGGGTTATAGTGGTGATAGATTGGATTTATAGTGACATTGTGATAGGGCTAGTATATGATTAATATAAGGTTATGAAGGTATTATCTGTTATTAAGGTAAAATTTAGTCAATATTGAGTATAGGTTTAGGTTTACTGGGGTTAAGGAGGTTTACTAAGGTATATATGGAGTTGGGGAGTTAAAGTATAATACAGAAAGGTCACCGGAGATCCATTAACCATGGCATCCATCATAATCTTTTCCACTTTGGCGGTATCCTCTACGAAATTGAATTGATCTTGGTTGCCTTCCTCTTTCAGAACTTTTTCAACTTTCTGCGTGAACTCCTCGACAACCTGAATAATGAAAAGAAAATAATTAAAATGGATTATATTTGTATAATTTTTCGTAAACGACGAGAATTATTTAACGTCACTTATCCCAATATAAAGAGGTTAAATAAATATGACGTAAGGATTGCGTAACACGCGGACAAACCACGGAGTCGATATTCCATTGCGAGTTCGGATTCAGAGTAGAGTACTCGTACAGCAATCCGTAGCACATAGCGGCGTTAAGCAATATCTAAAGTAGGCGTGGCTATACGGATGTTTGGGGGCAGGGTGGGGGGGGGGGTGTTCGCGAAGACGGTGAGTCATTGGAGATATATTAGGGATGAATCATTAGAAATGTGTTAAAAATGTGTAATTTGAAGTTTTGATTTAGTTAATGGAAGTAATAAAATGAGAGTAATTACTCGCTTGATTAAAATAGAATCCATTTAAATTACTTTAAATATAATTATATCAAATAAGATTGAATTGAATCAATGAAAACTAACATTCACTTTTAATTTCACAGACGATATATTCAATGAGAAACAAACAATTAAATTGGCAATTAATTTATCAGCTATTGTTCTACAGATGTAATTAATAATGTGTTAATGGTTAGTAAATGACAAGTTAATTTGTAATTCATTTAATAATCATTTATACTCAAATCACGAGAGAATTATCTGATTATTCGGTACAAGTTACATTTTAGTTGAATTTGTTTTCAAATAAAAAAAGCTTCAGAATTTTATAATATTTTTAAATTAGAAATTTTTTTTAAAATAAATATCACTCGTGACTGAATATAACATCTACGTGACGTAATGAAATTCAACCGAACGACACCGATGTTATATAAGTCATTATATAAGTTTAAGCTACTTTATATTCGGTAGGATTTTATTTACTAGTCAAAAGATTTACTAACTTTGTGAGATTTTTCCAATGTTGTTCAGAATTTGTTAAAATTTCACAATTTTTAATTTGTTCCTCGACAACCTGCGAAATTTAAGATGTATTGTTTATATGAGATAGCGAGGTCAGCCATTGTTAGAAGTATTGGATATTAGAGGAATTCGAGTACGTTAGAGGCTTGGCACAAAGACGGAGTGTTATCGTGAAGTAGTCGAATAGAGATTGAAGTGGTCGTTTTTAACCTTGATTACTTTGCCTTTAGCCCTATCCTCGTTTACAGTTTTCCACTTGGAGTCGATAACCCTACGAAATAATTCATTGAGGATCGAAATGCCTTCAAGTTTAATTGCCACCAGGTGGCGAGTCTCGCTGTTACATAACGTTTTCATCTGCAGGATGCGATATTTATGAAGGGTTAGAATGTGATGGGGTTATTGCATTTGGTGAGTAGTGGGTGCGTGTATCGTATGACGTGGGGCTTGGGGAGTAGGTAAGGGTGTTGTGGGTTTAGGAAATGTGGCTGCAAAATTCGGGTTAGGAGAGTGGGGTACAATGGAGATTACACGTATAAATATATTTATATCAATTATGAATATTATAAATATCATATTAACATTAAAGTATTACAACTTAAAAGAACTATAGAAGATCTTATTAATGCTAAAATACTATATATTTAAGAACTATAGAAGGACTTATCAAAACCAACGTCTGGAATATCTAGAATATTCTGATAATCAAATATCCATTCTTCTTTAATCGTAATAGCATCCTCTAACAATTGGTATGCCTACAAAGACAATAAATAGATTTAAATTTTAAATAATTAAAATTGATGATATTTAGAGGAGATGGAATCCAAGGTCATGTTATCGATTATCCCACTGTAAATACAATTTCACACCCATAATCTACTTTTCGTAAACAACTGTAACACGACTATTACGTAATTAACCCCACCTGCATGTAGTAGTCGTAGCCTGGCGATGACGTAATTTCAATGTCGTGTTGTCGTGCCACGTCGATGAGGTGAGCAGAATGTTGCATCATAGAGTCTATACTGCTATTGCATCTTCCCAGAGCATACATCAGCTGCGCGGACTTATGCATGCGCTGGAGAAGAGGTAAGGGGGCGTGTTGAGGGGGGCGTGTTGAGGGGCGTGTTGAGTTGGCGTGTTGAGGGGGCGTGTTGAGGGGCGTGTTAAGGGGGCGTGTTGAGGGAGGCGTGTTGAGGGGGCGTGTTGAGGGGCGTGTTAAGGGGGCGTGTTAAGGGGGCGTGTTGAGGGGCGTGTTGAGTGGGCGTGTTGAGGGGGCGTGTTGAGGGGCGTGTTAAGGGGGCGTGTTGAGGGAGGCGTGTTGAGGGGGCGTGTTGAGGGGCGTGTTAAGGGGGCGTGTTAAGGGGGCGTGTTGAGGGAGGCGTGTTGAGGGGGCGTGTTGAGGGGCGTGTTAAGGGGGCGTGTTAAGGGGGCGTGTTAAGGGGGCGTGTTGAGGGAGGCGTGTTGAGGGGGCGTGTTGAGGGGCGTGTTAAGGGGGCGTGTTAAGGGGGCGTGTTGAGGGGCGTGTTGAGGGGCGTGGCATGTATTAAGGGGTATCTAATGAGAGCGTTGCGATGAGAGATGCGAGGGGCGTTGTTAGAAGCTACGTATGGAGGTTTCCGAGGAGAGGTACTAGGAGTCGTAGTTATAAGAGTATAGGGGCAGGAAGTGTGGTAGGGAGTGCAGTAGTGTGTGTATTAGGGAGTACAATAGTGAGTGTAGTAGTGAGTGTTTTAGGGAGTGTAATAGTGAGTGTAGTAGTGAGTATAGTAGGGAGTGTAGTAGTTAGTGTAGTAGTGAGTGTAGTAGGGGCTGTGATAAAGGTGTTTATCATCTGATAGAGAAAGATTTATCAGTAATGTATGAGTGAACGTAAAATGTAGGATATTATTATGTCATTACTATATAAGGCAAGATCTAACCGCAGAGGCTCTCTTGACCAGTTCGGCCTGAGACAGTTGCATGGCAGAGGTCAACGTCATTGTTCTATTCTTCGCGAGTTTGTACTCGATGCCACCTAGCCTGCGAAAAGTAGTCATGCTTGGATGAATACGAGTCACTTTCTAGTGAATTGAGCTAACACTCTAAAACTTCCGGTCATTTGGGACTGACCTGATTTCGAATTTCGAGATTATATAACTAATGGAGTTGATACGATTACGATGCAAGACACGTCTTGACCTCTGATCGAGAGCTTGACATTTTATTGGACTTTGAGATTTATTCGCGTCCAGAGACTGACTGGTGCGGTCAACATCTGGCTTAAGACATCGTTGTAACGTAGCGATAGAGAAGGTCAACGTACGTTTGCATTGTTCCAGTATATTGTTGATGTTCTGAGTAGACGAGTCAAAGATCAATGTATTATGTATTGCATTTACTCTCTACTTACTCTCTATTTACTTTCTACTTACTCTCTAATTACTCTCTACTTACTCTGTACTTACTCTCTAATTACTCTTTACTTACTCTGTACTTACTCTCTAATTACTCTCTCTATTTACTCTCTACTTACTATTTACTCTTTACTCTAATTACTCTCCTCTCACATACCTCTCACATACATCACACATACCTCAATTGCAAACATATTAACTTATATATTTTCTACACATTTCACTTTACTCTATCTCTGGCCTATCTCTGCAACAAAGCCCTCCGACCTCCCATATGGTACACGCGACCAGCCTAAGAATGCCGTCCCCACTCATAAGCCCCGGCATTAAGATATGTCCACCTGGTTAACATGGCCCGCTTCCTCCAGGCTGCAGTCGACTACCAGACAGACGATGTTAAACCACTGTTGTTCAGTACACGAGCACCCGGACATCGTTTCTCTGCAATAGTTCACCGCCAGGCCGAACTGCCTTTCGTGGTACGAGATACGAGCGAACTCCAAGTTAATGCAGGCGAGCAGCTCGAGGTCTTCGAATACCTGCGAAGGGGCGTGTTTAATGAAAGGGCGTGGTTAATAATAAAACATGGTTGTTTTTGATTGGCTAATGGTTCGGGAGATTTGTAAATAAATAAATTAAATTTCTCTGCTGTAATAACATTTAATATAATTTATAATAAACCTAACATAAAACTTTGATTTACTAACACGAGCAGATATATAAGCTTCATTTAGCAGTTCTCTAGCAGACTGGTAGAGTGCCTGGTTAATATTAGACTAATATTAGTAGAAGGAGGATGGAGTAGGAGAGGGAGGGGAGGGGAAGAGTAAGAGGAAGAAGAAGAGCTAGAGGAAGAGGAAGAGGAAGAGGAAGAGGAAGAGGAAGAGGAAGAGGAAGAGGAAGAGGAAGAGGAAGAGGAAGAGGAAGAGGAAGAGGAAGAGGAAGAGGAAGAGGAAGAGGAAGAGGAAGAGGAAGAGGAAGAGGAAGAGGAAGAGGAAGAGGAAGAGGAAGAGGAAGAGGAAGAGGAAGAGGAAGAGGAAGAGGAAGAGGAAGAGGAAGAGGAAGAGGAAGAGGAAGAGGAAGAGGAAGAGGAAGAGGAAGAGGAAGAGGAAGAGGAAGAGGAAGAGGAAGAGGAAGAGGAAGAGGAAGAGGAAGAGGAAGAGGAAGAGGAAGAGGAAGAGGAAGAGGAAGAGGAAGAGGAAGAGGAAGAGGAAGAGGAAGAGGAAGAGGAAGAGGAAGAGGAAGAGGAAGAGGAAGAGGAAGAGGAAGAGGAAGAGGAAGAGGAAGAGGAAGAGGAAGAGGAAGAGGAAGAGGGTGTTTAGTAACCAATCTCACGAGGACAGTTGCAGTTTCAGTCCAGATCTGTCTCAACTTTAAACTTCCGACTTTACGTCCGAGATGTGGAACACTCTTTAATTTGTTATCATTGGTATTCTGATGGCGACGAGGGACGTGATTAAAAAGAGGGTCGTAACCTGTTAAATGTTTACCAAACGAAAAATTCTCATAAATAACGAATCTCTTCTCACTGCAACAATTTCAGATAAGGCACACTTTATAACTCGTATAACACAACAATAGTAAGACGTAATACTTTATATAATTAAATGCATATTCGGAAGTTTATAGCTTATATTGCAATATTTAGAAAATCTGGTTAAAATATATTTTAAGTAAATATTTAAATATAAAAACATTGTGGAATTTCAAGGAATTTCGATATTGCAATAGAAATTATATTCGAATTGAATTCTGAAACATGAAACAGATGCAATCGTCGTTGAACTTGCGAATGTTTAAATTGGATTTTAACTGCATTTTAACTGCATTTTAACTGCATTTTAACTGCATTTTAACTGCATTTTAACTGCATTTTAACTGCATTTTAACTGCATTTTAACTGCATTTTAACTGCATTTTAACTGCATTTTAACTGCATTTTAACTGCATTTTAACTGCATTTGCATTTCAACGGATAGCACCTTAATTATCCACTCGCAACTAAACAATGCACTTACAGCTCGAGGAGCGATTTTCTTTTTCTACGAGGATAAAACGTTATATTACCGACATACGAGAGGAAAGGTCAAGTGTTAGCCATAACAATTACGCTATTCTATTTGCTACTATTTACAATATAGACATTGTGCTCGATTTAGAAAATAATGTATAGAATTGGATTTAGAACAATTTTAAATTAATAATACTGGAAATTAAAAGGTTAACAAAAGGAAAATAAAGTATATTTCATTACATCACAATAAAGATTGATAAACTCTAAAATGGTATAGAAAACTGTTCATTAATAAATACTTACGATAATAGTTTGGTGTTGTTTATTCGATGCGCTAGTTTGTCTGGTTTGTTCACGTGTGATCTGAGCTTGCTTTTCACGGAACTTGATAGCTTCTTGTCGAGCTGTACTTTGGTCAACCTAAGTGGGTGAAATTCAATTTGAACTCTCCTCTCCTCTCCTCTCCTCTCCTCTCCTCTCCTCTCCTCTCCTCTCCTCTCCTCTCCTCTCCTCTCCTCTCCTCTCCTCTCCTCTCCTCTCCTCTCCTCTCCTCTCCTCTCCTCTCCTCTCCTCTCCTCTCCTCTCCTCTCCTCTCCTCTCCTCTCCTCTCCTCTCCTCTCCTCTCCTCTCCTCTCCTCTCCTCTCCTCTCCTCTCCTCTCCTCTCCTCTCCTCTCCTCTCCTCTCCTCTCCTCTCCTCTCCTCTCCTCTCCTCTCCTCTCCTCTCCTCTCCTCTCCTCTCCTCTCCTCTCCTCTCCTCTCCTCTCCTCTCCTCTCCTCTCCTCTCCTCTCCTCTCCTCTCCTCTCCTCTCCTCTCCTCTCCTCTCCTCTCCTCTCCTCTCCTCTCCTCTCCTCTCCTCTCCTCTCCTCTCCTCTCCTCTCCTCTCCTCTCCTCTCCTCTCCTCTCCTCTCCTCTCCTCTCCTCTCCTCTCCTCTCCTCTCCTCTCCTCTCCTCTCCTCTCCTCTCCTCTCCTCTCCTCTCCTCTCCTCTCCTCTCCTCTCCTCTCCTCTCCTCTCCTCTCCTCTCCTCTCCTCTCCTCTCCTCTCCTCTCCTCTCCTCTCCTCTCCTCTCCTCTCCTCTCCTCTCCTCTCCTCTCCTCTCCTCTCCTCTACACCTGTCCTCCCCTCCCCTCCCCTCCCCTCCTCATTTTGACCTCCTTCAATTCATAGTCTGCTAGTAATTCGTGAAATTTGGTTCCATCTTCAAGACTGAGTTGGATACAAACTTCCATAGCTCTGCAAATGAATGACTGTAGCAATATCGATCTTAGAATACAAATGTAACTTTGGCAATTTCAATTGTGTGGTTATTGATAATATTTATACAGTGTTCAGTGATAACCAGTAATCCTATTGAGTTATGTTGAACATTAAAAGAATATGTTGTATGAATTGTTTGCGTGGGGATGTACTCGTGTGTTTATATATTTGTATTCGACACAACCTCTGGCGAATTATTGAAAGTTTAATCACGGATTGCGTAATGCATGTTTCATCGAGAGACTCACCTGAGGTGGGTGAGTGATTTCAATGGAGAGCTCTTGATCAGATCCCTGGAAAGCAAGTCGATTAACGCGTAAATTGGAAACACCAGATGTTGAAGACATCTGGCTCTTAACTGATCTAAACACATGTTCAGGTACACCAGCGTAAGACTCTGAAAGAAAGATTCGATAGTATTCAAGTCGATTAGATCTCATCCGATAACAAAATTAATATTTTCTTGATACGATGTCAAATAAAAACTAGAAAAATAAAGTCTTACTTCTAACAAATATACAAAATTATATTTTCATTTATAATATTTTAAAATTTATAATATTTATGTTGTTTACAAGTTTTTTGTACTTATTTACACGTGTAACAAGTGATCTATTATTCCTATACATAATATGATATGGTCAAACTTGTCAAAATAACCGGTTTAGAAAATGTGTATCTATTGATGACCGTGTTTTTCACTTCAACCAATCGGAATGCCTCCACAGCTTCATCCGGGGCATCGTAACAACTCCACTCCGCCACAGAAGTAGGGAAGTAATCGAGAGATTGCGTACGTTTAGGGCGTTCCTTGGAGGCGGAGCCTACTACCTTATTGACAAGTGAGAAGATAGATATGGAGAGGGATGAATATATTTAGATGTAAACTGGTAGAGTGATATATATAGAGAGGATAGAAAATAAATATAAAGTGATATTTTGACACATGATAGTAAAAGATAGAGAGGGATAGTAAAATATAGAGAGGGATAGTAAAAGATAGAGAGGAATAGTAAAAGATATAGAGGGATAGTAAAAGATAGATAGGGATAGTAAAAGATAGAGAGGGATAGTAAAAGATAGAGGGATGTTTTAACAGATAATGTAGAAACTCTTAGAACAACTTTTACCCTACAAACCTCCTCGATAAGTTTTTTTTTTAATTTCTGGTAAAACGTTAAAATATTAACTATGATTATTGTATGCTAATATATTACAATTGATTACGAATATATAAAAATTAATAATGAATATATTATAATTGATTATGAATATATAACAATTAATTATGAATATATAACAATTAATTATGAATATATAACAATTAATTATGAATATATAACAATTAATTATGAATATATAACAATTAATTATGAATTTATTACAATTAATTATGAATATATAACAATTAATTATGAATATATAACAATAATTATGAATTTATTACAATTAATTATGAATTTATTACAATTGATTACGAATATATAAAAATTAATAATGAATATATTATAATTGATTATGAATATATAACAATTAATTATGAATATATAACAATTAATTATGAATTTATTACAATTAATTATGAATTTATTACAATTGATTACGAATATATAAAAATTAATAATGAATATATTATAATTGATTATGAATATATAACAATTAATTATGAATTTATTACAATTAATTATGAATATATAACAATTAATTATGAATATATAACAATAATTATGAATTTATTACAATTAATTATGAATTTATTACAATTGATTACGAATATATAAAAATTAATAATGAATATATTACAATTGATTACGAATATATAACAATTAATTATGAATATATAACAATTAATTATGAATATATAACAATTAATTATGAATATATAACAATTAATTATGAATATATAACAATTAATTATGAATATATAACAATTAATTATGAATATATAACAATTAATTATGAATATATAACAATTAATTATGAATATATAACAATTAATTATGAATATATAACAATTAATTATGAATATATAACAATTAATTATGAATATATAACAATTAATTATGAATATATAACAATTAATTATGAATATATAACAATTAATTATGAATATATAACAATTAATTATGAATATATAACAATTAATTATGAATATATAACAATTAATTATGAATATATAACAATTAATTATGAATATATAACAATTAATTATGAATATATAACAATTAATTATGAATATATAACAATTAATTATGAATATATAACAATTAATTATGAATATATAACAATTAATTATGAATATATAACAATTAATTATGAATATATAACAATTAATTATGAATATATAACAATTAATTATGAATATATAACAATTAATTATGAATATATAACAATTAATTATGAATATATAACAATTAATTATGAATATATAACAATTAATTATGAATATATAACAATTAATTATGAATATATAACAATTAATTATGAATATATAACAATTAATTATGAATATATAACAATTAATTATGAATATATAACAATTAATTATGAATATATAACAATTAATTATGAATATATAACAATTAATTATGAATATATAACAATTAATTATGAATATATAACAATTAATTATGAATATATAACAATTAATTATGAATATATAACAATTAATTATGAATATATAACAATTAATTATGAATATATAACAATTAATTATGAATATATAACAATTAATTATGAATATATAACAATTAATTATGAATATATAACAATTAATTATGAATATATAACAATTAATTATGAATATATAACAATTAATTATGAATATATAACAATTAATTATGAATATATAACAATTAATTATAAATATATAACAATAAATTTATAAAGTTTCAAACATCACCATTTCTTTTTTATTTTTCTAAACATCGATATCAAAATTCTATTTACACAATACATTTATATACCACACGTATACCATTATTATAATGTAAACTGTTAAAACTAACTAATTAATAAAACTATCCATGCATACCACCTTTATGCAATACAAACTATTAATAACTCTAACGTCTCTATTGTCTTTACGTTTTCCTTTCGCCGAATCCTTGCCAATGTTCTCAGAATTCTTTTGAATGTTGGCCATTTGTTCACTCGACGAAGACAAAGAAATCTGAAGATGTGATAATCTTGAAATTGAATATCCTTCAACTTCTCACGAGGAAAACTAAAATGAGGTACCCTTCACTAACCCCCATAACTAACCTCCGCAACTACCCCCACAACTAACCTCCGCAACTACCACCGCAACTAACCTCCGCAACTACCACCGCAACTAACCTCCGCAACTACCACCACAACTAACCCCAAAACTTATCTTCAAACTCACCCACACAACACAACCCCACATCTCCCCCTCAAAACTAGTACTCATAACTCACCCACACAACACAACCCCATCTCCCCCTCAAATATAATCCTCATAACTCACCCACACAACACAACCCCATAACCCCCCTTAAATCTAATCCTCATAACTCACCCACACAACACAACCCCATAACCCCCTCAAATATAATCCTCACAACTCACCCACACAACACAACCCCATAACCCCCCTCAAAACTAATCCTCATAACTCACCCACACAACACAACCCCACGTCTCCCCCTCAAATCTAATCCTCATCCCACATAACACAACACAACCCCATTTCTCGAATGAAAGGAAACCTTCCAGATGCGCAGTACACAATTGTAAGCCATCAAGGTGTTGGGGGCGTGGTCAATGTTAGACACGCCCACCATGTCCAAGGTGTTGGGGGCGTGGTCAATGTTAGACACGCCCACCATGTCGGCCAATAGACAGTACACGACAAACATGTGCTGTAGCTGACGGACGTCGGTCATACTTTCCAGAGATGGATATCCGGAACTCATGTCTATACCTGGGTGTGGTGGTAGTAGTAGTAGTAGTAGTAGTAGTAGTAGTAGTAGTAGTAGTAGTAGTAGTAGTAGTAGTAGTAGTAGTAGTAGTAGTAGTAGTAGTAGTAGTAGTAGTAGTAGTAGTAGTAGTAGTAGTAGTAGTAGTAGTAGTAGTAGTAGTAGTAGTAGTAGTAGTAGTAGTAGTAGTAGTAGTAGTAGTAGTAGTAGTAGTAGTAGTAGTAGTAGTAGTAGTAGTAGTAGTAGTAGTAGTAGTAGTAGTAGTAGTAGTAGTAGTAGTAGTAGTAGTAGTAGTAGTAGATAATGGGGGCGGGGCTTATAGACAACACGTGGATTAAGGTTTAGAGTATGGAACTTAGCGTTATTAGGCGGATCTTAGAATTAGTGAGGAGATTAGCGCAATGTTAGTGAAAGTCCATTATTATAGTAAATGGGCGGAGCTTAGCATAACATTACAAACCGATGACAGCTTGTTTCTCGACTGGAATAAGGCTGACCGGTGAAGAGGTTCCTTTCATCGTGCGATGGTCTTTATTCTCGATTGTTAGTTGACCGCTTTTCATTAACGGCGACGACGACGAAGATGAGGAGGAAGTGGTGGAGAAAGATGATTGATGGCTTTTCGTACGCGATTTCATCTTCTTTGGGTTAGCTGTGAATAGAATGGTATGAAAGAATAATCCGAGTTCAATATGTAGAGGTCAAACTGTAGAGGTCAAACTGTAGAGGTCAAATTGCAGAGGTCAAATTGCAGAGGTCAAACTGCAGAGGTCAAACTGCAGAGGTCAAAGCTTTTAATAGATTATCACCTATCTCCACATTTATTTAATCTAAATAGAATGCGTTAACCGCCTAGAAATTGTTGATAAATAGAAATCGTTGATTCTTGCTGACAGATTCACTACCTTGTACAGTGTACACTGTACACTGTACACTGTACACTGTACACTGTACACTTCACCTTCTCTCTTCACCTTCTCCTTCTCTCCTTATCTCCTCGCCTCTCTCCTCACCTTCTCTCCTCGCCTTATCTCCTCGCCTCTCTCCTCGCCTTATCTCCTCACCTTCTCTCATCGCCTCTCTCCTCGCCTTTCTCCTCACCTTCCCATGCTCTTTTGAACCTCTACCAAATTCCTAATATTCCCAACTTAAAACTAACCTATATCTCTATTTCTACACTACACTGATCATGTCTTCCCTTTTTATCATTTCCAATCCTTCCTTCCCTCATCGCTACTCGTACTACCTGCTACTTGATTCTACTCTACTAACTAGATCTTACCCACTTCAAATACCTAATCCTTTTCTAATTACTACATTAAATCATTCTCCTATGCATACGTCTATCCTTACCACTAAATCCATTACATTCCTCTCCAACTCCGTATTTCCTACCCCCACTAAAGACACCCTTCCCTTACACCTCTCTCTTTACTTCAAAATATACCCATACCCTTACTCTTTCCTCCCCACTAAAATGATTCCCTTCCCATCACTTGCCCATTATTTTACCTTTCGTAATTTGCTCGAAGCTCATTTCATACAGAATGTCGAGTGCCCAATGAAGCGTATCTGTAGTGGCAATTATATCAAAGTCATTACAGTGCATCCATTGGCTGAATTCGACGAGAATCTCAATTTTCAAATAGTTGTCCTTCTTGTCCTATTTCAAAACATCGTATATATATCATATGGTAAAGTATTATGTTAATTGAATATAATATCCGTGATACAATCATAATTTATGAGTTCTAAAGAGCACCTGTTTCCGATATAACTATTTAAATATAAAAATAAAAGTGATATAAAAAGAAATAACTGTTTTAATTTTTAGTTTTACATTATCAATAATTCAATCTATACATATTTTAATATTGTCCCCGGATTAACCATATTGGTTATATGCTCATAATATACACATACTTATATTATATAATTAATAACATTTGTGTGTGTGTGTCTATGTGTTAGTGTGTGTGTATGTGGGGGTGTGTATGTGTGTATGAAGAATTTATTAACTACAAAGAATTTAACATATTAATAAATGTTCTACAATGTGTAACCATACGAATAAAAATGAACGATGAAGTCAAATAAAAAATAAAAGTAATATAGCGTAATTAAGTAAGTGTAAGTGTTATAAAATAAAATATAGGGGAGGTGATTAGTCTCACCTAAGCAGGAAGCTTTTTTTAGCTCGCACCAAATGTGATGGCATTGAAGGTAGTGAGAGGGTTATGAGGTGAGAAGATTGTAGTTGTCTGCAATTTGTCTTCATATTAAGTACTTGTCTTAAGTTGTGTGGTTGGTCATACGTCAGGGTTTTCTTTAATTGGTTAGTAGTTTATAGTCGATGGAGTTAGCAGTTGTCATCCAGTTAAGTCGTAATCGTAAATCAGTAATGCTTGTAATATAGTCATATTTTTTGAGTTTTTAAATTAGTCGGATATTTCTGTTAATAATTGTGTCAAGTCTTTTGAGTGTAGTCTGTCCAGTGAGTAAAGTATTGCAATAGTTTAGTCGAGATAGTATTAGCGAATGTGTAAGTAAAGTGACAGTGTTTTTATTTATGTAAGGCTGGAGTTTATATAAGTTGTATAAATGGTAAGAAGTTGTCTGTTTCAGGGAAAGAATGTGTTGGTCAAAGTTTAATTTATTGTCAAATTTGACTCCAAGA
The DNA here is from genome assembly GCA_964035775.1 of Osedax frankpressi. NCBI lineage: Eukaryota > Metazoa > Annelida > Polychaeta > Sabellida > Siboglinidae > Osedax > Osedax frankpressi. The sequence goes on along the minus strand of OZ038312.1, from coordinate 3,657,669 downwards.
TATTTTGTAGAATCAAATGTTTTTATTGGCATGTCATTTATAAAAATCTTTGGAAATGCGGGTTCTATATTATATTATTTTTCAAAAACGTATTTAATGTTTTGTACGGTGAATCATGATATATTTTTCTATATGAATTATGTGGTATTAGTGTTTAAATTTAGATAGTTTGCTTTCTTAATTATCTAAAGTATATTTTGTTGTAATGCTTGTTATTATTTTTGTTTATTGTTATTATCTCATCTCGCAATTGTTCATTATTTTCATGGTGTCAGGTAAAAGTTAGATAACTCAAGTCCCAATGAGGATTAATGCATCAAAGGTGAATATTAATTGTTTTCAATAGAAAATGTTTGTGAAATATTGTTGTCAAATTTGAGTGGCAGTGTTAGTAATGTTGTAGTCGTGGATTATATAATTATCAGATTATATAATTCATTCGTATGGTCTTTATTGATGATAGGCTTACGTTGTCGATATATACTTGCTATTGTTGAAATAGTCTTTATGGACTGTAGGTATATGTTTATATGGTCAGAGATGGGTAACGTATTTCCTGTTTTATATTGATCTAATTTATTATATTTTCTGATCCAGTTTCATTAATGTGTTGAATTTAAATTAAGTTTTATTGATATTAAAATCACAGAATTATTAAGTTTTTTTCGTCTTATAGTTAGTTAAGTGTATATTATTTTGTTTGTAGATGTTGCTAGATAAGTTTGGTGATTGGTAAAGTTCTAGTAACTTAGATAAGGTTAGATGATATGTTGCTTTGTTAAGATTTAGTGAATGTCTATTAAGCTAGAGGTGTTCAAGTGAATTCAGTTTTGTAGTCTATTGTTTTTTAAATCTGTATATAGGTAAACAAAATAGAAACTGTTATGGGGTATTAGGCAATATAGTGAGTATAGTGAGTGTAGTGAGTATAGTGTGTGTAGTGAGTGTAGTGAGTGTAGTGAGTGTAGTGAGTATAGTGAGTGTAGTGAGTGTAGTGAGTGTAAAGAGTGTAGTGAGTATAGTGAGTGTAGTGAGTGTAGTGAGTGTAGTGAGTGTAGTAAGTGTAGCGAGTGTAGTGAATGTAGTGAGTGTAGTGAGTGTAGCGAGTGTAGCGAGTGTAGTGAATGTAGTGAGTGTAGTAAGTGTTGGGCAATATAGTGAGTGTAGTGAGAGTTAGACTTCCGGTAATGTGTGGCATGGACATAGCAGTGAACGTGTATATTTGTATGTGTGTGTGTATAAGATGTGTATTATTGCGTGTGTTTATACAGGTGTGAATATAGATGTGTGCGTGTGTGTTAATATCCGTGTCTGTGTAAAGTCGAACTAGTGAGCGGATTGGAACACAATATAAACCGTTAAAACTTCAATCGCCTTCTGATAGGCTGTGATTTGGGAAGTTTTGTTTGTGGAACATAGAGCCATCTTCTGACACATCTGGGCTAGATTTTCTGGGCTTTCATCCTAATGTAAGCAATGTAGTGAGTGTGTAGTGAGTGTGTAGTGAGTGTGTAGTGAGTGTGTAGTGAGTGTGTAGTGAGTGTGTAGTGAGTGTGTAGTGAGTGTGTAGTGAGTGTGTAGTGAGTGTGTAGTGAGTGTGTAGTGAGTGTGTAGTGAGTGTGTAGTGAGTGTGTAGTGAGTGTATAGTGAGTGTGTAGTGAGTGTGTAGTGAGTGTGTAGTGAGTGTGTAGTGAGTGTGTAGTGAGTGTTTAGTGAGGATGTAGTGAGTGTGTAGTGAGTGTGTAGTGAGTGTGTAGTGAGTGTGTAGTGAGTGTGTAGTGAGTGTTTAGTGAGTATGTAGTGAGTGTGTAGTGAGTGTGTAGTGAGTGTGTAGTGAGTGTGTAGTGAGTGTGTAGTGAGGGTGTAGTGAGTGTGTAGTGAGGATGTAGTGAGTTTGTAGTGAGTGTTTAGTGAGCGTGTAGTGAGGGTGTAGTGAGTGTGTAGTGAGTGTGTAGTGAGTGTGTAGTGAGTGTGTAGTGAGTGTGTAGTGAGTGTGTAGTGAGTGTGTAGTGAGTGTGTAGTGAGGGTGTAGTGAGTGTGTAGTGAGTGTGTAGTGAGTGTGTAGTGAGTGTTTAGTGAGTATGTAGTGAGTGTGTAGTGAGTGTGTAGTGAGTGTGTAGTGAGTGTGTAGTGAGTGTGTAGTGAGGGTGTAGTGAGTGTGTAGTGAGGATGTAGTGAGTTTGTAGTGAGTGTTTAGTGAGCGTGTAGTGAGGGTGTAGTGAGTGTGTAGTGAGTGTGTAGTGAGTGTGTAGTGAGTGTGTAGTGAGTGTGTAGTGAGTGTGTAGTGAGTGTGTAGTGAGGGTGTAGTGAGTGTGTAGTGAGGATGTAGTGAGTTTGTAGTGAGTGTTTAGTGAGCGTGTAGTGAGGGTGTAGTGAGTGTGTAGTGAGTGTGTAGTGAGTGTGTAGTGAGTGTGTAGTGAGTGTGTAGTGAGTGTGTAGTGAGTGTGTAGTGAGTGTGTAGTGAGTGTGTAGTGAGTGTGTAGTGAGTGTGTAGTGAGTGTGTAGTGAGTGTGTAGTGAGTGTGTAGTGAGTGTGTAGTGAGTGTATAGTGAGTGTATAGTGAGTGTGTAGTGAGTGTGTAGTGAGTGTGTAGTGAGGGTGTAGTGAGTGTGTAGTGAGCGTGTAGTGAGGGTGTAGTGAGTGTGTAGTGAGTGTGTAGTGAGTGTGTAGTGAGTGTGTAGTGAGGGTGTAGTGAGTATGTAGTGAGTGTGTAGTGAGTGTGTAGTGAGGATGTAGTGAGTGTGTAGTGAGCGTGTAGTGAGGGTGTAGTGAGTGTGTAGTGAGTGTGTAGTGAGTGTGTAGTGAGCGTGTAGTGAGGGTGTAGTGAGTGTGTAGTGAGTGTGTAGTGAGTATGTAGTGAGTGTGTAGTGAGTGTGTAGTGAGGATGTAGTGAGTGTGTAGTGAGCGTGTAGTGAGGGTGTAGTGAGTGTGTAGTGAGTGTGTAGTGAGTGTGTAGTGAGCGTGTAGTGAGGGTGTAGTGAGTGTGTAGTGAGTGTGTAGTGAGTATGTAGTGAGTGTGTAGTGAGTGTGTAGTGAGGATGTAGTGAGTGTGTAGTGAGCGTGTAGTGAGGGTGTAGTGAGTGTGTAGTGAGTGTGTAGTGAGTGTGTAGTGAGTGTGTAGTGAGGGTGTAGTGAGTGTGTAGTGAGTGTGTAGTGAGTGTGTAGTGAGTGTGTAGTGAGTGTGTAGTGAGTGTGTAATGAGTGTGTAGTGAGGGTGTAGTGAGTGTGTAGTGAGTGTGTAGTGAGTGTGTAGTGAGGGTGTAGTGAGGATGTAGTGAGTGTGTAGTGAGCGTGTAGTGAGGATGTAGTGAGTGTGTAGTGAGCGTGTAGTGAGGGTGTAGTGAGTGTGTAGTGAGTGTGTAGTGAGTGTGTAGTGAGTGTGTAGTGAGTGTGTAGTGAGCGTGTAGTGAGGGTGTAGTGAGTGTGTAGTGAGTGTGTAGTGAGTGTGTAGTGAGGGTGTAGTGAGGATGTAGTGAGTGTGTAGTGAGCGTGTAGTGAGGATGTAGTGAGTGTGTAGTGAGCGTGTAGTGAGGGTGTAGTGAGTGTGTAGTGAGTGTGTAATGAGTGTGTAGTGAGGGTGTAGTGAGTGTGTAGTGAGTGTGTAGTGAGTGTGTAGTGAGGGTGTAGTGAGGATGTAGTGAGTGTGTAGTGAGCGTGTAGTGAGGATGTAGTGAGTGTGTAGTGAGCGTGTAGTGAGGGTGTAGTGAGTGTGTAGTGAGTGTGTAGTGAGTGTGTAGTGAGTGTGTAGTGAGTGTGTAGTGAGCGTGTAGTGAGGGTGTAGTGAGTGTGTAGTGAGTGTGTAGTGAGTGTGTAGTGAGGGTGTAGTGAGGATGTAGTGAGTGTGTAGTGAGCGTGTAGTGAGGATGTAGTGAGTGTGTAGTGAGCGTGTAGTGAGGGTGTAGTGAGTGTGTAGTGAGTGTGTAGTGAGTGTGTAGTGAGTGTGTAGTGAGGATGTAGTGAGTGTGTAGTGAGCGTGTAGTGAGGATGTAGTGAGTGTGTAGTGAGCGTGTAGTGAGGGTGTAGTGAGTGTGTAGTGAGTGTGTAGTGAGTGTGTAGTGAGGGTGTAGTGAGGATGTAGTGAGTGTGTAGTGAGCGTGTAGTGAGGGTGTAGTGAGTGTTTAGTGAGCGTGTAGTGAGGGTGTAGTGAGTGTGTAGTGAGTGTGTAGTGAGTGTGTAGTGAGGGTGTAGTGAGGATGTAGTGAGTGTGTAGTGAGCGTGTAGTGAGGGTGTAGTGAGTGTTTAGTGAGTGTTTAGTGAGTGTGTAGTGAGTGTTTAGTGAGTGTGTAAACTTTAAAACGTAGAACACTGGATGTCACATCAATTCCTAAAGTTGCTTTAACCACAACTAAATGTTTGAATATCAACCTGTAAAAGTTAGAGAGAGTAAAGAGTACGTTAGAGAGAGTAAAGAGTATGTTAGAGAGAGTAAAGAGTATGTTAGAGAGAGTAAAGAGTACGTTAGAGAGAGTAAAGAGTATGTTAGAGAGAGTAAAGAGTACGTTAGAGAGAGTAAAGAGTATGTTAGAGAGAGTAAAGAGTATGTTAGAGAGAGTAAAGAGTATGTTAGAGAGAGTAAAGAGTATGTTAGAGAGAGTAAAGAGTATGTTAGAGAGAGTAAAGAGTATGTTAGAGAAAGTAAAGAGTATGATAGAGAAAGTAAAGAGTACATTAGAGAGAGTAAAGAGTATGTTAGAGAGAGTAAAGAGTACGTTAGAGAGAGTAAAGAGTACGTTAGAGAGAGTAAAGAGTATGTTAGAGAGAGTAAAGTGTATGTTAGAGAGGGTAAAGTGTATGTTAGAGAGAGTAAAGAGTATGTTAGAGAGAGTAAAGAGTATGTTAGAGAAAGTAAAGAGTATGATAGAGAAAGTAAAGAGTACATTAGAGAGAGTAAAGAGTATGTTAGAGAGAGTAAAGAGTACGTTAGAGAGAGTAAAGAGTATGTTAGAGAGAGTAAAGAGTACGTTAGAGAGAGTAAAGAGTACGTTAGAGAGAGTAAAGAGTACGTTAGAGAGAGTAAAGAGTATGTTAGAGAGAGTAAAGAGTATGTTAGAGAGAGTAAAGAGTATGTTAGAGAGAGTAAAGAGTATGTTAGAGAGAGTAAAGAGTATGTTAGAGAGAGTAAAGAGTATGTTAGAGAGAGTAAAGAGTATGTTAGAGAGAGTAAAGTGTATGTTAGAGAGGGTAAAGTGTATGTTAGAGAGAGTAAAGTGTATGTTAGAGAGAGTAAAGAGTATGTTAGAGAGAGTAAAGTGTATGTTAGAGAGAGTAAAGAGTATGTTAGAGAGAGTAAAGAGTATGTTAGAGAGAGTAAAGAGTATGTTAGAGAGAGTAAAGAGTATGTTAGAGAGGGTAAAGAGTACGTTAGAGAGAGTAAAGAGTATGTTAGAGAGGTTAAAGAGTACGTTAGAGAGAGTAAAGAGTATGTTAGAGAGGGTGTGTGTATGTTAGAGATTGTGTGTGTATGTTAGAGAGGGTGTTGTATATTAATAAAGTAGTGGTACAGAATAATTATATAATAATAATAATAATAGAATATTGTGAGTATAATTTACACTAAGACAAGAAGCTATTTAGCTCTCTAGCTATTAGTATGTTAAGTTCTTAAGTTCTTAAGTTCTTAAGCTTTTATGTTCTTCTTTTAAGCTTTTAAGCTATTTAATTATTTAGCTACTTTGCTTATTAGATCTTAAATTTATAACCTCTTAAGCTATTAAGCTCTTTAGTTTTTAAGCTCTTTAGTTTTTAACTCGTGTTTAAATTATCGTGTGGTGAAATGTTGAGTGATTTGTTTGGGAGTTGGTTTCCTTAAATGACCTATAACTCAATCATTACGTGAAATATTGTTTGGAATTGGTGCTGAGTAGTTTTAGTGTAGCAGTCAGAGGTTCGTAATTGTCTAGTTTTATTTGTTATGTTATGTAATTGGCAGTATTGTAAGTAGTATTATTTGTTATGATATGTAATTGGTAGTATTGTAAGCTACAGTTTTCTTTAGGGTAATAAGTATTTTGTATATAATAGACTTATAAATATTCATCCACTACAATCGTTATCGTAATTTGGTAATGCTGTCGAGTAGTTGTTAGTTGGTAATTCATTAAAAAGACTGTTGTTCTTTCAATGAGTTTATTTTAGTTTTCTTTTAGCTTTATTTTAGTTTTATTTTAGTTTTATTTTAGTTTTATTTTAGTTTTATTTTAGTTTTATTTTAGTTTTATTTTAGTTTTATTTTCTGTTAATAGAAGTTAGTTGAATTATTGGAAGCGGGAGTGTATTGGGATATTTGTCAATAAAGTACCAGTAGTGAAGTTTTTGTAAAGTCTTAGTGTATCTTGGGGTATATAGTTGGCAGGTTTAGTGTATCTAGAGGTATATAGTTGGCAGGTGTAGTGTATCTAGAGGTATATGGTTGGCAGGTGTAGTGTATCTAGAGGTATATAGTTGGCAGGTGTAGTGTATCTAGAGGTATATAGTTGGCAGGTGTAGTGTATCTAGAGGTATATGGTTGGCAGGTGTAGTGTATCTAGAGGTATATGGTTGGCAGGTGTAGTGTATCTAGAGGTATATAGTTGGCAGGTGTAGTATATCTAGAGGTATATAGTTGGCAGGTGTAGTGTATCTAGAGGTATATAGTTGGCAGGTGTAGTATATCTAGAGGTATATAATTGGCAGGTGTAGTGTATCTAGAGGTATATAGTTGGCAGGTGTAGTATATCTAGAGGTATATAATTGGCAGGTGTAGTGTATCTAGAGGTATATAGTTGGCAGGTGTAGTGTATCTAGAGGTATATAGTTGGCAGGTTTAGTGATGAGAAAGGTAGGTTATGTTACTGAGTTTAGATTTTTGACGTTAATGATGACATATTCATGTGTCAGCCATTGTTTAGTTCAGTTTAGCAGTTTTTAATTGGTTATATAATATAGTATATTGTCTGTGTTGTAATCTTGTATTATATCAATTATATTTTATGTCAGTGTATAGTCTAATGTATCAAATACTAATTATTGAATCAGTAAAGTAAGTTAGGTATATGTTTAGATATGTATGTGTCTGCCATATATCTTTATACAAGCCATACCGACATTATACAAGCCATACCGACATTATACATGCAATACATCCACTATACATAACATACCGACATTTTACCCTATACATACTTACATTCTATGATTTGTCTTGGGCATGTTCAGTATGGCTCTGTCCATTACGGCTAAAGCATCCTCCCATTGTTTCTGAGATGATGTCATAAATCAGATTAGGCTCAACAGAGGTCATAGTCGACAATATTGTAGAATTGTTATCACAAATGATAAATGATATTAGAATTTTTTAAACGAAAAATCTGAACTTTCACTTGAAATCTATATTAAATATTAGCTTGTTAGATACTAGAGGCATGGCTATACACGAGGGTCGTGACGTAACTACAGAATCGGGGCGTATTCGGGGCGTGTCTACACGTGAAGGGCGTGTCTAGGTACGCTACCTTGTCGGCGTAACTTTGAAACAATAGTCCGTACAGGTAAGCTATCAAAGTGAGGTCATCGTCCCGATTTCCGCACAGTTTCGTTTCCTCGACCAGTTTGCGACTGGATTCGCTCGCAATCTACGTAACGGGTCAAGGGGTCAACGGGTGTGGATAGGTGGCGCGGCTGACGGCTACGTGGACGTGGGTTGGTGGTGCGAGTGAATTCGGTTACATAATATAAGTGTATTACGTAATAGATACAACTGCAACTGTAGAGTTCATAATCTACTTGAATACGAAATAAATTCGTTAAAATTAGATACAAACTAAAACACAATTATTCCTATATTTATTAAAACAACACAATTATCTGTATAACTGATACTAGATAAATGATACTAGATAACTGATACTAGATAATTCATATAGTATCTAATCACAGCAAGTAGTGGAGCAATATATAGTTAACTTATCTACAAAGGTCATTCGTATCAAGATTTTACTAAAACTTAATTTAATCTTTTATAAGAAACCATTTCAACATTTTGAATACAAAATCACCGACTCACTAAGATTACATTAGTTATAATCCGAGTTTAACAACTAATTATATGACATTCATACCGGATTCAAAAGCGTATCTTAGTAAATAATTGCAAGAACACACATGTGAAAGAATTTTTAATTATTGATCATTTAGTTGATTCCAACCGTAGATTGCAGTAGGTTACTATCCACTAATGGAGTGTTTTTCTTTGTATCTATAGATGTCAACACAACTTCGGAATTCTTTGTGAATTGGAAAATAAAATCAGACGACATATATTGGAGCAAAAATATTATTTTTAATTCATTTGGAATCTAAGATATCTAACAACAAACATAAGAGCTGCGTGCAACTATAGATCTTATTATTTAAACTGTAAATTTATCGTAAGATAAATAAAAATCCCAAAAGTATTGTCTGGCAACTGATCATAAATATAATTAATATAATTAATGAATTAATGAATTAATGAATTGAGGATTATGTCGAGAAACAATTGATTTGTTTGAATATGTAGAGACTGTAATTAATGGTTAGGTGATTAAAGGTTAGGTAGATAAGTAGTTAGGTGGACAAATGGTTAGGTGGACAAGTGGTTAGGTGGATAAGTAATTAGGTGGGCAAGTAGTTAGGTGGGCAAGTTGTGGCATTTACAAGTGGTCAGGTGGGCAAGTGGGCAAGTGGTCAAGTAAGCAAGTGGTCAAGTAAGCAAGTGGGTAAATAAGCAAGTGGTCAAGTGGACAAGTGGTCACGCATATGTTTAGTGTATAAATGTCAAAGATTATATTTATATGGAATTACAGAGTTAAGGTGCCAGACAAACAGGTCACACGGGGTCATCTGCTAGCTAACCTCTGACCCCGACGTCGAAGCTGTCTCGTGTAGCATGTACTTGCTTACAGCCGATAGAATACAGTCCACCGGTTCCCTGAGTAACTCCCTCTCCGAAGCGTCGCCGACGTACGGAGAACAAGCGTTCCAGAAGTGCCTGGCAGCTTGTACGGTGAGATCGCGCAGTTCTGCCAGGGCCGAGTGCCTGGAGAGGGTGGCGAGGGTGATAAGCGTGTGTGGGCGAGGAGAATAAGCGTTCTTGAAGTGCCTGGCAGCCTGAAGAGTGAGGTTATGTAATTCTGCTGGGGCTGAGTTTCTACTGAATGAGTTGGGAATGTGCGTTTAGGGTTGACACCTACGGTGGGATGAGTATAGGGTTAATACCTAAGGTGGGGGTAAGGTGGGATGGACTCATTCATTGATTAGGTATATTAGTATGTCTTTGTCTTCCTTTATATGAATGTGATTATGCAATTTGAAGAAGATCTCCAATTGATAATAACCTAGTGGCCTGGACAAAGCGGTGTATGGCCTGTCTCCTCAAAGAATTCTGACCCTTTAGTAATAGAAAACGGGTTAAATAAAATCTACAATGAATATAGTGTAAAAATAAGTGATTTGATAATTAATCAGAGAAATTAGCTTATTAATTAACAGATATATATATTAATTATATATATTAATATATATAGATAATTATATATATATATATATATATATATATATATATATATATATTGAAATATTGATTATTAAGGAAACCTGACAAATTGACATTAAACTTTGTCCATAAAGGCAATTTGCAATGCTTAGAAGCTCATTATCAGTGCGAAATTGTATTCTGGATTATATTAATTGTTAATAAAAATATCAACCATGTATTTATATCTGATAATAGGTAATATGTAATCTTTACCATGTATTTCCATTTACATTATCATTAAATTGTTGATATTGGTACTCACTTGTCTTTATTGTTCAACATATCGGCGAAGGGGAGTATTTTATTGAAGATGATCTCGATGGAAGCGTGGTCTGAGAGTTTTGACGCCTGGTGTAATAATCTAGCCCAGAGTTCTAATTCTACATGCATGTCACTCCAGACTACTTCGCTCATGAAATCCACAATCTTTAGACGTTAATAATGTATTGTAATACGGCATAATATATACATTAAAATAGAGTATATATGATACAACATATTATGTATATTCAAATGTAATATATCAACTATATGGTTGGGTATAGGTAAAATATTCCGGTATCAACGCGTTATTATTTGACTGCATCTTAATAAAGAATACACTATTGTCGACGATGAGATCATACAATGTATAATAAACTAATTATGACGCGTGTCACCAAACCTCATCAATTACAACACACGACATCTTCACCCCGCCTAATTGCGACACGAATAAAATAGCCACATTAATGGTAATACACACCCATGACCCATGACCCATGACCTATAACCTCGGCGATCGTAGCCGATTCTTTGAACTCCATGACCCCGTTTTGATTCAATTCGATCATTTTCAGAGCTACAATAGCCCTCGACATCAAATTGATCTCATCGGTGGCATTCTGGCAGCGTAAGAATGCAATTGTGAGTGTCAAGTGTTACGCAATCTTACACAATCACATAACAAAACAATGCACATGTAATTCACATTATTATATATCTATATATATATATATATATATATATATATATATATATATATATGTATATATATATATTAACATGTAGATATTTTCAAGTATAATCCAATTTTACATAGGATTTGTTATTAATAAAGATCTCAGAATATATCATTAAAGTACTCGTTAAATAATTCGTTAAAGAACTAATTAAAGTACCCATCAGAGTACTTATTAGATTACTCATTAGAGTAATTAGTAAAGTACTCATTAAATATGTATTATGTACTTATTAAAGACTCATTAAAGATTTCATTAAAGTATCAATTTAAATCTTTATTAAAGTGTTAAATAAGTATTCATTAAGTTAGTGTTTATTAAAAATGTTGATAAAACTGAACATTAATAAATTGATATTATTTTGGCAAAAAAAAAACATCAATGTAATACGGCAGGTGTACTTTGTCCTACTAACGTAGTCGTTTCCGCCGTAAGATTTTGGTATCTGAGCCTGTTGCAGCTGTCTACACGTGGTCCATACTTCTAAGAGTCTTTGGCGCGTTGCCATGGATACTAAGTTAATTGCTGTCTCGCCATTAGTTAACGCGATCATGTGATCACAAATCTGTAAACAATAATTTACCGTGAAATGGTCAAATTATTTACTTAAAATAAATGATTATATTTCTTAATATCTACTGATCTCTAAATATCTTCTAATTAATATTGTTCTCATAACTACATTAATTATTAATCTCTAAATATATCATATCTCTTATAGGCGCTTAAATATACTTCTATTTACTGTTATTGAAAATAATTGATATAACTTAGTAAGAAACATTAATACACGGATTATAAACTCTATGATTCTATTAACAAAGCTAATATTTGAATATCTGTGAAACTAATAATCTTCCTTGGAACTCTATTCCAATTTCTACAATTCACATCACGTGATTTGTTATTTGATCATAATGTTGAGATCTCTCATGACCTTCGATACCACCAACATTATGACATAACCCTGACCCTTTAGCACTTATGATCTCTCCCGACGCGTACTACTAATCTATTTGATCTCGTGACCTCACTTGACACTTAGACACACCTTTTATATCACTCGAGCTTAATCTAAATGACATAAAGACATCATATTCCCACTCCCACCTTGTAACCACCATTAACTCTAGATAATTACCGATGTAGTCTTCGTGACCCCTTAACTTTTGTCATTGACCTATGCATACATCATGACCCCGCTTAACTCTTACCACTGACCTCTGTAGCCCTAGCCACATCTTGCAAGGCATCGGAAGACAAAGCAGTCGATGACGCAACGAGTTTACTTTTGGAGTCGGCGGCCTTCGACTTTGTGGCAGACTTGCGAAGGCTCCTATAGGTGGGGTAAGGGGCGTGGTTAGGGTGGGGCTATGTTGTGATTAAGATAGGGTTAGTTTGGTGTTTGGAGTGGAGCTATGTTGTAGTTAGGGTGGGTTAGGGGTGTCGTTAAGGGTGGAGCTATATTGTGGTTAGGGTGATGTTAAGGTGGGGTTAAGGGTGGAGCTATGTTATGGTTAGGGTATAGTTATGGGTGGGGTTATTATGGTTAGGGTGGGTTATGAGTTGGTTAGGGTGGAGGCTATGTTGTGGTTAGAGGTGGGTTAGGGTGGGGTTTAGTGTTTGGTCAGGAATGGGGCTATGTTGTTAGGTGGGTTAGAGGTGGAGCTATATCGTAGTTAAGGTGGGGTTAGGGGTGGGGCTATGTTGAGGTTAGGTTGAGGTTTGATGTGTGGTAAGGGTGGGGTTTGGGGTGTCGTCATGGATTGAGCTATAGTGTGGTTCGGGAGGGTATGGTAAAGTTAGGGTTTAGTTAGAGGCGTAGATGGGGAGGAAGAAGAAGGTATTTAAGGGAGTGGTTAGAATATTATATTAGGGGCGTGGTTATGGATTAGATCGAGTTTAATGACACATTTAGTGATGAGAATAGCTTAATAGTTACAGGAGCTAGTTACAGGAGCTTATTACAGGAGCTTGTACAGGAGCTAGTTACAGGAGCTAGTTACAGGAGCTAGTTACAGGAGCTAGTTACAGGAGCTAGTTACAGGAGCTAGTTACAGGAGCTAGTTACAGGAGCTAGTTACAGGAGCTAGTTACAGGAGCTAGTTACAGGAGCTAGTTACAGGAGCTAGTTACAGGACCTTGTACAGGAGCTAGTTACAGGAGCTAGTTACAGGAGCTAGTTACAGGAGCTAGTTACAGGAGCTAGTTACAGGAGCTAGTTACAGGAGCTTGTACAGGAGCTAGTTACAGGAGCTAGTTACAGGAGCTAGTTACAGGAGCTAGTTACAGGAGCTTGTACAGGAGCTAGTTACAGGAGCTAGTTACAGGAGCTAGTTACAGGAGCTAGTTACAGGAGCTAGTTACAGGAGCTAGTTACAGGAGCTAGTTACAGGAGCTAGTTACAGGAGCTTGTACAGGAGCTAGTTACAGGAGCTAGTTACAGGAGCTAGTTACAGGAGCTAGTTACAGGAGCTAGTTACAGGAGCTAGTTACAGGAGCTAGTTACAGGAGCTAGTTACAGGAGCTAGTTACAGGAGCTAGTTACAGGAGCTAGTTACAGGAGCTAGTTACAGGAGCTAGTTACAGGAGCTAGTTACAGGAGCTAGTTACAGGAGCTAGTTACAGGAGCTAGTTACAGGAGCTAGTTACAGGAGCTAGTTACAGGAGCTAGTTACAGGAGCTAGTTACAGGAGCTAGTTACAGGAGCTAGTTACAGGAGCTAGTTACAGGAGCTAGTTACAGGAGCTAGTTACAGGAGCTAGTTACAGGAGCTAGTTACAGGAGCTAGTTACAGGAGCTAGTTACAGGAGCTAGTTACAGGAGCTAGTTACAGGAGCTAGTTACAGGAGCTAGTTACAGGAGCTAGTTACAGGAGCTAGTTACAGGAGCTAGTTACAGGAGCTAGTTACAGGAGCTAGTTACAGGAGCTAGTTACAGGAGCTAGTTACAGGAGCTAGTTACAGGAGCTAGTTACAGGAGCTAGTTACAGGAGCTAGTTACAGGAGCTAGTTACAGGAGCTAGTTACAGGAGCTAGTTACAGGAGCTAGTTACAGGAGCTAGTTACAGGAGCTAGTTACAGGAGCTAGTTACAGGAGCTAGTTACAGGAGCTAGTTACAGGAGCTAGTTACAGGAGCTAGTTACAGGAGCTAGTTACAGGAGCTAGTTACAGGAGCTAGTTACAGGAGCTAGTTACAGGAGCTAGTTACAGGAGCTAGTTACAGGAGCTAGTTACAGGAGCTAGTTACAGGAGCTAGTTACAGGAGCTAGTTACAGGAGCTAGTTACAGGAGCTAGTTACAGGAGCTAGTTACAGGAGCTAGTTACAGGAGCTAGTAACAGGAGCTTGTACAGGAGCTAGTTACAGGAGCTAGTTACAGGAGCTAGTTACAGGAGCTAGTTACAGGAGCTAGTTACAGGAGCTAGTTATAGGAGCTAGTTACAGGAGCTAGTTACAGGAGCTTGTTACAGGAGCTAGTTACAGGAGCTAGTTACAGGAGCTAGTTACAGGAGCTAGTTACAGGAGCTAGTTACAGGAGCTAGTTACAGGAGCTAGTTACAGGAGCTAGTTACAGGAGCTAGTTACAGGAGCTAGTTACAGGAGCTAGTTACAGGAGCTAGTTACAGGAGCTAGTTACAGGAGCTAGTTACAGGAGCTAGTTACAGGAGCTAGTTACAGGAGCTAGTTACAGGAGCTAGTTACAGGAGCTAGTTACAGGAGCTAGTTACAGGAGCTAGTTACAGGAGCTAGTTACAGGAGCTAGTTACAGGAGCTAGTTACAGGAGCTAGTTACAGGAGCTAGTTACAGGAGCTAGTTACAGGAGCTAGTTACAGGAGCTAGTTACAGGAGCTAGTTACAGGAGCTAGTTACAGGAGCTAGTTACAGGAGCTAGTTACAGGAGCTAGTTACAGGAGCTAGTTACAGGAGCTAGTTACAGGAGCTAGTTACAGGAGCTAGTTACAGGAGCTAGTTACAGGAGCTAGTTACAGGAGCTAGTTACAGGAGCTAGTTACAGGAGCTAGTTACAGGAGCTAGTTACAGGAGCTAGTTACAGGAGCTAGTTACAGGAGCTAGTTACAGGAGCTAGTTACAGGACCTTGTACAGGAGCTAGTTACAGGAGCTAGTTACAGGAGCTAGTTACAGGAGCTAGTTACTGGAGCTAGTTACAGGAGCTAGTTACAGGAGCTAGTTACAGGAGCTAGTTACAGGAGCTAGTTACAGGAGCTAGTTACAGGAGCTAGTTACAGGAGCTAGTTACAGGAGCTAGTTACAGGAGCTAGTTACATGAGCTAGTTACAGGAGCTAGTTACAGGAGCTAGTTACAGGAGCTAGTTACAGGAGCTAGTTACAGGAGCTAGTTACAGGAGCTAGTTACAGGAGCTAGTTACAGGAGCTAGTTACAGGAGCTAGTTACAGGAGCTAGTTACAGGAGCTTGTTACAGGAGCTAGTTACAGGAGCTAGTTACAGGAGCTAGTTACAGGAGCTAGTTACAGGAGCTAGTTACAGGAGCTAGTTACAGGAGCTAGTTACAGGAGCTAGTTACAGGAGCTAGTTACAGGAGCTAGTTACAGGAGCTAATTACAGGAGCTAGTTACAGGAGCTAGTTACAGGAGCTAGTTACAGGAGCTAGTTACAGGAGCTAGTTACAGGAGCTAGTTACAGGAGCTAGTTACAGGAGCTAGTTACAGGAGCTAGTTACAGGAGCTAGTTACAGGAGCTAGTTACAGGAGCTAGTTACAGGAGCTAGTTACAGGAGCTAGTTACAGGAGCTAGTTACAGGAGCTAGTTACAGGAGCTAGTTACAGGAGCTAGTTACAGGAGCTAGTTACAGGAGCTAGTTACAGGAGCTAGTTACAGGAGCTAGTTACAGGAGCTAGTTACAGGAGCTTGTACAGGAGCTAGTTACAGGAGCTAGTTACAGGAGCTAGTTACAGGAGCTAGTTACAGGAGCTAGTTACAGGAGCTAGTTACAGGAGCTAGTTACAGGAGCTAGTTACAGGAGCTAGTTACAGGAGCTTGTACAGGAGCTAGTTACAGGAGCTAGTTACAGGAGCTAGTTACAGGAGCTAGTTACAGGAGCTAGTTACAGGAGCTAGTTACAGGAGCTTGTACAGGAGCTAGTTACAGGAGCTAGTTACAGGAGCTAGTTACAGGAGCTAGTACAGGAGCTAGTTACAGGAGCTAGTTACAGGAGCTTGTACAGGAGCTAGTTACAGGAGCTAGTTACAGGAGCTAGTTACAGGAGCTTGTTACAGGAGCTAGTTACAGGAGCTAGTTACAGGAGCTAGTTACAGGATCTTGTACAGGAGCTAGTTACAGGAGCTAGTTACAGGAGCTAGTTACAGGACCTTGTACAGGAGCTAGTTACAGTATTTGAGTAACTTACTTGTCAGAAGTAGTTGGAGCTGATACAATAGTATCCACAGGAAACACGGAATGCACAACTGCTGGAGGAGGCAGACTAGCTTGAATTAAACCTTTGGCCAGAACAATAGCAAACCAAGCGAATAGTTCTATCTCGCTGTAGGAGGAAACAATGAAGAGTATGTCAAAGATATAGAGGTAGTGTAGGTCAAAGGGTAGTGTTAAGTATTTAGTGTAGTATTTAGTGCAGTAGTTAGTATGGTATTTAGTGTAGTATTTAGTGCAGTAGTTAGTATAGTATTTAGTGTAGTATTTAGTGCAGTAGTTAGTATAGTATTTAGAGCAGTAGTTAGTATAGTATTTAGTGTAGTATTTAGTGCAGTAGTTAGTATAGTATTTAGAGCAGTAGTTAGTATAGTATGTAGTGTAGTATTTAGTGCAGTAGTTAGTATAGTATTTAGTGTAGTATTTAGTGCAGAAGTTAGTATAGTATTTAGTGTAGAATTTAGTGCAGTAGTTAGTATTGTATTTAGAGCAGTAGTTAGTATAGTATTTAGTGTAGTATTTAGTGCAGTAGTTAGTATAGTATTTAGAGCAGTAGTTAGTATAGTATGTAGTGTAGTATTTAGTGCAGTAGTTAGTATAGTATTTAGTGTAGTATTTAGTGCAGTATTTAGTGCAGTAGTTAGTATAGTATTTAGAGCAGTAGTTAGTATAGTATTTAGTGTAGTATTTAGTGCAGTAGTTAGTATAGTATTTAGAGCAGTAGTTAGTATAGTATGTAGTGTAGTATTTAGTGCAGTAGTTAGTATGGTATTTAGTGTAGTATTTAGTGCAGTAGTTAGTATAGTATTTAGTGTAGTATTTAGTGCAGTAGTTAGTATAGTATTTAGAGCAGTAGTTAGTATAGTATTTAGTGTAGTATTTAGTGCAGTAGTTAGTATAGTATTTAGAGCAGTAGTTAGTATAGTATGTAGTGTAGTATTTAGTGCAGTAGTTAGTATAGTATTTAGTGTAGTATTTAGTTCAGTAGTTAGTATAGCATTTAGTGTAGTATTTAGTGCAGTAGTTAGTATAGTATTTAGTGTAGTAATTAATGTAATACATAGTGTAGCATTTAGTACTATAATTAGTATTTAGTAAATTCATTAATATTCACCTATCATGTCCTATCTTCTTTAGCCCCTCGTACACTGTCCTAAATACAACATTTACTTCGGAATATTGGAATCGCCGCAAGGTACCGTTGAAGTAGTTCCAAATGTAGGCCGCTGAACAGCAAACAAGCCAGGGCTCCTGAGCAGATTGCATAATGTTTATAAATAGAATTTCTTATTTAATTAAACTCTTAATATATTCTCACTTAGAAATATAATATTTCAACCACTATCCATTGCCTGTTCTTTTATTCCACTAATACTTATTGTATATTAATACCGTTCCCTACGTTTATTTATATTATAATTACTTTCGACAATATCGGAGACCTTACATTTATTTAATCCTTATTTAACTTCATATATACACTTATATCAATATTCTGAAATCATACAAATCTTAAATATTACACACACATACACAAACACATACTCATACACATACACATACACATATACATGCACAAACACACACGCATACACATTCACACACACGCACGCACACATTTTATTAAGACATACCTCGAGCAATTCGGAGATTTCTACAGCTCTTAGAAAACAAGCGACAGCGTCTTGTGCCAAAACGAACAACCAATCACTGCAAAGGTCAAAGGTTGATGAGTTATATAATAGGCAATACCATTGATATTATTGAAGGTAGATGTGCTATTTGGAAGCTGTGACCTAGTATTGTTTATATTGCATATATATATTGCATATATATATTGCATATATACATATATATTGCATATATGTACTGCATATATATATATATATATATATTGCATATATGTACCGCATGGTGGAGATATTTCTTTGCATACCAGAAATTTTACTTGAACTTGTAAATATCATCAAATTATCAAAAATGACTTCGAAACGTTCTCGATTAAGAGTTAGCTTAATAATAAATATTATATTAATAATGGCTATTGCGTTAATAATAGCTAGTCCGACTAGGTATTGACCGCTACACTAGTTCTGTGACAGCGTGCTGTTCTCGTACATTGTCTCTACACATACGGTAATAAACATCAATTCGTTACTTACGAGGCGGATCTTAGTGAAGTGTATATAGAGTTTTGTGTGCTAGGAATGGTGACATGAGATACCCGCAATGAAATGAGAACCAGTATTTTATCCAATCGGGTTCGTCCGCTAATTTTCTAAGTTCGTGTGCGTGTTTACGTCTGTCAATTGGCGGCATTGGAGTTTCTCCAAGTTCCACTCCCTCGGAACGTAACAGGTGGATAAGGGCCTAGAATGCGGGTTAGGATTAGACCTCTCCTCTCCTCTCCTCTCCTCTCCTCTCCTCTCCTCTCCTCTCCTCTCCTCTCCTCTCCTCTCCTCTCCTCTCCTCTCCTCTCCTCTCCTCTCCTCTCCTCTCCTCTCCTCTCCTCTCCTCTCCTCTCCTCTCCTCTCCTCTCCTCTCCTCTCCTCTCCTCTCCTCTCCTCTCCTCTCCTCTCCTCTCCTCTCCTCTCCTCTCCTCTCCTCTCCTCTCCTCTCCTCTCCTCTCCTCTCCTCTCCTCTCCTCTCTCCTCTCCTCTCCTCTCCTCTCCTCTCCTCTCCTCTCCTCTCCTCTCCTCTCCTCTCCTCTCCTCTCCTCTCCTCTCCTCTCCTCTCCTCTCCTCTCCTCTCCTCTCCTCTCCTCTCCTCTCCTCTCCTCTCCTCTCCTCTCCTCTCCTCTCCTCTCCTCTCCTCTCCTCTCCTCTCCTCTCCTCTCCTCTCCTCTCCTCTCCTCTCCTCTCCTCTCCTCTCCTCTCCTCTCCTCTCCTCTCCTCTCCTCTCCTCTCCTCTCCTCTCCTCTCCTATCCTCTCCTCTCCTCTCCTCTCCTCTCCTCTCCTCTCCTCTCCTCTCCTCTCCTCTCCTCTCCTCTCCTCTCCTCTCCTCTCCTCTCCTCTCCTCTCCTCTCCTCTCCTCTCCTCTCCTCTCCTCTCCTCTCCTCTCCTTCTCCTCTCCTCTCCTCTCCTCTCCTCTCCTCTCCTCTCCTCTCCTCTCCTCTCCTCTCCTCTCCTCTCCTCTCCTCTCCTCTCCTCTCCTCTCCTCTCCTCTCCTCTCCTCTCCTCTCCTCTCCTCTCTTCAAACCTCTCCGTTGATAAAATTCACTTCCGCTATTGTTCTAAGAAGATCTCTTTCAAACAAAACTTTTTCACTAGATACGGAAACACTTCCCGACTCGGGTTCCTGGTCAAATTTGGGAGTGCTCGAGCTTCTGAATGATAAGAAGTTTACGGAGTTATAGTATCTATCCCCCCTATTATAGTGGGGTTGTTGATGAATACGTCAGAGTGGTTTTAGTGGGAAACAAACAACATAAGTTCGTAAATGCACGTCACAAATAGACAATACTGGATTGAAATCAATTCGACTATTGTTTAGAAAAGTAAAATGAAATTCTAAACATGTAAATCAGTAATCATAAATATCTTGTTT
>OZ038312.1:3566308-3637954 GCA_964035775.1 Osedax frankpressi | reverse complement strand
ATCTCTTTCAAACAAAACTTTTTCACTAGATACGGAAACACTTCCCGACTCGGGTTCCTGGTCAAATTTGGGAGTGCTCGAGCTTCTGAATGATAAGAAGTTTACGGAGTTATAGTATATATCCCCCCTATTATAGTGGGGTTGTTGATGAATACGTCAGAGTGGTTTTAGTGGGAAACAAACAAAATAAGTTCTTAAATGCACGGCACAAATAGACAATACTGGATTGAAATCAATTTCTCTATTGTTTAGAAAAGTAAAATGAAATTCTAAACATGTAAATCAGTAATCATAAATATCTTGTTTGCATAATAGGCATTTGATATGTCTTTACTATCAATTACTCTTAAATAATTAGAGTTATCAACTAATAATGACAAATTGTTATCTAATAATAAATTTATTAATATTATATGTTAATTAATAATTCATAAAACAGTTTGTATTTGTATTTGAATTAATATATTCATTGTACAGGGAATATTTTAATATGATTACAACAAACCCTTGTATTTCTTTGGGGGTGACCTTTGGAGACCAGCGGTCATCATCGTAAAGTAAACAAAACCTAGCGGCTACTCTGCAAACGTCCCAAACTTCCTGTTTCCTGGCAGTTTTAGATAAATCCGCCCAAAGCGAAGCCCTTAAAAAATGATAATGCATTAAAAAATAAAATATCCCTCCCCTCCCCTCCCCTCCCCTCCCCTCCCCTCCCTCCCCTCCCCTCCCCTCCCCTCCCAAATATCGCTATCTCTTCTTCCTCTCCCTCGCTATCTCCTCTCTCCTATATAACTACTCCCTCTCCCTCCTCATATGACCTCTCCCTCTCCCCTAGCTGACCTTTCTCTATCGTATTGGGATCCGAAGCGTCGTAGATGTCCTTCTGCTTTCTTAACATTAGATGTGAAGAGGTCAGCTCTTTGACCATTTCGACTCAGGATGTCCATAACGTTACGGCTGGCAGTGGCAACTGTGTAGGACAAATATATCGAGGTTAAATTTCGTGAGGTCAAACATAGCTGGGACAAAGGTGAGGTAAATTATGTAAAGGTAGGTTACGTAAAGGTCAAATATTCTATGGTAAAATATGGCAAGGACAAATAAAGCTATTAAACCAAATTAATGCAGATAATTCTAAATTAAGCAGGATATGTAACGAATGTATCATGTGAGGTCATGACCTTTGGTCTGATTCTCACTATCCAGCACCACGTCGAAGGAATCGGGTGCCAGAGCTTGGCCTACATTAACTAGTAGAGAGCGTTTCATATTCAGAGTGCCAGAATCTGCTCTCCGTGCCTGGAATGGAGTGGATATAGTGGAGTGGATGTAGTGGAGTGGGTGTAATGGATGGGTGTTGTGGAGTGGGTGTTGTGGAGTGGGTGTAGTGGAGTGGATGTTGTGGTGTGGGTGTAGTGGAGTGGGTGTAGTGGAGTGGATGTAGTAGAGTGGGTGTAATGGTGTAGGTGTAATAGTGTGGGTGTAGTGGAGTGGATGTAATGGTGTGGGTGTAGTGGAGTGGGTGTAGTGGTGTGGGTGTAGTGGGTGTAGTGGTGTGGGTTTAGTGGGTGTAGTGGTGTGGGTGTATTGGGTGTAGTGGTGTGGGTTTAGTGGATATAGTGGAGTGGGTGTAGTGGTGTGGGTGTAGTGGGTGTAGTGATGTGGATATTGTGGTGTGGATATAATTACTAGTGAGATGGACTCACATGGTGTGCATGTTGAGATGATATAGGTTAGGGTAGGGATGGGTTGATTAGAGGTTAACGTTAGTATAATTGTGGGATGGTGATTTTATATTATTGTGCGAGTATAGATAATGGGTTTGAGTCATGGTAGATATGCGTAAATACTATTGGGAGATAGTGATACGACACGAGTGAGTGTAACGGCTTTCAAGTGGAGTGATATCAGGGTTTGGGATAAAGAAAGGTCCAGAAGATGTCACCTGTTCTATGATCATAGCGGCTAAATCTTCATTCCTAGTGGGTTTGTCGTAAAGTCGAGATCTCAACCGCAATCTCTTCAAACAATGGTCAAGCCGTTCTTTATAAACATTGCCGTCGTCGAAGTCTAAAGCCTGTACACGATAGTTTAGTAGTGAGGGTAAGGTTAGAGTTAGGTTAGGGTTAGGCGAGGAGTATGGTGAGATGTAGGTGAAGGGAAAGGTGAGAAGTAGGTGAGAGTTAAGGTGAGGAGTAAGGAAAAGGTTAGGTGATGGGTAAGGTGAAGGTTAGGTGAGTGGTAAGGTGAGGGTAAGGTGAGGAGTAGGTAAAGGTTAGGTGATGGGTAAGGTAAGGGTTAGGCGAGGAGTATGATGAGAGGTAGGTGAAGAGAAAGGTGAGGAGTAGGTGAGAGTTAAGGTGAGGAGTAAGGAAAAGGTTAGGTGGACCTTGAGCAATTGGTTATATAATATTGATGTGAATAGCATGAACATGACCTTGAGAAGGTGCTTAACGGCCGACGGTATTTGTTCCAAATCCTGCTCAGTCTTTCCCAACTCAAAGTGAACCTGGCAACGTAGACTCATCAGCAGACTGTTGTATATGGGCGTGGTTATGGAATGGAATGGGCGTGGTTAGAGGAGTGGTTGGACTTGAGATCATTGGCGTTATGATATTGAGTGGGGTTAAGGGAGGCGGAGCTAAAGAAGGGATATACTTAAGAAATGATAGGTTTAAAGGATGTTGGGTTAATATATGTAACGGGTTTATTTGAGTGGTATGGTTAGGTAGGTTAGTGTATTATAGAATAGAAGTGGGCAAGGTTAGAGCCCTAATGGGTTAAGGACAGTAATGTAGTTATATGGGGTTGTTGGTAGAATGAGGCCTTCATATAGGGTGTATTGTCTATATATGGATATTATAAACTTTGACCTCGATCGGTCACATCGCTCCAACCTGTCAACGCCTCGAAGGGCGTGGCTTATAGTGGCGAGCGGGGCCCTCACCCTCAACCTAAGGCCTGCTGTAAGTAGGGGTAAACAGAGGTTCCACAGAGTACACGCCCCTGCCTGTATACAACAAGAATCTTCGGAGCGAATGGCATTCTCTAGAGCTTCGTGACATCTACTGATGGCTTGCATACGAATCTGTGGACAGTACGTAGGTGGTATGGGCGTGTCCCGAGTATTAGGGGTGTGGCCTGAGATTTAGGGGTGTGGCCCGAGTATTATGGATGTAGTCTGAGTATTATGGATGTAGTCTGAGTATTATGGATGTAGTCTGAGTATTAGGGGTGTGGACTGAAGGAAAATGGCGGAATTTTAAAGTTAGGAAGCTTTTATTATATAATACCTATTGGGGGATTGCGTGCTGAGATTATATAAGGGCAACATTAATTTCTACGTGATCTACAAACGTCAATGATGGATTGTTGGTAGGACATCTTCTTATCTCCCAGCTGCACCATCAATAAATCGCATTGTGCAAATTCCACCTCAAGCATGAATGTCACGTCCTTATGAGGACAAGATAAGCGGCGATTAGCAGTAGTGGCAGGGAAGCGAATAAGGAAAGTGTTCGCGGGGCGTATTAAGTGGGCGTGTCGAAGAGAAAAAGGGGGGGGCATGCACATTGATTAGCTGTTTAGAGTGGGCGTATTAAGTGGGCGTGTCGAAGAGAAAAGGGGAGGGGCACGCACCTTGATCAGATGTATACATTCCTTAATTTCGCTGATACAGATTTGTGCGATTTCGGCGTCGTTTTGTTGCAGAGCCAAACGAACTAGTTCCAGTAGTATACAGGGTCTAGAGTGGGGTATGTGGGTCTAGAGTGGGGTATGTGGGTCTAGAGTGGGGTATATGGGTCTAAAGTGGGGTGCGTGGGTCTAGAGTGGGGCGCGTTGGTCTAGAGTTGGGTTCGTGGGTCTAGAGTGGGGTGCGTGGGTCTAGAGTGGGGCGCGTTGGTCTAGAGTTGGGTTCGTGGGTCTAGAGTGGGGTGCGTGGGTCTAAAATAGTGTGCGTAAGTCTAGAACGGAGTGCGTGGGTCTAGGGTAGAGTGCGTGGGTCTAGAGTGGAGTGGGTGGGTATAAAGGGGGTGAGTGGGTCTAGAGTAGGGTGCATATATCTAGAATGGGGTGCGTGGGTTTATGGTTGGGTGAGTGAGTCTAGAGTGGGGTGCATGGGTCTAAGGTAGGTTTAGTTGGTCTATAGTGGGTGCGTGGGTCTGGAGTAGGGTGAGATTATAGTACTTGAGATTATAGTACTTGAGATTATAGTACTTGAGATTATAGTACTTGAGATTATTGTACTTGAGATTATAGTACTTGAGATTATTGTACTTGAGATTATAGTACTTGAGATTATAGTACTTGAGATTATAGTTCTTGAGATTATAGTTCTTGAGATTATAGTACTTGAGATTATAGTACTTGAGATTATAGTACTAGAGATTATAGTACATGAGATTATAGTACATGAGATTATAGTACTTGAGATTATAGTACTAGAAATTATAGTACTTGAGATTATAGTACTTGAGATTATAGTACTTGAGATTACAGTACTTGAGATTATAGTACTTGAGATTATAATACTTGAGATTATAGTACTTGAGATTATAGTACTTGAGATTATAGTACTTGAGATTATAGTACTTGAGATTATAGTACTTGAAATTATAGTACTTGAGATTATAGTACTTGAGATTATAGTACTTGAGATTATAGTACTTGAGATTATAGTACTTGAGATTATAGTACTTGAGATTATAGTACTTGAGATTATAGTACTTGTGATTATAGTACTTGAGATTATTGTACTTGAGATTATAGTACTTGAGATTATTGTACTTGAGATTATAGTACTTGAGATTATAGTACTTGAGATTATAGTTCTTGAGATTATAGTTCTTGAGATTATAGTACTTGAGATTATAGTACTTGAGATTATAGTACTAGAGATTATAGTACATGAGATTATAGTACATGAGATTATAGTACTTGAGATTATAATACTAGAAATTATAGTACTTGAGATTATAGTACTTGAGATTATAGTACTTGAGATTACAGTACTTGAGATTATAGTACTTGAGATTATAATACTTGAGATTATAGTACTTGAGATTATAGTACTTGAGATTATAGTACTTGAGATTATAGTACTTGAGATTATAGTACTTGAAATTATAGTACTTGAGATTATAGTACTTGAGATTATAGTACTTGAGATTATAGTACTTGAGATTATAGTACTTGAGATTATAGTACTTGAGATTATAGTACTTGAGATTATAGTACTTGTGATTATAGTACTTGAGATTATAGTACTTGAGATTATAGTACTTGAGATTATAGTACTTGAGATTATAGTACTTGAGAGTATAGTACTTGAAATTATAGTAATTGATATTATAGTACTTGAGATTATAGTACTTGAGATTATAGTACTTGAGATTATAGTACTTGAGATTATAGTTCTTGAGATTATAGTTCTTGAGATTATAGTACTTGAGATTATAGTACTAGAAATTATAGTACTTGAGATTATAGTACTTGAGATTATAGTACTTGAGATTACAGTACTTGAGATTATAGTACTTGAGATTATAATACTTGAGATTATAGTACTTGAGATTATAGTACTTGAGATTATAGTACTTGAGATTATAGTACTTGAGATTATAGTACTTGAAATTATAGTACTTGAGATTATAGTACTTGAGATTATAGTACTTGAGATTATAGTACTTGAGATTATAGTACTTGAGATTATAGTACTTGAGATTATAGTACTTGAGATTATAGTACTTGTGATTATAGTACTTGAGATTATAGTACTTGAGATTATAGTACTTGAGATTATAGTACTTGAGATTATAGTACTTGAGAGTATAGTACTTGAAATTATAGTAATTGATATTATAGTACTTGAGATTATAGTACTTGAGATTATAGTACTTGAGATTATAGTACTTGAGATTATAGTTCTTGAGATTATAGTTCTTGAGATTATAGTACTTGAGATTATAGTACTTGATATTATAGTACTTGAAACTTACTTCTCGATGTTATCATTATCAAGTTTCGGTGAAATGGTCGGGAAATTTGTAACCGGTGCCGTTAGTTTTGTAGATTTTCTACTGCTAGACAATGTTATATAATATTATATAATGTTTATAAATATTCATAATTAAAACGAACATACTAATTATATAATATATATATATATTTATAGATATCATTTACTAACGCGTATAATATGATCTAAGATCCACATTTTACATTTTATTGTATATACATTTATTCGTGAGAATTATGTACTGTAAGATGTAAACAGGGTATGGATTATTATATTGGAGTAACGAACCTTTCCTTGGACTGAATATCTTCACCAGTACGTTCCCGTTGAATGCTGGGAGTCATCGAGGGTCTTCTCTGGGCGGCAGTCATTGGCGGTTCCGGTTGATCGGTCAACAGATAGACGAGTCTTGAGTACTCTTCGGCTATAAGCGTAGGGGACTCGTTCTGCTGTATCATGCTATAGAAGGGTGTAGCATGTTTTGTGAGAGAGAGAGAGAGAGAGAGAGAGAGAGAGAGAGGGAGAGAGAGAGAGAGAGAGAGAGAGAGAGAGAGAGATCACTAACACTTTTAATTTACAAAGTTTTTGAAATGCACTGAGTTCTGATGTAATCTTTACATCTTTTTGAACTTTTGTTGGATCGGTGAGTTGATATGTAACCTTGAGATTGTAAATCAAATAAGATTAGTCATTCTAATAACATAATAATTAGTTAATATACCAAATGATTATTTACTCGAAATATGTAGAGGTTTATTACTTGCGCAGAGAAGTAAACTTGTAATACCAACCGATAGTCCAAATATTTTCTTGTAAAGTGACGGCACGTATCTTTTGATGAAAGTCGAGTAGATGCCGATAAGTTGAGTTGCGCGAATTTTATTAGCGTCGTCGAGTAAGCATTCAATGGTGGTACTGAGGAAGTGGGGTTTAAGGAAATGGTACTGAGGAGGTGGGGCATAAGGAAATGGTACTGAGGAGGTGGGGCATAAGGAAATGGTAGTAAGGAGGTGGGGCATAAGGAAATGGTACTGAGGAGGTGGGGCATAAGGAAATGGTAGTAAGGAGGTGGGGCATAAGGAAATGGTACTGAGGAGGTGGGGCATAAGGAAGTGGTACTGAGGAGGTGGGGCATAAGGAAGTGGTACTGAGGAGGTGGGGCATAAGGAAATGGTACTGAGGAGGTGGGGCATAAGGAAATGGTACTGAGGAGGTGGGGCATAAGGAAGTGGTACTGAGGAGGTGGGGCATAAGGAAATGGTACTGAGGAAGTGGGGCATAAGGAAATGGTACTGAGGAGGTGGGGCATAAGGAAATGGTACTGAGGAGGTGGGGCATAAGGAAGTGGTACTGAGGAGGTGGGGCATAAGGGAATGGTACTGAGGAGGTGGGGCATAAGGAAATGGTACTGAGGAGGTGGGGCATAAGGAAGTGGTACTGAGGAGGTGGGGCATAAGGAAGTGGTACTGAGGAGGTGGGGCATAAGGAAATGGTACTGAGGAGGTGGGGCATAAGGAAATGGTAGTAAGGAGGTGGGGCATAAGGAAATGGTACTGAGGAGGTGGGGCATAAGGAAATGGTACTGAGGAGGTGGGGCATAAGGAAATGGTAGTAAGGAGGTGGGGCATAAGGAAATGGTACTGAGGAGGTGGGGCATAAGGAAATGGTACTGAGGAGGTGGGGCATAAGGGAATGATACTGAGGAGGTGGGGCATAAGGAAATGGTACTGAGGAGGTGGGGCATAAGGAAATGGTAGTAAGGAGGTGGGGTTTAAGGAAGTGGTACTGAGGAGGTGGGGCATAGGGAAATGGTACTGAGGAGGTGGGGCATAAGGAAATGATACTGAGGAGGTGGGGCATAAGGAAATGGTACTGAGGAGGTGGGGCATAAGGAAATGGTAGTAAGGAGGTGGGGCATAAGGAAATGGTACTGAGGAGATGGGGCATAAGGAAATGGTACTGAGGAGGTGGGGCATAAGGAAATGGTACTGAGGAGGTGGGGCATAAGGAAATGGTACTGAGGAGGTGGGGCATAAGGAAATGGTAGTAAGGAGGTGAGGCATAAGGAAATGGTACTGAGGAGGTGGGGCATAAGGAAATGGTACTGAGGAGGTGGGGCATAAGGAAATGGTACTGAGGAGGTGGGGCATAAGGAAATGGTACTGAGGAGGTGGGGCATAAGGAAATGGTACTGAGGAGGTGGGGCATAAGGAAATGGTACTGAGGAGGTGGGGCATAAGGAAATGGTACTGAGGAGGTGGGGCATAAGGAAATGGTAGTAAGGAGGTGAGGCATAAGGAAATGGTACTGAGGAGGTGGGGCATAAGGAAATGGTACTGAGGAGGTGGGGCATAAGGAAATGGTACTGAGGAGGTGGGGCATAAGGAAATGGTACTGAGGAGGTGGGGCATAAGGAAATGGTACTGAGGAGGTGGGGCATAAGGAAATGGTACTGAGGAGGTGGGGCATAAGGAAATGGTAGTAAGGAGGTGGGGCATAAGGAAATGGTACTGAGGAGATGGGGCATAAGGAAATGGTACTGAGGAGGTGGGGCATAAGGAAATGGTACTGAGGAGGTGGGGCATAAGGAAATGGTAGTAAGGAGGTGAGGCATAAGGAAATGGTACTGAGGAGGTGGGGCATAAGGAAATGGTACTGAGGAGGTGGGGCATAAGGAAATGGTACTGAGGAGGTGGGGCATAAGGAAATGGTACTGAGGAGGTGGGGCATAAGGAAATGGTACTGAGGAGGTGGGGCATAAGGAAATGATACTGAGGAGGTGGGGCATAAGGAAATGGTAGTGAGGAGGTGGGGCATAAGGAAATGGTACTGAGGAGGTGGGGCATAAGGAAATGGTACTGAGGAGGTGGGGCATAAGGAAGTGGTACTGAGGAGGTGGGGCATAAGGAAATGGTACTGAGGAGGTGGGGCTTAAGGAAATGGTACTGAGGAGGTGGGGCATAAGGAAGTGGTAGTAAGGAGGTGGGGCATAAGGAAATGGTACTGAGGAGGTGGGGCATAAGGAAATGGTACTGAGGAGGTGGGGCATAAGGAAATGGTACTGAGGAGGTGGGGCATAAGGAAGTGGTACTGAGGAGGTGGGGCATAAGGAAATGGTAGTAAGGAGGTGGGGCATAAGGAAATGGTACTGAGGAGGTGGGGCATAAGGAAATGGTACTGAGGAGGTGGGGCTTAAGGAAATGGTACTGAGGAGGTGGGGCATAAGGAAATGGTAGTGAGGAGGTGGGGCATAAGGAAATGGTACTGAGGAGGTGGGGCATAAGGAAATGGTACTGAGGAGGTGGGGCTTAAGGAAATGGTACTGAGGAGGTGGGGCATAAGGAAATGGTACTGAGGAGGTGGGGCATAAGGAAATGGTACTGAGGAGGTGGGGCATAAGGAAATGGTAGTGAGGAGGTGGGGCATAAGGAAATGGTACTGAGGAGGTGGGGCATAAGGAAATGGTAGTGAGGAGGTGGGCATAAGGAAATGGTACTGAGGAGGTGGGGCATAAGGAAATGGTAGTGAGGAGGTGGGGCATAAGGAAATGGTACTGAGGAGGTGGGGCATAAGGAAATGGTAGTGAGGAGGTGGGGCATAAGGGAATGGTACTGAGGAGGTGGGGCATAAGGAAATGGTAGTAAGGAGGTGGGGCATAAGGAAGTGGTACTGAGGAGGTGGGACATAAGGAAATGGTACTGAGGAGGTGGGGCATAAGGAAATGGTACTGAGGAGGTGGGGCATAAGGAAATGGTACTGAGGAGGTGGGGCATAAGGAAATGGTAGTAAGGAGGTGGGGCATAAGGAAATGGTAGTAAGGAGGTGGGGCATAAGGAAATGGTAGTAAGGAGGTGGGGCATAAGGAAATGGTACTGAGGAGGTGGGGCATGAGGAAATGGTAGTAAGGAGGTGAGGCATAAGGAAATGGTACTGAGGAGGTGGGGCATAAGGAAATGGTAGTAAGGAGGTGGGGCATAAGGAAATGGTAGTAAGGAGGTGGGGCATAAGGAAATGGTAGTAAGGAGGTGGGGCATAAGGAAATGGTAGTAAGGAGGTGGGGCATAAGGAAATGGTAGTAAGGAGGTGGGGCATAAGGAAATGGTAATAAGGAGGTGGGGCATAAGGAAATGGTACTGGGGAGGTGGGGCATAAGGAAATGGTAGTAAGGAGGTGGGGCATAAGGAAATGGTAGTAAGGAGGTGGGGCATAGGGAAATGGTAGTAAGGAGGTGAGGCATAAGGAAATGGTACTGAGGAGGTGGGGCATAAGGAAATGGTACTGAGGAGGTGGGGCATAAGGAAATGGTACTGAGGAGGTGGGGCATAAGGAAATGGTACTGAGGAGGTGGGGCATAGGGAAATGGTACTGAGGAGGTGGGGCATAAGGAAATGGTACTGAGGAGGTGGGGCATAAGGAAATGGTACTGAGGAGGTGGGGCATAAGGAAATGGTACTGAGGAGGTGGGGCATAAGGAAGTGGTACTGAGGAGGTGGGGCATAAGGAAATGGTACTGAGGAGGTGGGGCATAAGGAAATGGTACTGAGGAGGTGGGGCATAAGGAAATGGTACTGAGGAGGTGGGGTATAAGGAAGTGGTACTGAGGAGGTGGGGCATAAGGAAATGGTACTGAGGAGGTGGGGCATAAGGAAATGGTAGTAAGGAGGTGGGGCATAAGGAAATGGTACTGAGGAGGTGGGGCATAAGGAAATGGTAGTAAGGAGGTGGGGCATAAGGAAATGGTACTGAGGAGGTGGGGCATAAGGAAATGGTAGTAAGGAGGTGGGGCATAAGGAAATGGTACTGAGGAGGTGGGGCATAAGGAAATGGTACTGAGGAGGTGGGGCATAAGGAAATGGTACTGAGGAGGTGGGGCATAAGGAAATGGTACTGAGGAGGTGGGGCTTAAGGAAATGGTAGTAAGGAGGTGTGGCATAAGGAAATGGTAGTTAAGAGTGTCAGTTAAGAGTGGCAGTGAAGAGTGTCAGTGAAGAGTGTCAGTTAAGAGTGGCAGTGAAGAGTGTCAGTGAAGAGTGTCAGTTAAGAGTGGCAGTGAAGAGTGTCAGTTAAGAGTGTCAGTGAAGAGTGTCAGTTAAGAGTGGCAGTGAAGAGTGTCAGTGAAGAGTGTCAGTTAAGAGTGTCAGTTAAGAGTGTCAGCTAAGAGTGTCAGGTAGAGCGCCAGTTAAGAGTGGCAGTGGAAAGTGTCAGTGAAGAGTGTCAGTTAAGAGTGTCAGTGAATAGTATAAACTAATAGTATAAATGTAGATTATAGATAAAGGTTATAAATGAAGGTTATAAATAAAGGTTATAAATGGATTGTTAACATGAAATGTGCAAATGGAGTTTATATTTGGAGAGGGTATATAGAAGGTATAAATAGAGAACGTAAATAGAGAGTGAAAATAGATAGTGTAAATATCGAGGGTAAATGAAGATTATATATAGAGAATGTAAATATATAGTGTAAATAAAGAATGTAAATATGGAGTGTTAATAGAGAGTGTAAATAGATAGTGTGAATAGAGAGTGGAAATAGAGAGTGTAAATAGATAGTGTGAATAGAGAGTGAAAATAGAGAGTGTACAAACATAAATTAGTAGTAGTAGTAGAAGTACTATGTAAGAATACAAGAATGGTGTAGTAGGTATAAGTACTGCGTAGCAAGTAGGAAGTAGGAAGTAGAAAGTAGGGGTAAAGTAAGATGTAACAGTAGGGGGAAGCCAGACACACATACATCATTAACTGGGCCCTCCAGGCGTAGTCGGGGTCGTCAATCTCCTCCAGGCACGACACTATAATTTGAATACTCTCCGCCAGGTGACGCTTGTAGTTTGTCTTCAGAAAATGACGCGCGAACTGCCAATATAATACCGACGAGTTGTAAACGATGAAATGGTACCTGGGCGGAATGGGCGTGGCTTAATATAGCTCAAAATTAATGGGGCTGAAGAAAAAGAGTGGGGTTAGCGGACAAAGAAAATTAATGGGACTTAGAATATGAGGTAAAGTGAGTGGGGCTTTGCGGATATAGCAAATTGGGAGGAGCATGTAAGGTAAGTCAGGAATGTAAGGCAAGAGATGTAGTGATCTCTCAGGATTGTTTAATTGTAAATAGAATTAGTAAATCAAGATCAATTAAACCTGGGATTTTCTTTTGCCAAATGTATTGCTTTCAGTAAATAAATTACACTATTTTTCAATTGATCCTTTGAAAATGATTGACTTCAATTATATTTCAAGGAGTAATAAAGTGGAGAAGATATTACTTGTTAAACAGTTATACAGTTGAGAGAGTCGAGAGCAACGGCATTTTTACTATCGACCACCTCGTTTTCCCCTAAAAACCTACACTGAAACATCGACACGTGAACTTACCACATTGCAAGAAGCCGATGGAGCCAAAAGTTCGGCTCTACAGAGATAAGCGCGGCATAAGAATTGATTTCCGCTAGACGTCTGCCGGAAGTACATCTGCAAACAGGACTCGGCGACGTCGCGGTCTTTATATTTCTGAAACCAAAAGGCGTTAGGTTTTGAGGTCAATGTTCGCGAGACAACCACAAGATTCGCATGAGCACGTATAAATATCTAAATAAATATCAATTATAGCGAGACGTGCATGCAAAAGATTAACTTAAATTAACACTTAAATCAGGAATGAAATTAGAACTGAAAATAAAACTCAGGCTAAAACTTAAACTATAGTTAATATATAACTGTAACTTAAACTTAAACTTAAACTGTAACTTAAACTCAAACTTGGACTTAAAATATAACTTAAACTATAACTGAAACTAGAACTGAAACTAGAACTGAAATTAGAACTGAAACTAGAATTGAAACTAGAATTGAAACTAGAATTGAAACTAGAATTCAAACTAGAACATAAATATTATGGTTGGGACATAGAAGAATAACCTTAAAGGCGATCTCTGCACATAGTATGTAGATATCTTGGTTGACAGACGGTGGAGCATCTGAGATTGCAGCGTAACCGGAGTTGCTGCCAATGGCAACCAAGTATTCATGAGCCTTACGAAGATACTCGCCTCCTGCCTTCTCACTTACTTTAATAAGTAAAGGTTAGAATGAGTGGTAGAAATGCGTGGTGGGGTAGAGAGAGGTAAGGTATGGGTGAAGGTAAGTGTAAATGTCAGGGATGAGATACGAGATATTGAATGAGAGCCGGAGATATGAGTGAGGGATATGATGGCAGGTATAATAATAGGTTATTGTGATAGTGGGATTAAACTATAGTAAGTATAAAACATACATCTACTAGGTATAAGCCTTATGTCTAGTGGATATAAGGCTTACACCGTAAAATGCAGGTGGATTGAAGTAGAGCGAGGGAAAGTAGCGTATACGAAAAATATTAATAAGATAGTGTTGGTGACGGATAAGTATTGTAATTAGAAGGAGGGTGAGAGATGTTACTTTATCTTCATAACTTCAAACTTCTACTGAATGAGTAAAGGTTAGTTGAGAAGAGTAGCTATTGAAGTTAAACAACAAATTACCGAGAATGGTATGAATAAAGTGTAAGAGGGGTATGTTGAAGGCACGAAAATGGTTAATTGTAAAAATGTGAATAGGGAGTGGTGTGGGAGTGGCATATGGGAGTGGTGTGTATGAGTGGTGTGTGGGAGGGTTAGATATTGCGATGAATGGTGGGTATGGCGTGACATTATAAGTTAGAATATAGTATACTTGCAGTAGAGTGAGGCAGAGTAACGACCAGGAGTGGCGATGGGTTGATATGTTGGCAATTGGAGTGCTTGGGGAGATTTAACGGAGGTTATAAAAAGCTAGAGTAATAATTTTAATAAGAGATATGTTCTATTGGTGAAATGTTGATGAGTTGGTGAATTGGAAAATTGGTGGTGATAATTGTAATGCTATTGTCGAGTGCGCTGGTCAGATAGACGAGTAAGGGTAATGTATAGAATGAGTGATTTGTAAATTAGTTATGTTGTATGTTGTACGTGTATGGAATGTAAAGCTAGGGCGTATAGAAGAATGGAGTCACGAATGTGAGATAGGAAGATTGATGTAACGATTAACAGGAATGTATTACTATGAGTTCACCTTACTTATAAGTAAATAGTATTATATTAAATTAATTTATAATATATTAATTATATTCATTTATTATACAAAAAAAAGTGTTTTCTAAAACCTTCTGATTTGTTTGATTTTGATAAGAGCCATCTTATCTTTGAATCCATCTTTTAGAGCAACAATAGCTTTATAGATCAATATATTTAATATATTAGATTTGAACTACTAGATTATTAGTAGAATATATTTTAATCTATAGCTTATTAAGAAAAAATACTAATGAATTAATGTTACAATTTATTATTTAATAATTTATCAATATTTATTTAAACATATTTGTAAAATGTCAAAAAAATAGTATATTATTACACTATTTCTTATAATTGTAATAAAGTCTAATTCAACTAATATTTATTATTATTATAATACTAGTTATATATATATATATTTACAATGTGGAAATGTTAGAATTATAATATAGAACGTTATTAAATAATTACAAAATCTATATAGAATTGATTTTATAATAAATAATATAAATTGATTTATATAAATATGAATTTTTATCAAGTACTAAATAAATAAACTATGTGAACATATATGTATAGCAAATACTATATGTAATAGTTATTTAATAGTATTTTAGCCAGCAATATTGTTTAGGTTAATTGTTTATGTTCACTGTTACGAATCCATATATTATTTAAATGAGTTTCGTTTAAAAGTAATACAAACTTATAATTATTATATGATAAATGCAATAATTGATAATCGATTCTCACATTTATTTAGTAATATATTTTAAAATTAAGATAAATCTATTTTTATGTTCACTGTTACGAATCCATATATTATTTAAATGAGTTTCGTTTAAAAGTAATACAAACTTATAATTATTATATGATAAATGCAATAATTGATAAACGATTCTCACATTTATTTATTAATATATTTTTAAATTAAGATAAATCTAATCTTATTTATAAATATTACTATAGAAACATACAAAGACAATATTTAATATAATCAAGTTATAGATGTCTTTTTCTGATATGATATTATATTATATATAAATATAATATAAAACTCTCTTGTATCTATAGATTATATACTGCATATTTAAGCGAAAGTTATATTGGATTTATCACAGATATTAATAACATATTAAATTACAATTCATAAATAGTTATATAATATACATAGTTACTCAATAATCAGTTAATACATAGCTTTAAATCTGATACTGATTTCAAATCACACGGTTATGCAATTAGAATATAATATTATATGTGATCGAAAGTGAAGTTTATACTTTTTAATCATTGTTTACTTATAATGATTTATTAAATAGATTAAGTATTATTATCATTAATCAAATATAACTAACATCTTAAAAGTATATATGAAATATGCAGAATGACCCTTTAATACAAGATGTGTTTCAGGCATTCTACTTTGAGCATTGTTAATACATTGTTAATACATATGCCCACTTACGATTGTAATACATAATATAATAAACATAAAATACTACCTATGGGCAGATGGTTTTTTACTTTACATAGATGTTCACCTAGAAGAAATCAAATTTCAACTAAGAAAATACAAAACATATTAATAATATACTGCATGGTAAATTGCTAATAATTAATACTTAAAACAAAAGTATTGCCAATAAATACGTATATTAATAGTATTACAATTATTATCATTGTATTATTACTTTTATTTTGGTGTATTATTATATCATATTCTAACAAATTTAGACTGTATATTACAATACTACTACTACAACACTACTACTACACTACACTACTACACTACACTACTACTACACTACTACAACACTACTACAATACTACTACGCAACTGAACGGAACATAATCTTATGCTAGCAATGTATTAAACATTCCTATACATTCTAATACTGTATATTTCACCCAAATATACTTATTATATAATACATATTAAACATACCTATTATATAATAAAATCTAGGCATTTTAGAAATATATTCCATGCATAAACTAAATTGATAATTATTAATAATAAATTTTATGCATCTAAGTAAAACCCACTGCTAAAATCTATATTTTATTTATTAATATGATATACATGGCATTTAAATTTGCAGGTTAAATTCTGGACCTAGGTGAATAATATGATAGTAAAATGAACTGTAGACTGCAGGTAAATGTATTCAATAAAAACAATATTATTAGATAATAATAATATCAAGTTAATAACTAATAATACGAGTGACAAGTGACACTAACGAGTGACAAGTGACGCTAACGAGTGACAAGTGACGCTAACGAGTGACAAGTGACACTAACGAGTGACAAGTGACACTAACGAGTGACAAGTGACGCTAACGAGTGACAAGTGACGCTAACGAGTGACAAGTGACACTAACGAGTGACAAGTGACACTAACGAGTGACAAGTGACACTAACGAGTGACAAGTGACACTAACGAGTGACAAGTGACACTAACGAGTGACAAGTGACACTAACGAGTGACAAGTGACGCTAACGAGTGACAAGTGACGCTAACGAGTGACAAGTGACACTAACGAGTGACAAGTGACACTAACGAGTGACAAGTGACACTAACGAGTGACAAGTGACACTAACGAGTGACAAGTGACACTAACGAGTGACACAAACGAGTGACACATATAGTACAATATCAAATAACAATGCGAGTCCACAGTGATATATACAAAGTAAATAATACAATACAATTGCAGGTGTGAATGTCACATTTAGCTTTATTTCTAAAGATTACATTTCTTTGATCAGATCTGATGTCGTGTAAAATGTAAAGAAACAATGTAAATTGTGTAAAATATGCGCAGATCATATTTAATAAAAGACTTTGGATCAGAATGTTGGAGAATGTGGTGATCCCTTTGGTAAATATTATAATATTGAAGTGATTTGATTGGTAGGTGGAGAAATGGATAGCGACATCAGACCATGGTTGAAAGTATGAGTTTGGTGCTGTACGAGACACTGTATAAGGTAGCAGTGGGTTAGAGGGGTAGGAGTGGGTTAGGGGTCTTGCCAGGTCAATCACCACCTCTAGCCCGACTAACAGTCTTGCTAGGCTTAGCCCGACCCTCTAGCCCCACTAACAGTCTTGCCAGGTCTAGCCCCACCCCTAGCCCCACTAACAGTCTTGCCAGGTCTAGCCCCACCCCCTAGCCCGACTAACAGTCTTGCCAGGTCTAGCCCCATCCCTAGCCCCACTAACAGTCTTGCCAGGTCTAGCTCCACCCCCTAGCCCCACTAACAGTCTTGCCAGGTCTAGCCCCACCCCCTAGCCCCACTAACAGTCTTGCCAGATCTAGCCCACCCCCTAGCTCCACTAACAGTCTTGCCAGGTCTAGCCCCACCCCTAGCCCCACTAACAGTCTTGCCAGGTCTAGCCCCACCCCCTAGCCTCACTAACAGTATTGCCAGGTCTAGCCCCATCGCCTAGCCCCACTAACAGTCTTGCCAGGTCTAGCCCCACTAACAGTCTTGCCAGGTCTAGCCCCACCCCCACTAACAGTCTTGCCAGGTCTAGCCCCACCCCCTAGCCCCACTAACAGTCTTGCCAGGTCTAGCCCCACCCCCTAGCTCCACTAACAGTCTTGCCAGGTTTAGCCCCACCCCCTAGCCCCATCCCCTAGCCCCACTAACAGTCTTGCCAGGTCTAGCCCCACCCCCTAGCCCCATCCCCTAGCCCCACTAACAGTCTTGCCAGGTCTAGCCCCACCCACTAGCCCCACCCCCTAGCCCCACCCCCTAGCCCCACTAACAGTCTTGCCAGGTCTAGACCCACCCCCTAGCCCCACTAACAGT
Source organism: Osedax frankpressi (assembly GCA_964035775.1). Lineage (NCBI taxonomy): Eukaryota > Metazoa > Annelida > Polychaeta > Sabellida > Siboglinidae > Osedax > Osedax frankpressi. Next base: position 3,620,026 of record OZ038312.1, on the reverse strand, counting down.
TTTGCCAGGTTTAGCCCCATCCCCTAGCTCCACTAACAGTCTTGCCAGGTCTAGCCCCACCCCCTAGCCCCACTAACAGTCTTGCCAGGTCTTGCCCCACCCCCTAGCCCCACTAAGAGTCTTGCCAGGTCTAGCCCCACCCCCCAGCCCCACCCCCTAGCCCCACTAAGAGTCTTGCCAGGTCTAGCCCCACCCCCTAGCCCCACTAACAGTCTTGCCAGGTCTAGCCCCACCCCCTAGCCCCATCCCCTAGCCCCACTAACAGTCTTGCCAGGTCTAGCCACACCCCCAGCCCTAGCCCCACTAACAGTCTTGCCAGGTCTAGCCACGCCCCCTAGCCCCACTAACAGTCTTGCCAGGTCTAGCCCCACCCCCTAGCCCCATCCCCTAGCCCCACTAACAGTCTTGCCAGGTCTAGCCCCACCCCCTAGCCCCACCCCCTAGCCCCACTAACAGTCTTGCCAGGTCTAGCCCCACCCCCTAGCCCCACTAACAGTCTTGCCAGGTCTACCCCCACCCCTAGCCCCACTAACAGTCTAGCCCCACCCCCTAGCCCCATCCCCTAGCCCCACTAACAGTCTTGCCAGGTCTAGCCCCACCCCCTAGCCCCACTAACAGTCTTGCCAGGTCTAGCCCCACCCCCTAGCCCCACCCCCTAGCCCCACTAACAGTCTTGCCAGGTCTAGCCCCACCCCCTAGCCCCATCCCCTAGCCCCACTAACAGTCTTGCCAGGTCTAGCCCCACCCCCTAGCCCCATCCCCTAGCCCCACTAACAGTCTTGCCAGGTCTAGCCCCACCCCCTAGCCCCACTAACAGTTTTGCCAGGTTTAGCCCCATCCCCTAGCTCCACTAACAGTCTTGCCAGGTCTAGCCCCACCCCCTAGCCCCATCCCCTAGCCCCACTAACAGTCTTGCCAGGTCTAGCCCCACCCCCTAGCCCCACTAACAGTTTTGCCAGGTCTAGCCCCATCCCCTAGCTCCACTAACAGTCTTGCCAGGTCTAGCCCCACCCCCTAGCCCCATCCCCTAGCCCCACTAACAGTCTTGCCAGGTCTAGCCCCACTCCCTAGCCCCATCCCCTAGCCCCATCCCCTAGCCCCACTAACAGTCTTGCCAGGTCTAGCCCAGGTATGTACGATACCGTCTTGACTTGCAATCACAATACAGTCTTCTTTGAAAGCAAGTCCAGTTATACGTTCATTGGCAACCTGTTGCATTGTGGGTATTAGAGAACACACTTAGTGCATTGTAAGCGGGACTATCTAATAACCTATGACCTCAGAAGATTGCATCGTGAGTAAATTATAAATGGAACTGATATTTATTTAAAGAACCTTTTTTCTGACCACTGGTTCCAAGAGTGGAACTTTGTCGTAAGCTGGACATGCCGAAGTACCCAAAAGTCTGAAAGAAGTATCCGGTACAGTTCCTGAGAAACGTGATATGGGATGAACAGGAGGGGGACTTAACTAAATAGTAACTGGGGGCTTAGACAGAGAAGGTGAGATCTACATTTGTGGGCGTGTTTAAGTTAAAATAAATTAAAAATTTAAAGTAAAAATAACAAGTCTCCATTACACCTAACTACCATTACTGTCACCTACACACATCCCCGCACAACCTTCACCTACCCGAACACTACTAACTAACACCTTGAGGAACCCTTATTCCTAGCCAATCATTCTACCCCTAGCAAACGTTTACCTCCTCCCCACTTACCCCCTAACCCCTATTCACCACCCAAACCCCATCACCACCCCCATCATTTGCCCCGGTTACCTCCCCTTTTATTCATATTTCGCTTGGATCGCGACTCCAAAGTAGAAGAAGTAGTTCCTGCGGAGGTCGGACATTGCGATTGGTCAAGAATGGGTGAAGAAATGTAGCCGGGATCGCCAGTACGAAGTAAAGGTGGAACCGACGGGGTCATTTGCCTGCCACGTGTGATCACCTAGGCATAGAGGGCGCTGTAGTGAACCCGCGTGCAGGTAATCGGGATGAGATCATGAGATCACATACGCAGTGACACCGATATTAGAAAGTACGAATATGTTATAAATTCAAACAATATCAAAATTTTCGGAAATCGAACCAAAATATTTTAACAAGATTTAAATTAGAATTTCTAATAATTTCTAATGATTTCTAATGATTTCTAATAATTTCTAGTATTCTCTAATAATTTCTAGTATTTTCTAATAATTTTTAGTAATTTCTAGTAATTTCTAGTATTTTCTAATAATTTCCAGTATTTTCTAGTAATTTCTAATAATTTCTAATAATTTCTAATAATTTCTAATAATTTCTAATAATTTCTAATAATTTCTAATAATTTCTAATAATTTCTAATAATTTCTAATAATTTCTAATAATTTCTAATAATTTCTAATAATTTCTAGTAATTTCTAATAATTTCTAATAATTTCTAATAATTTCTAATAATTTCTAATAATTTCTAATAATTTCTAGTAATTTCTAATAATTTCTAATAATTTCTAGTAATTTCTAATAATTTCTAGTAATTTCCAGTATTTTCTAATAATTTCTAATAATTTCTAATAATTTCCAGTAATTTCCAGTATTTTCTAGTAATTTCTAATAATTTCTAGTATTTTCCAGTAATTTCCAGTAATTTCTAGTAATTTCTAATAATTTCTAGTAATTTCCAGTAATTTCTAGTATTTTCTATTATTTTCTAATAATTTCTAATAATTTCTAATAATTTCTAGGAGCAATAGCAAATTCGCTATGCACCAGATTTATATAATACAAGCCGGCGGTTGCCATGACGATTGCACAGTCATTGCTGTGACCTTTGCTAACCTCTTCAGTGATCTCCCAGATGCAAAGGAGGCAATCTTGTCCACCGGATCCTATGCGATACACAACGCCACCTAGTGGTAAATGCATCTGCAATGGGGAGCAGCGTAAATTGTCTCCGTAGGTTTTAAGTAGGAGGAGTCTGATAGGGTGGGGTTTAAGTAGGAGTCTGATAGGGTGGGTTTTAAGTAGGAGTCTGATAGGGTGGGTTTTAAGTAGGAGTCTGATAGGGTGGGTTTTAAGTAGGAGTCCTATAGGGTGGGTTTTAAGTAGGAGTCTGATAGGGTGGGATTTAAGTAGGAGTCTGATAGGGTGGGTTTTAAGTAGGAGGAGTCTGATAGGGTGGGTTTTAAGTAGGAGTCTGATAGGGTGGGTTTTAAGTAGGAGTCTGATAGGGTGGGTTTTAAGTAGGAGTCTGATAGGGTGGGTTTTAAGTAGGAGGAGTCTGATAGGGTGGGTTTTAAGTAGGAGTCTGATAGGGTGGGTTTTAAGTAGGAGTCTGATAGGGTGGGTTTTAAGTAGGAGTCTGATAGGGTGGGTTTTAAGTAGGAGTCTGATAGGGTGGGATTTAAGTAGGAGTCTGATAGGGTGGGTTTTAAGTAGGAAGAGTCTGATAGGGTGGGTTTTAAGTAGGAGTCTGATATGGTGGGTTTTAAGTAGGAAGAGTCTGATAGGGTGGGTTTTAAGTAGGAGTCTGATAGGGTGGGTTTTAAGTAGGAGGAGTCTGATTAACGTCGAATTAGAGATAGGACAGCAGATAAATAAAATTACTTCAAAATATATTTTTGTAATAGAATATTTAATATATTAATAACAATGAAACTTAAATACTACATTTCTTATCTCTTATCTTAAACACTTTATCTAAATATAGAACTGTAACAATGTAGTTTTGACAATATTAATATGCAATTAATTTAATAAATTAATTATATAATGAAAAGTTCTCTCAAAGAGAAATTCATTTGACATTGAAGATATTCTTGTTAACAATAGATTAGATTATTAGAAAGCAAGATTCCAGATGCTACGCAGTATCTGTATCTACGGGTTTATGATTATAGGGTTAAAGGTTAAGTGTGTCTATGTCCCATTAACTACCATAGCAGAATAATCGATTTCTACTAGATTAGTAAGGTTCAAAGGTTAAGTATATCTCCCGTTAATACGTATGGAGAGAGGTCGAAGTCGTACCTTTCGACTTTGTCCGGAAAGTGTAGACGAGGCTTCCCGACTCATCTGACAGCCGGGCGGGGTCGAAGTCGGGGTCGAAGGACACGAAATGAACGAATCGAAAGAGACGACGTTAATCCAGGACTTATGTCCGCTACCCCTACAAACGACACGCCTCTCCACCACGGAGTATATGGTGAGCATGTCGTCTTCCCCACCCGTGGCGATGTAACGGCCTGCGAGGGGGAGACGGGTGTAACTAGGGAGGGGGGGGGCGGGGCTTATAGACACGGGGGAGGGGAGTGGGCGGGGCTTATAGACACGGGGGGGAGGGGGTATCGACGCCGTACTTATCGATATAGGGGTTGGATTTTGTTGAAGCGGACCGCATACGCAGTGGGGCTGGGGTTAGATGGAGGGTTCGGGTTTAAACGGGAACCCGGATGGGTGTGAAGTAGGAACCAACCGTTCGAGGACCAGCAAACGCACAAAAAACCACCAAAGTAACTTCTCATGTAACTGTGAAGAGTCATTGCGGTAAAGTTGAAAATACGCATGAAACCATCCTGCGGTATAGTGGGGGTAGGGAGTAGGGGTAGGGAGTGGGGGTAGTGGGGGTAGGGAGTGGGGGTAGTGGGGGTAGTGGGGGTAGGGAGTGGGGGTAGGGAGTGGGGGTAGGGAGTGGGGGTAGGGAGTAGGGGTAGTGGGGGTAGGGAGTGGGGGTAGTAGGGAGTGGGAGTGGGGGTAGTGGGGGTAGGGAGTGGGGGAGAGTGGGGGTAGTGGGGGTAGGGAGTGGGGGTAGTGGGGGCAGTGGGGGTAGGGAGTGGGGGTAGGGAGTGGGGGTAGTGGGGGTAGGGAGTGGGGGGAGTGGGGGCAGTGGGGGTAGGGAGTGGGGGTAGGGAGTGGGGGTAGTGGGGGTAGGGAGTGGGGGTAGTAGGGAGTGGGAGTGGGAGTGGGGGTAGGGAGTGGGGGGGAGTGGGGGTAGGGAGTGGGGGTAGTGGGGGCAGTGGGGGGTAGGGAGTGGGGGTAGGGAGTGGGGGTAGGGAGTGGGGGTAGTGGGGGTAGGGAGTGGGGGTAGTAGGGAGTGGGAGTGGGGGTAGTAGGGGTAGGGAGTGGGGGTAGTAGGGAGTGGGAGTGGGGGTAGTGGGGGTAGGGAGTGGGGGGAGTGGGGGTAGTGGGGGTAGGGAGTGGGGGTAGTGGGGGCAGTGGGGGTAGGGAGTGGGGGTAGTGGGGGCAGTGGGGGTAGGGAGTGGGGGTAGGGAGTGGGGGTAGGGAGTGGGGGGGAGTGGGGGTAGTGGGGGGTATGGGGGTAGTGGGGGGTATGGGGGTAGTGGGGGTAGGGAGTGGGGGTAGTGGGGGTAGGGAGTGGGGGTAGTGGGGGTAGGGAGTGGGGGGGAGTGGGGGTAGGGAGTGGGGGTAGAGAGTGGGTGTAGGGAGTGGGGGGAGTGGGGGTAAGATTGGGGGGGGTGGGGTAGGGAGTGGGGGTAGGGAGTGGGGGTAGTGGGGGGGAGTGGGGATAGTGGGGGTAGGGAGTGGGGGTAGTGGGGGTAGTGGGGGGTAGGGAGTGGGGGTAGTGGGGGGGAGTGGGGGGTAGGGAGTGGGGGTAGTGGGGGTAGGGAGTGGGGGTAGTGGGGGGTAGGGAGTGGGGGTAGTGGGGGTAGGGAGTGGGGGTAGTGGGGGTGGGAAGTGGGGGTAGTGGGGGTGGGAAGTGGGGGTAGTTGGGGGGAGTAGGGGTAGTGGGGGTAGTGGGGGTAGGGAGTGGGGGTAGTGGGGGGTAGGGGTAGTGGGGTTTGGGAGTGGGGGTAGAGAGTGGGGAGTGGGGGGTAGTGGGGGGTAGGGAGTGGGGGCAGTGGGGTTTGGGAGTGGGGGTAGGGAGTGGGGGCAGTGGGGGGTAGGGAGTGGGGGCAGTGGGGGTAGTGGGGTTTGGGAGTGGGGGTAGGGAGTGGGGGGTAGTGGGGGTAGGGAGAGGGGTAGTGGGGGGACGGGGTGGGGGTAGTGGGGGGTAGTAGGGGTAGGGAGTGGGGGTAGGGAGTGGGGGTAGGGAGTGGGGGTAGTGGGGGTAGGGAGTGGGGGTAGTGGGGTGGAATTGCAAGGGGGCGTAGAAGTAGACGGATACGGGGAAGTAGGCAATGGTGGTGGTGGGACGTAGGGGTGAGGAGTAGGCAATAGTGGGGATGGGAGGTAGGGGTGAGGAGTAGGCAATGGTGGTGGTGGGAGGTAGGGGTGAGGAGTAGGCAATAGTGGAGATGGGAGGTAGGGGTGAGGAGTAGGCAATAGTGGGGATGGGAGGTAGGGGTGAGGAGTAGGCAATGGTGGTGGTGGGAGGTAGGGGTGAGGAGTAGGCAATAGTGGAGATGGGAGGTAGGGGTGAGGAGTAGGCAATGGTGGTCGTGGGAGGTAGGGGCGAGGAGTAGGCAATGGTGGTGGTGGGAGGTAGGGGTGAGGAGTAGGCAATAGTGGAGATGGGAGGTAGGGGTGAGGAGTAGGCAATGGTGGAGATGGGAGGTAGGGGTGAGGAGTAGGCAATGGTAGTGAGGGGGAGGTAGGGGTGAGGAGTAGGCAATGGTAGTGAGGGGGAGGTAGGGGTGAGGAGTAGGCAATGGTAGTGAGGGGGAGGTAGGGGTGAGGAGTAGGCAATGGTAGTGAGGGGAAGGTAGGGGTGAGGAGTAGGCAATGGTGGTGGTGGGGAAGAGGTGGTGGGAAGAGGATTAGTGGTTTGGAGCATTTTACAAGACGATGATGAGAGAGATCTGACCTGAGAGGCAACGGCAAGGTATTGTTTACAAGGAGAAAATGCAAAATCATTGATTGCAGGTCCGTCGAGGCACTCTTGACCAATTGACCACCGGAATACAGGGTAACGATTATTTTTGATCTAAAACGCATTTGAACTGGGTAATTAGTTACTATATAATGTTATTATTTACTGTATAATGTTATTATTTACTATATAATGTTATTATTTACTGTATAATGTTATTATTTACTATATAATGTTATTATTTACTGTATAATGTTATTATTTACAAAAGTTACAACCAAAATGTGGTCTGAGGAGAGAAATGTATTTTCAATGCCCTGAAAAACAACAAAAATATCTTAAATTGTTAACGTTTGCGAATGGAAAAATTTGAATTTTTCATAAGAAAATAAAAAATCCGGTAAACCTTAAAAACTATTAATTTTTAGTTTATTAATTATTAATTTTACATTTGCAAAAACTCACTTTGATATAATTTTATATTTATATGCTATCAAATTAGAATATGCTTATAATAATTATATATATCTATATATCTATATATCTATATATCTATATATCTATATATCTATATATCTATATATCTATATATCTATATATCTATATATCTATATATCTATATATCTATATATCTATATATCTATATATCTATATATCTATATATCTATATATCTATATATCTATATATCTATATATCTATATATCTATATATCTATATATCTATATATCTATATATCTATATATCTATATATCTATATATCTATATATCTATATATCTATATATCTATATATCTATATATCTATATATCTATATATATATATATCTATATATCTATATATCTATATATCTATATATCTATATATCTATATATCTATATATCTATATATCTATATATCTATATATCTATATATCTATATATCTATATATCTATATATCTATATATCTATATATCTATATATCTATATATCTATATATCTATATATCTATATATCTATATATCTATATATCTATATATCTATATCTATATCTATATCTATATCTATATCTATATCTATATCTATATATATATATATATATATCTATATCTATATCTATATCTATATCTATATATATATATATATATATATATATATATATATATATATATATATCTATATATATATAGATATATATAAATAACAAATATAGATTATTTATTATTTTTCATTTGTATAAGAGATTTATCAAATAAATTTACTTGCGATTTATTTCAATTAACAATTTTAAAAGGAATTTATTTGATTCCACTTTAATTTTTTAATATTTTTTTGATATTTAATAAATTATATATTTAAAGTGAATCAGGAATTCCATAACAATGATTCCACACAGCGGAGTACTCAGTAAACAGTGACAGTGGCTAATGGCTACCGTACAATGGCAGTGGCTAATGGCTATTGGCTAATGGCTAATTCACTCGTATCTGTCACGAACCTTAGTTGTACGGTGTACAGCGAAGCCGGGTCCGCTCTCGACCAATTGGAAATGGGGCGTCGACGACGTCAGGGTACCGCCGCCACCGAGAGTAGAGGGGCCAGACGACGAAGCCCCGCCCCCTGGCCCGCCTCCCTCGAAGTAGTCGTATACGTAGATGCGGCCGTTTGAATGCGCCGACAGGAAACGGGTGGAGGAATCCGGGAGCCAACGGACACAAGTTACTTTAGTTTCTTCTATAGCTCGCTGCTCGGGGGTTAGGGTGAGGGTCCATCATGGGGGTATGGGGGGGGGGTGTATGAGGGGTTTGGGGGTGTGAGAGAAGTGTCGGGTCGTATGTAGGGAGCGATAAGAGGAGTTCCTTGTTGGAGTGTGTGGAATGTGGGGCGTTTATAAGCGCGAGAGTGTGAGTGTGTGTAGATGTGTGCGAGAGTGTGAGTGTGTGTGTGGGTATGTAGGTATGTGTGAGTACGAGTGTGGGTGAGTGTGTGGATGTGTGAATATGTGAGTGTGTGTGAGGGTATGAGTGTGTGAGGGTGTATGTGTGTGTGGGTGTCGGTGTGCGCGTGTATGCTTGTGTGAGGGTGTGTGAGGGTATGAGGGTGTGTGAGTGTGTGAATATGTGAGTGTGTGTGAGGGTATGAGTGTGTGAGGGTGTATGTGTGTGTGGGTGTCGGTGTGCGCGCGTATGCTTGTGTGAGGGTGTGTGAGTGTGTGTGAGTATGTGTGAGTATGTGTGAGTGTGTGTGAGTGTGTGTGAGTGTGTGTGAGGGTATGAGGGTGTGTGAGTGTGTGTGAGGGTATGTGAGGGTATGAGGGTGTGTGAGGGTGTATGTGTGTGTGTGAGTGTGTGAGTGTGTGTGTGTGTGTGAGTGTGTGTGAGTGTGTGTACGTTCGTTAGTCTGCATACGAGTGTACCTCTTCGTTATAGATTTTGTTTGGCTCTTTGCGGATGGGGTCAACGAGTTGCACTTGACCTCCGCTGAGTCCGACCAATAGGAGAGCAGAGTCGCAGCGCGTTGTTGTGGCAGCTGTCGAGAAATCGTGACACGTCGGGAAAAGATTTTTGTAACTGCGTTTATCGAGAGGACGTGTCAGATCCGCCGCCTGGGTAAAGTCTCTTTATAGTATCGAAATTGTATCGTTGACAAATTAAGCTTTACTATTAACGTGTAGATTGATTTATTAAGGTATCGATGTTGCGTGTAAATTCGCCGATAAATCTATTACTAATTACAATTAACAATGGAATTAACCTTTCTTATGCTGTTGTAAGTATGAACGTATATTTCCTTTGCGATATTGAAACAAATTCTCTCGCAATTTGTCGGGATGGCTTTATTAGAATCGTTGTATTTCCCCGAAAAAGAAATTCTAACAGGATTTTGCGATGGTTGACTGAAGGCATTTTTATTAGGACGAGAGTACTCCGATAAAGGCATTAAAGTATAGTTGCCTTCTCTTGTCGTGAAGTGTGTTTTCATTTCTTCTTTAGAAGTAATATCAACGCATTCGGACAACATAATCGAAAAATTATTTTTTCGTAAAAATCAAATTTAAATATATTACTCACAAACTATAATATTGTTATTAATTTAATTGAGAAATTTTATATTATTTCTTCCCGATACAAATTTCATAACTGAGTTAATCTAATAATTTTATAAATACACGTCAAAAGTGTAAAATTGTACAATCTATTATATAATATATTTTAGATATACTCAAATGTAAATAATAAATCCTAATTCCTATATATTCAAATTGTTTATTATGGTTGTCATTCTGTCAAATTTCATTAAATAGATAATATGCACTGACTATTATTATCCACTGTCTAACATCGTTGATTAACAGTTTACAATGGATCGTACGAACAGCAATAACGACTCCGACTCGCAACTCACCTCAACTCCCCTAACCGAAGGCGTCGGCGCTAGGGTTGTCAGGGGTCCGAATTGGAGATGGGGAAAGCAGGACGGAGGCGAAGGCCATGTTGGAACGGTGAGAAAATTTGAAAGTTCCGAAGAAGTCGTCGTCGTATGGGATAATGGGATAGCGGCGAATTACCGTTGTTCCGGGGCATACGATCTGAGGGTACTGGACAGCGCGTCTACGTGTTAGAAACCGCACCATAAAGAGCGGGATCGCAGTCAAAATGTATTTCTAGGCATATTCGAGCTGAACACTTTTAGAACTTTAAATTCATTTAGTGATTAACGTAATTCTTTAATATGATGTATACATGTAATATACAGTACGGTAATATCAAGGAGATATTAATATTACGATTTTATACCACACAGCTATAATCGCTAACGTTAAACTAATCAATCAATGGTTTAAATATTATAATAGAGATTATTATAATAGGAGATTAACTAATCATCCTAGATAATGTCATTTATATAACTCTATAAATTTTATTAAATCATAATTTAATATAAAATGTATACCAGGAGAATATATAATATAGAATATATAGAATATATAATATAGTAATCAATAGAAATAATGTTTATCAACTTATTCCAATGGAATTAATGCATGCATATGAATTTACATATTTATTTAGATAATAACTCAATAAACATTCATAGATCTGGAAATAAGATATATTGTGAAATCTACGCAAAATCAATTAAATATTTTAATTTCGTAAATTACAAAATATCGTTTACTTTTTGCAACATCAGCAAATACCCCGTAGACATTGTGAACTCTACGTTGAACTCCGACCCCGTTATTGTAGCGCTGAAACACGGCGGCACCATGTGCGATACCTGCAACCAGCAGCCGATCTTCGGGCTGCGCTGGAAATGCGCGGAATGCCTAAACTACGACCTGTGTTCGTTGTGTTACCACGGCGATAAGCATAACTCTCGGCATAGGTTCTACCGCGTCAATCAACCGGGCGCCACCAGGTCAGTAGAGACTTTTGACGCCGGTATCGCCACCTTCAGTTAAACAACGACATCGGCGTTACGGGTAATTCGCTTGAATGTTTTCTATTGCATAATGAATGATTTCTGTAATGCAATCGTCGGGAGAGCGCGGATATTGAAATCTAGGCCGCTGACCCTGAATTAGATTCGTGACCCGGGAGGTCGGTGGTTGGTGGTTGCGTTCGCGAAGTTTGGGATGAATTCGTAAATTAACCACAAGCTATTGTCATCTGCAACACGTAAAAACTAATTTCCTAACATCACGAAACTTTGATGTTGGAAATAATAATATACATTTTTTCGCAGGTAACTCGATAATGACCAACTAAATAACGAACCAATTCAATAATACTTCAAAAATACTTCCGACGCCCGAATACATTGACTCCCGGTACTCCTCTAAAACGTGTAATTAACCCTACGACCCCTCGACCCCTCAGGGAGCTATGCGAACCCCGACGCAAGAGTAAACGCATCACCGCCCGAGGCATCTTCCCCGGGTCTCGGGTGATACGCGGGGTCGACTGGCAATGGCATAACCAGGACGGCGGACCCACCAGAAAGGGAAAGGTCACAGCCATACAGGTCAGCGTCGTAGTGACCCACAATTGGGCAATTGAACTATTTTCTAGTTTGGTTTTTAGAACTTTAAGATCAAATACTTTGGACGTTTAATATTTCAGTTAATTATTGCAAGTTATAAAGTTCTAATTTAAAACTTTGTTTTTGAAGATTGTTGGTTTGCATGAAAATTCTATATTCACTAAATTTCAAAATAGTAACATTGCTAGTTCTCACTAGATTGCTATGGGTCCTACTTAGCATGTCGAGGCATCGTCCAATCGCATTCATTCGCTATTAATAGCTTTATGCAATGCAGTCGATCTGTTTGTCTGCGTTCCGTTCTGAGGCATTTAATAACTGTATGTCTAGTTATGTTTTAATCGCAATTCCAATTGATATCTAGTTTTGGCGGCATTATTAAATACGTTGTTGATTTCATCGTATTCGACGGCCATTGTTTAATAAAAGTAAACAACGGCGCATTGTTTTATAAACATCTGCATTCCTGTTTATAGCTTTACCCTTAAAAATTCAATTTTTTATTCTATTCATATCTTAGTTTAATGTTTTAATACTCCTCCTCCTCCCCCTCCTCCCCTCTCCCTCTCCTCTCCCTCTCACTCCTCCTTCTCCTCCTCCTCCCTCTCCCCTCCCTTTCCTCCTCCTCCGCCTCCTCCTCCGCCTCCTCCTCCGCCTCCTCCTCCGCCTCCTCCTCCGCCTCCTCCTCCGCCTCCTCCTCATCCTCCTCCCCCTCCTCCTCCTCCTCCGCCTCCTCCTCCTCCTCCTCCTCCTCCTCCTCCTCCTCCTCCTCCTCCTCCTCCTCCTCCTCCACCCCATCATCATACTCATCATTATCCTCCTCCCTCATCCTCTTCCTCCTCCTCATCTTCCTCCTCCTCTTCCTCCTCTTCCTCCTCCCCTCATACTCATCATTCTCCTCCTCCTCCTCCTCCTCCTCCTCCTCCTCCTCCTCCTCCTCCACCCCATCATCATACTCATCATTATCCTCCTCCCTCATCCTCTTCCTCCTCCTCATCTTCCTCCACCTCCTCATCCCCTCCTCCTCCTCCTCCTCCTCCTCCTCCTCCTCCTCCTCCTCCTCCTCCTCCTCCTCCTCCTCCTCCTCCTCCTCCTCCTCCTCCTCCTCCTCCTCCTCCTCCTCCTCCTCCTCCTCCTCCTCCTCCTCCTCCTCCTCCTCCTCCTCCTCCTCCTCCTCCTCCTCCTCCTCCTCCTCCTCCTCCTCCTCCTCCTCCTCCTCCTCCTCCTCATCCTTCTCCTCCACCTCCTCCTCTACCTCTCTATATTCTCTATTCCTTTTCATACATCAGGATTGGATTCGTACCCACCCCAGAAGTGCTGCATATGTCGTTTGGGACAATGGAACCAAAAACCTTTACAGAGTAGGCTATGATGGAATGGTTAGTACAGCAGTTAAGTTTATAGCAGCGCAGCAGTGAAGTTTATAGCAGCGCAGCAGTTAAGTTTACAGTAGCGCAGCAGTTAAGTTTACAGTAGCGCAGCAGTTAAGTTTATAGCAGCGCAGCAGTTAAGTTTATAGCAGCGCAGCAGTTAAGTTTAGAGTAGCGCAGCAGTTAAGTTTATAGCAGCGCAGCAGTTAAGTTTATAGCAGCGCAGCAGTTAAGTTTATAGCAGCGCAGCAGTGAAGTTTACAGTAGCGCAGCAGTTAAGTTTATAGCAGCGCAGCAGTTAAGTTTACAGTAGCGCAGCAGTTAAGTTTACAGTAGCGCAGCAGTTAAGTTTATAGCAGCGCAGCAGTTAAGTTTACAGTAGCGCAGCAGTTAAGTTTATAGCAGCGCAGCAGTTAAGTTTAGAGTAGCGCAGCAGTTAAGTTTATAGCAGCTCCACCCCACCTCCATCCCACCTCCACCCCACTCAATATTCACTACCTACACCCCCACCCTATTTCCAAACCCTATGCCCCACTCTATTTACACACCCTACACCCCCACCTAATCTCCACTACCTACACCCCTACCCTATCTCCACTACCTACACCCCCACCCTATCTCCACTACAAACCCCACTTCCACCTAACCCTATTTCCTCTAATCGCATTGCATTCTTATAGTCGGATTTAAAAGTAATTATGGATTCGAAGGGAGGCCAGTATTATAGGGATCACCTGCCAGCCCTGGGTTAGTTGACACCATCCCTGGGTTAGTTGACACCAGCCCTGGGTTAGTTGACACCAGCCCTGGGTTAGTTGACACCAGCCCTGGGTAGTCGATAATAACAAATATAAATAAAATTCTCTGAATCTTAAAGTATATACTAATGTAAGGATAATGTTAAATTTATAGATTTTTTCATTTAATATTGAGCTCCAAGGTTTTCAAAAAAAACAATTTTAAATAATGTCTTTGTTTCTATATTGCACAATGTGCAATGCACATAATAAAAATTGTTTATATATTACTTCATATTATTAATTTTCTATAATAGTCTTAATTATATATATACCAAACAATTTTTGTATCAATTAAACATTTTTAATTAAAAATATATACTATTTTTGCATTATAAAAATTGCTTGGAAGATTATTAATTTTATTCAAAATATAAGGAAACTGCAAAAATAGAGAGAGATATAAAAGATATGATTTCTATAACAAATATTGAATCAATAAAAAAATTAAATAAAATAATCTTCGATAATTTTGACTTAGTTAAAAATTTTTTTAGAAAATGTGTCTAAAATACATATTATTATATTTTTTTTAATTTTTAATTATATTTTATTAACATAACAAATATATAAATTAAACTAAATATATTTACACAGATTATAATAAATATAAATAAACAAATGCGAAAATGTTAATTTCCAAAAAAAAAATTACTAAATTTTATTTTGCCAATAAATTCTAAAAAAAAATTAGAAATATTTCTAATATTACTTTCATTTTGTTTTGGCAATAGCAATACTCATATTATACATTTTCAAAAATTAATATTCATTTTCTATGTAATTTTTCCTCTATACTATTTTCCTATGAACTACATGCAAAATTTCAATGGACTGGCGCTACCCCAATACATTACCAAATTGTCTGACAGTTTTTTTGTATTATTATATAACTCTATAAGATTCAACTAATTTTTATCAGATTTATTAAAATAGGCATGAAAATAACCACCCTTAGTGTACATCGTACACTATACAGTGTACAATGTCATAGACTCTCTCCTACTCTCTCCTACTCTCTCCCACTCTCTCCCACTCTCTCCCACTCTCTCCCACTCTCTCCTACTCTCTCCCACTCTCTCCCACTCTCTCCCACTCTCTCCCACTCTCTCCTACTCTCTCCCACTCTCTCCCACTCTCTCCTACTCTCTCCTACTCTCTCCTACTCTCTCCCACTCTCTCCCACTCTCTCCTACTTTCTCCTACTCTCTCCCACTCTCTCCTACTCTCTCCCACTCTCTCCTACTCTCTCCCACTCTCTCCCACTCTCTCCCACTCTCTCCTACTCTCTCCTACTCTCTCCTACTCTCTCCTACTCTCTCCTACTCTCTCCTACTCTCTCCCAATCTCTCCCACTCTCTCCCACTCTCTCCCACTCTCTCCTACTCTCTCCTACTCTCTCCAACTCTCTCATACTCTCTCCTACTCTCTCCTACTCTCTCCTACTCTCTCCTACTCTCTCCTACTCTCTCCTACTCTCTCCTACTCTCTCTTACTCTCTCCTACTCTCTCATACTCTCTCCTACTCTCTCCTACTCTCTCCTACTCTCTCCCACTCTCTCCCAATCTCTCCTACTCTCTCCAACTCTCTCCCACTCTCTCCCACTCTCTCCTACTCTCTCTCACTCTCTCCTACTCTCTCCTACTCTCTCTCACTCTCTCCTACTCTCTCCTACTCTCTCTCACTCTCTCCTACTCTCTCCTACTCTCTCCCACTCTCTCATACTCTCTCCTACTCTCTCCTACTCTCTCCTACTCTCTCCTACTCTCTCCTACTCTCTCCTACTCTCTCCTACTCTCTCCTACTCTCTCTTACTCTCTCCTACTCTCTCATACTCTCTCCTACTCTTTCCTACTCTCTCCCACTCTCTCCCACTCTCTCCTACTCTCTCATACTCTCTCCAACTCTCTCCCACTCTCTCCCACTCTCTCCTACTCTCTCTCACTCTCTCCTACTCTCTCCTACTCTCTCTCACTCTCTCCTACTCTCTCCCACTCTCTCTCACTCTCTCCCACTCTCTCTCACTCTCTCCAACTCTCTCCCACTCTCTCCCACTCTCTCCTACTCTCTCTCACTCTCTCCTACTCTCTCCTACTCTCTCCCACTCTCTCAAACTCTCTCCCACTCTCTCCCACTCTCTCCCACTCTCTCCTACTCTCTCCCACTCTCTCCTACTCTCTCCTACTCTCTCCTACTCTCTCCTACTCTCTCCTACTCTCTCCTACTCTCTCCCAATCTCTCCCACTCTCTCCCACTCTCTCCCACTCTCTCCTACTCTCTCCTACTCTCTCCAACTCTCTCATACTCTCTCCTACTCTCTCCTACTCTCTCATACTCTCTCCTACTCTCTCCTACTCTCTCCTACTCTCTCCCACTCTCTCCCAATCTCTCCTACTCTCTCCAACTCTCTCCCACTCTCTCCCACTCTCTCCTACTCTCTCTCACTCTCTCCTACTCTCTCCTACTCTCTCTCACTCTCTCCTACTCTCTCCTACTCTCTCTCACTCTCTCCTACTCTCTCCTACTCTCTCCCACTCTCTCATACTCTCTCCTACTCTCTCCTACTCTCTCCTACTCTCTCCTACTCTCTCCTACTCTCTCCTACTCTCTCCTACTCTCTCCTACTCTCTCCTACTCTCTCCTACTCTCTCTTACTCTCTCCTACTCTCTCATACTCTCTCCTACTCTTTCCTACTCTCTCTCACTCTCTCCTACTCTCTCCTACTCTCTCCCACTCTCTCATACTCTCTCCTACTCTCTCCTACTCTCTCCTACTCTCTCCTACTCTCTCCTACTTTCTCCTACTCTCTCCTACTCTCTCCTACTCTCTCTTACTCTCTCCTACTCTCTCATACTCTCTCCTACTCTCTCCAACTCTCTCCCACTCTCTCCCACTCTCTCCTACTCTCTCCCACTCTCTCCCACTCTCTCCTACTTTCTCCTACTCTCTCCCACTCTCTCCTACTCTCTCCCACTCTCTCCTACTCTCTCCCACTCTCTCCCACTCTCTCCTGCTCTCTCCCACTCTCTCCTACTCTCTCCTACTCTCTCCTACTCTCTCCCACTCTCTCCCACTCTCTCAAACTCTCTCCCACTCTCTCCCACTCTCTCCCACTCTCTCCTACTCTCTCCCACTCTCTCCTACTCTCTCCTACTCTCTCCTACTCTCTCCTACTCTCTCCTACTCTCTCCTACTCTCTCCCAATCTCTCCCACTCTCTCCCACTCTCTCCCACTCTCTCCTACTCTCTCCTACTCTCTCCAACTCTCTCATACTCTCTCCTACTCTCTCCTACTCTCTCCTACTCTCTCCCACTCTCTCCTACTCTCTCCTACTCTCTCCTACTCTCTCCTACTCTCTCTTACTCTCTCCTACTCTCTCCTACTCTCTCATACTCTCTCCTACTCTCTCCTACTCTCTCCCACTCTCTCCCAATCTCTCCTACTCTCTCCCACTCTCTCCCACTCTCTCCTACTCTCTCTCACTCTCTCCTACTCTCTCCTACTCTCTCTCACTCTCTCCTACTCTCTCCTACTCTCTCCCACTCTCTCATACTCTCTCCTACTCTCTCCTACTCTCTCCTACTCTCTCCTACTTTCTCCTACTCTCTCCTACTCTCTCCTACTCTCTCTTACTCTCTCCTACTCTCTCATACTCTCTCCTACTCTTTCCTACTCTCTCCCACTCTCTCCCACTCTCTCCTACTCTCTCATACTCTCTCCAACTCTCTCCCACTCTCTCCCACTCTCTCCTACTCTCTCTCACTCTCTCCTACTCTCTCCTACTCTCTCTTACTCTCTCCTACTCTCTCATACTCTCTCCTACTCTTTCCTACTCTCTCTCACTCTCTCCTACTCTCTCCTACTCTCTCTCACTCTCTCCTACTCTCTCCTACTCTCTCTCACTCTCTCCTACTCTCTCCTACTCTCTCCCACTCTCTCATACTCTCTCCTACTCTCTCCTACTCTCTCCTACTCTCTCCTACTCTCTCCTACTTTCTCCTACTCTCTCCTACTCTCTCCTACTCTCTCTTACTCTCTCCTACTCTCTCATACTCTCTCCTACTCTTTCCTACTCTCTCCCACTCTCTCCTACTCTTTCCTACTCTCTCCCACTCTCTCCCACTCTCTCCTACTCTCTCATACTCTCTCCAACTCTCTCCCACTCTCTCCCACTCTCTCCTACTCTCTCTCACTCTCTCCTACTCTCTCCCACTCTCTCTCACTCTCTCCCACTCTCTCTCACTCTCTCCAACTCTCAGGTGAAAAAGACTCCACAGAGAAAACCAATATAAGCCATACGCAATTGTTCACATCCGGTTTTCAGGTTATTTGTTTGCGGGGCGTAGACTCGATGACTCGCCGGGTCCGCTATAAAACCTTTACAAAGACCTTAAAACTTTTTCGATTAAAGCTCTTTATAGATTAATTCATATTTTTGCAAGTTTTAAAAAACATTGTATTTCTATTAATGTAAATTTTAAGGATAATCATCATTTTGAAGAACATTTTAATTGTTGTATCATTAGTAACCATTAGTAACCATTACGTTATAAATGTAAAAGGTTCATTTTATTACAATTTGATTAAGAATTCTAAAAAAACTGCTAAACTACTTTATAACTTAAGTTACTAAGTAACTTCTATTTTTTTAAATAAACAAATAATAACACATTTAAATATCATCTTGAAATTAAAAATACACTCCGACGCAATTTGTCTAGGTTGGTGATAAAGTGAACATTGACCTAGATCTCGAAATTGTTCAATCTCTACAGCATGGACACGGTGGATGGACTGAAGGAATGTTTGAGGTTTTAATGGAGTGAGTGAGTGTGTGGTTAGGTGAGTGAGTGAGCGAGTGTGTGAGTAGGTTAGTGTGTGAATTAGTGAGTCAGCGAGTGAGTGAGTGAGCGAGTGTGTGAGTGAGTAGGTGAGTGATTGAGTGATTGAGTGAGTGAGCGAGTGTGTGAGTAGGTGAGTGGGTGAGTGATTGAGTGAGTGAGCGAGTGTGTGAGTGAGTGAGTGAGTAATTGTACTAGCTGATAAACAATGTGATGTAAAATAAAATATAATGTAAAATAAAATAAATGTGTTATAAAATCCTTCCATCTGTTATAAAATTATTGGTTAACATAAAATAATTAATATAGTGAAAAAACTGAAATTATCTGTATTGTTTGTATATCTGTATTATGTACGGATATGTATATGTATTTATATGTTATTGTTATACACATTCTAGGAAATGATCCTGATTAAATTATTTAATTAAACTATAGATGAATTGTATGACTAAATAAGTAACTCATGATTGTGTTCACTTTTGTGAATCTAATTTGTGTTCACTTTTCATTTAGAAATTCATCTCGGTCTTATTTTGAATTGCCCGTAATAATCTTATTAAGATATATTACTAATCTTAGATAAGTAATTATGTAGTAATAATGTAGTACTAATGTATTAATAATGTAGTAATAATGTATTAATAATGTAGTAATAATGTAGTAACAATGTAGTAATAATGTAGTAATAATGTAGTAATTATGAAATTAATAATAAGGTGGAAAGAATTTATTACAGAATATTCTTTATGGCATAATAATATTAAAATCTTCTTAAATATTTAAATTGATCAATTATTAAGTTTTTAAATGAGAATACAAATTTATAAATATTTTATAGATTTATATTTTAATAACTTTGAATATATTTCTTTAATTTATTTGAATATTTTGAATTCCAACATTTCAAATTAATAAAAAGAACTCAAAATAATTCGAAAGATTTGATTCTGAATTATTATATTTCTTTATGCTTTTCTTTATTATATTTCTTTTTTATGGCCCTTTTATATAACACCTCCTTTTTAGATAACACCCTCCTTTATAACACTTCCCCTTTATAACACTTCCCCTTTATAACACCCTCCTTTATAACACTTCCCCTTTATAACAACCTCCTTTATAACACTTCCCCTTTATAACACTTCCCCTTTATAACACCCTCAATTATAACACCCTCCTTTATAACACCCTCCTTTATAACACTTCCCCTTTATAACACTTCACCTTTATATAACACCTCCTTTTTAGATAACACCTCCCCTTTATAACACTTCACCTTTATATAACACCTCCTTTTTAGATAACACCTCCCCTTTATAACACTTCACCTTTATATAACAACCTCACTTTGCAGAGCCTTGGGTCAACTGGAAATGTCATAGGAATTGACGAAGACCATGATATTGTTGTAACTTACTTAAGTGGTCACAAGTTAGCTCCATAAACCTCCCCCAAACCCCCCACTCTCCCCAAACCCCTCCCACTCCCACCCCCACCCCTCACCCACCCCCACCCCACACCCCCTCCCACTCCCCTCACCCCACAACTCCCCCAACTCTCCAGATGGACATTCAACCCCGCCGTCCTCACTAAAGTCGTGTCTGAGATTGCGGCTCTCGGCGCCTCAACTTCCCGCGGTTCCTTTGCATCTTCTTCTTCGTCTTCGGGTGGCGGCGCCACCGTCGACTCCTCCCAAGCGACACCTGGCGGCGGTGGTCGAAAACACCGCGGCTACGATATCGGCGACTGGGTACGGGTCATCGAAGATATGGATCGCATGAAACTGCTGCAACGCGGCCACGGGGAGTGGGCAGATGCCATGATACCGGTTAGTGTTCGCGGTCGAGTGAACGCGAGGAGGAAGATGCATCGAGCTTGAGTGAACATCGGGGTAATCGTCGCGCTTGAGTGAACATCGGGGTAATCGTCGCGCTTGACCGAACACGTATATCTGTGTTGGTTGCCCAGCCCTATGTAGTAATTATGTAATCGAATTAGTGAAAATATTGTAAACTTTAGATATACAACTACTTATTCTTATATAACAAATCTATTTGAGTGAAATAACTTTCAAAGTTGTTCAATTTGTTATTTAATTAGTGAATATTATTTTATGAAACTAGATTATTTTCAAAATAATTTTTATATTCGAATCTTTTCTAAATGATGTAATATGACAAAGATCTCCGTTGTCGTTGCCTGGATCCGATGCACTTTGACCCCCATTTATCCCGCTCTTCAACATCCTCAGACACTGGGAAAGGTCGGCCGCATCAAGCAAGTCTACCGAGATAACGACCTTAAGATTGACATTGCCGGCACCTCTTGGACCTATAACCCCGAATCTGTGACCCTACTCATCAAGCAACCCCATGGTTAGTGGAGCACGGGGATTGGCAGTTTACGTCGTGGAGTAACATCTGGTGCATGTAGTGATAGCTTTGTGTACAGAGTTATAACTATTTTAGTAGGGGACATGGCTAAATTTACGTGAAGTGGGCGTGTTTAGTGGTGTAGTGGGTGTGGATAGTGGTGTGGTGGGCGTGTCTAGTGATGAAATGGGCGTATTTAGTGGTGTGGTGGGTTTGGCTAGTGGTGTAGTGGGTGTATCTAGTGGTGTGGTGGGCGTGTGTAGTGGTATAGTGGGTGTGTCTAGTGGTGTTGTGGGTGTGGTTAGTGGTGTAGTGGGTGTGGTTAGTGGTGTAGTGTGTGTGGTTAGTGGTGTAGTAGGCATGTATAGTGGTGTAGGTGGTGTGGTTAGTGGTGTAGTGTGTGTGGTTAGTCGGCGTGTATAGTGGTGTAGTGGGCATGTATAGTGGTGTAGTGGGTGTGGCTAGTGGTGTAGTGGGCATGTATAGTGGTGTGGTGGGTGTGGCTAGTGGTGTAGTGGGTGTATCTAGTGGTGTGGTGGTATAGTGGGTGTGTCTAGTGGTGTGGTGGGCGTGTTTAGTGGATAAGTGGGTGTGTTTAGTTATTTAGCATGTGAGCATATTTGTATTTATAAAATTAAACACACCAATTAAAAAATATTAAAAATTCACCCCTATAACTCTTTCTTCCCACCTTCCCACCTCCTCACATCATCACCTCCCCACTCCTCACATCCCATCTCCCCATATCCCACCTCCCTAGTCCCCACATCTCCACTCCCCACATCCCCACAGCCCCACTCCCCACATCCCCACATCTCCACTTCCCATATCCCCACATCTCCAACTCCCTTAGCTCCTGTTCATAACTCCTTAAGCCCCACCGAGAATCACATATCTTTATGTAACCCTTTATCCATGTATAACCCCACACTAGCCACGCTATAATTAACCCCTATCTAATTGCCACCCGCTTCAGAACCCTACAATGAACTGTCATTCAAACTTCTCGAATCCAAGACTTTTGGTCAAAATGTTGATGAAAATCTCGTGATTGCTGCCGCTAGGGGAGATACCAGCAGATTAGAGGAAATATTGAGGAATGGGAACATCGATGTTAGTGGGTGGGCGTGGCTAAAGTTGGTAGGGGTTAAAGGGGCGTGTCTAAAGTTGGTAGGGGTTAGAGGGGCGTGGCTAGCTGATTCCTAAATTGCTTAACGATTGTCACAATATTAAGATAACTTTTATTATAAACATTTAATTTAACTCATTAAATTAAAAAAAGTTCTTTTACCAGATATTTCGCAGTATTTACTATTAAATAATCTAAACTTATCTTTGTTATTTAACTTAACATATCCCCTGACCTTATTGTTTTCCTTTGTTAATTTTATAATACTTATATATTAATATTTCATTCTTTTATTGACCAACAATTTACTAATCACACAAATCAGAAATATCTCAGAAATATCAAAAATATCGTTTGTGAAATGTTCACTTTATTTATTGTGATTTGTTCAAATTTGAGGATGGAATTAATTTTACAGAATCATTTTTTATGTCTCTTGGATATCGACTCATGGAAAATAAATTAAATCAACTAATGATAACATTATAAACTTTAGAATGTTTATCATTTAATAAGATCTATCTGTAAGATCTATCTATGATCTATCTAGTATTTATTTGTAATATCTATCCGTAAGATCTATATGTAAGATCTATATGTAAGATCTATCTGTAGGATATATCTGTAAGATCTATTTGTAGGGGATATCTGTAAGATCTATTTATAGGATATACATGTAAGATATATCTGTAGGACCTATCTGTAGGACCTATCTGTAGGACATATATGTAGGACATATCTGTAAGACCTATCTGTAAAATCCATCTATAGGTTCTTTAAAAGGAAAAATTTGATTTCAATTTGAAAAAAAATCACACAAATATATAGATTCTATTCTTATCTAAAATTGTATTATATTAATAAAAAAATCATAAAATTCCTAAAATTTCTGATGAGATGAAATAAATATGAGAACTCGAGTTTGTTACACAACGGAAAATTGTGCTACGGTGTGTTTACCAACACATAATTAACACGCCGTCCGCAGGTAAATGCTGGTTACGAAGGACACAATGCTTTACACGTGGCCTCGCAGAATGGCTTCACAATTTGTGTCGCCACACTTCTGAAACATAACGCTGATTTCGAATCTCTGGTTGGTTTTGTAAGTTAAGTTTTAGATTTGTCACCTCCGCTCGTCGACGTTTACCCCGCAACCAAACTCTTATAACCGACCTCCGACCTAATCCCCGACTGCCGACTGTCACCGCTCCGGGCCCACCTTATCCTAAACCCCACTCAGGACAAGGATGGAGACCGGGCCATTCATCACGCCGTATATGGGGGCTGTCTCGCTGTTGTGGAGGAGCTAAGGGCCGCAGGAGTGGACCTTAACGCTCGCAATTGTCGCCGCCAGACGCCGCTACACGTCGCCGTTAATAAGGGTCGACGAGACATCGTAGAGAGGCTATTGGACGCCGGCTGCCACCCTTGCTTGCAGGTACGCGTGCACTTAGAAACGCGGGTACGCGTGCACTCGCGCTCCCCGCATACGCCACGTGTAACCTACAAATTTACTGGCCGCAACTCTGGCCCTTCTCCGCTTGACCTCTCCGAGAAACTGACCCCCTCCCATTTGACCTCTAGGATTCCGAAGGCGACACCCCCCTTCACGACGCCATCAGCAAACGCCAGGACAACATGGTCAGCCTGTTGATCGATAAGAAATCTGACCTCTCGCTTACCAACAACAACGGTTTCAACCCGATCCACCATTCGGCACTCCGCGGTAACCCCAGGTCAGTGATACACCGCGCCCTAGTCCGACCCCGCAACCCCGCCCCCGTAACCCCACTAACATCATAATTTCATTTTCTCCGCCCACTTTGAAGTTATATGATGAATATAATTTGTATTTAAACGTGTATTTTTAATATGCCCTAGTGGTTACATTAATAAGTAAAATGCTATTGACAATCTTTTTAATTACATATAAATGTATTATTTCTTTAAATTTGTGTTTTTAAAAATATTCTATTTCATTTTTTTATAATCTTTGTTATTTTTCCATTTCTTTATCTATTCATTTGACTATTACATGAAATACTATCTTATAAATTAATTCATTTCAATTAATTAAAATGAATAACAAATTGTATTTATTAATAACTATAAAATTCTATTTATAATTTATTAAATATCCTTATTATTTTTTATTTTTCTTTATTTTCCACAATATCCATTTAAAAAATGTTTTTTAATTTTATATTATATAACCTTCTCTTGTCCGATGCCATTTTAACTATTTCTAGAATTTTGTAATGGTTTTTAAGAAATTTATAATGAATAAATCATAAACATAAATCAACAAACAATATGGAACATATGATATAAACAAATACACATTTATAAAAACTATATTTTCTCATTACTAAATTAATATTTTTATATCACAAATGGGATGTATTTAAATAATAATATATTAAGCAATCTATAAACATAAATATATATTAAATATATTTATTATTATTGGTGCTGTTGACAAAATTACACCATTCTTATAATATCCATATTTATATTTTATAGTTTTATTCCTGGGTTTTATTATTGGTAATTTTTTAAATTTGTATACAAATTTCCTTTAAAAAATATACTTAACTCTATATCAGTATTAAATCAATATATAATATTTAACATATGCTTAAATAATATGTACTTATTGTTACATTAGCAGTGAATCCATTCAGTATATAGGCAATACCAACAAGTATTTAGATTGTAAGATCCTATATCTCATATTCCTTCCCACTACCTCCAACGTAACCCCTACCACGCTCCTACCCTAACCCTCTACCACGCTCCTACCCTAACACTCTACCACGCTCCTACCCTAACCCTCTACCACCCATCTTACCCACGCCACCAAGCGTTAACATATTCCCGCACATTCATGCATACCATTCTACGTATTGTACCCATAAAAAGTCTCTTTGCCATGCATTCCTAAGGTGTAATAAACAGGTGTAATAGAAGACTGGGTGGGATGGGTACCACATAAGGGAGAGGAGAAAATGAATGAATAGTGTTTTGGAAATGGGAGTGATTAACAAAATATTGAGATTATATTGGAATGTGTAGAATATGGATCATTTACATTAACTTACTTATTAACTTACTTATTAACTTACTTATTAACTTACTTATTAACTTACTTATTAACTTACTTCTTAACTTACTTATTAAACTACTTATTAACTTACTTATTAACTTACTTATTAACTTACTTATTAACTTACTTATTAACTTACTTATTAACTTACTTACTAACTTACTTATTAACTTACTTATTAACTTACTTATTAACTTACTTACTAACTTACTTATTAACTTACTTATTAACTTACTTATTAACTTACTTACTAACTTACTTATCACCTTACTTATTAACTTACTTACTAACTTACTTATTAACTTACTTATTAACTTACTTATTAACTTACTTATTAACTTACTTACTAACTTACTTATTAACTTACTTACTAACTTACTTATTAACTTACTTATTAACTTACTTATTAACTTACTTATTAACTTACTTACTAACTTACTTATTAACTTACTTATTAACTTACTTATTAACTTACTTACTAACTTACTTATTAACTTACTTATTAACTTACTTATTAACTTACTTACTAACTTACTTATTAACTTACTTATTAACTTACTTATTAACTTACTTATTAACTTACTTATTAACTTACTTACTAACTTACTTATTAACTTACTTATTAACTTACTTATTAACTTACTTACTAACTTACTTATTAACTTACTTATTAACTTACTTATTAACTTACTTACTAACTTACTTACTAACTTACTTATTAACTTACTTATTAACTTACTTATTAACTTACTTATTAACTTACTTATTAACTTACTTATTAACTTACTTATTAACTTACTTATTAACTTACTTATTAAATTACTTATTAACTTACTTATTAACTTACTTATTAACTTACTTATTAACTTACTTATTAACTTACTTATTAACTTACTTATTAACTTACTTATTAACTTACTTATTAACTTACTTATTAACTTACTTATTAACTTACTTATTAACTTACTTGTTAACTTACTTGTTAACTTACTTATTAACTTACTTATTAACTTACTTATTAACTTACTTATTAAATTACTTATTAACTTACTTATTAACTTACTTACTAACTTACTTATTAACTTACTTATTAACTTACTTATTAACTTACTTACTAACTTACTTACTAACTTACTTATTAACTTACTTATTAACTTACTTATTAACTTACTTATTAACTTACTTACTAACTTACTTATTAACTTACTTATTAACTTACTTATTAACTTACTTATTAACTTACTTATTAACTTACTTATTAAATTACTTATTAAATTACTTACTAACTTACTTATTAACTTACTTACTAACTTACTTATTAACTTACTTATTAACTTACTTATTAACTTACTTATTAACTTACTTATTAACTTACTTACAAAATTACTTATTAACTTACTTATTAACTTACTTATTAACTTACTTACTAACTTACTTATTAACTTACTTATTAACTTACTTATTAACTTACTTATTAACTTATTAACTTACTTATTAACTTACTTATTAACTTACTTATTAACTTACTTATTAACTTACTTATTACCTTACTTATTAACTTACTTATTAACTTACTTACTAACTTACTTATTAACTTACTTATTAACTTACTTACTAAGTTACTTACTAACTTACTTATTAACTTACTTATTAACTTACTTATTAACTTACTTACTAACTTACTTATTAACTTACTTATTAACTTACTTATTAACTTACTTATTAACTTACTTATTAACTTACTTATTAACTTACTTATTAAATTACTTATTAAATTACTTACTAACTTACTTATTAACTTACTTACTAACTTACTTATTAACTTACTTATTAACTTACTTATTAACTTACTTATTAACTTACTTATTAACTTACTTACAAAATTACTTATTAACTTACTTATTAACTTACTTATTAACTTACTTATTAACTTACTTACTAACTTACTTATTAACTTATTAACTTACTTATTAACTTACTTATTAACTTAATTATTAACTTACTTATTAACTTACTTATTAACTTACTTATTAACTTACTTATTACCTTACTTACTAACTTACTTATTAACTTACTTATTAACTTACTTATTAACTTACTTACTAATTTACTTATTAACTTACTTATTAACTTACTTATTAACTTACTTACTAACTTACTTATTAACTTACTTATTAACTTACTTATTAACTTACTTACTAACTTACTTATTAACTTACTTATTAACTTACTTATTAACTTACTTATTAACTTACTTACTAACTTACTTATTAACTTACTTATTAACTTACTTATTAACTTACTTACTAACTTACTTATTAACTTACTTATTAACTTACTTATTAACTTACTTACTAACTTACTTACTAACTTACTTATTAACTTACTTATTAACTTACTTATTAACTTACTTATTAACTTACTTACTAACTTACTTATTAACTTACTTATTAACTTACTTATTAACTTACTTATTAACTTACTTATTAACTTACTTATTAACTTACTTATTAAATTACTTATTAAATTACTTACTAACTTACTTATTAACTTACTTACTAACTTACTTATTAACTTACTTATTAACTTACTTATTAACTTACTTATTAACTTACTTATTAACTTACTTATTAACTTACTTATTAACTTACTTACAAAATTACTTATTAACTTACTTATTAACTTACTTACTAACTTACTTATTAACTTACTTATTAACTTACTTATTAACTTACTTATTAACTTATTAACTTACTTATTAACTTACTTATTAACTTAATTATTAACTTACTTATTAACTTACTTATTAACTTACTTATTAACTTACTTATTACCTTACTTATTAACTTACTTATTAACTTACTTACTAACTTACTTATTAACTTACTTATTAACTTACTTATTAACTTACTTATTAACTTACTTGTTAACTTACTTATTAACTTACTTATTAACTTACTTATTAACTTACTTATTAAATTACTTATTAACTTACTTATTAACTTACTTATTAACTTACTTATTAACTTACTTATTAACTTACTTATTAACTTACTTATTAACTTACTTATTAACTTACTTATTAACTTACTTATTAACTTACTTATTAACTTACTTATTAACTTACTTATTAACTTACTTATTAACTTACTTATTAAATTACTTATTAACTTACTTATTAACTTACTTATTAACTTACTTATTAACTTACTTATTAACTTACTTATTAACTTACTTATTAACTTACTTATTAACTTACTTATTAACTTACTTATTAACTTACTTATTAACTTACTTATTAACTTACTTATTAACTTACTTATTAACTTACTTATTAACTTACTTATTAACTTACTTATTAACTTACTTATTAAATTACTTATTAACTTACTTATTAACTTACTTATTAACTTACTTATTAACTTACTTATTAACTTACTTATTAACTTACTTATTAACTTACTTATTAACTTACTTATTAACTTACTTATTAACTTACTTATTAACTTACTTATTAACTTACTTGTTAACTTACTTGTTAACTTACTTATTAACTTACTTATTAACTTACTTATTAACTTACTTATTAAATTACTTATTAACTTACTTATTAACTTACTTATTAAATTACTTATTAACTTACGTATTAACTTACTTATTAACTTACTTATTAACTTACTTATTAACTTACTTATTAACTTACTTATTAACTTACTTATTAACTTACTTATTAACTTACTTATTAACTTACTTATTAACTTACTTATTAACTTACTTATTAACTTACTTATTAACTTACTTATTAACTTACTTATTAACTTACTTATTAACTTACTTATTAATTTACTTATTAACTTACTTATTAACTTACTTATTAACTTACTTATTAACTTTCTTACTAACTTACCTACTAACTTACTAACTTACTTATTAACTAACTTATTAACTTTCTTACTAACTTACCTACTAACTTACTCATTAACTTACTTATTAACTTATTTATTAACTTATTTATTAACTTACTTATTAACTTACTTATTAACTTACTTATTAACTTACTTACTAAGTTACTTACTAATTTACTTATTAACTTACTTACTAACTTACTTACTAACTTACTTATTAACTTACTTACTAACTTACTTATTAACTTACTTATTAAACCACTTATTAACTTACTTATTAACTTACTTATTAAATTACTTATTAACTTACTTACTAACTTACTTGTTAACTTACTTATTAACTTACTTGTTAACTTACTTATTAACTTACTTATTAACTTACTTAATAAATTACTTATTAACTTACTTATTAATTTACTTATTAACTTACTTATTAACTTACTTATTAACTTACTTATTAACTTTCTTACTAACTTACCTACTAACTTACTCATTAACTTACTTATTAACTTACTTACTAAGTTACTTACTAACTTACTTATTAACTTACTTATTAACTTACTTATTAACTTACTTATTAACTTACTTACTAACTTACTTATTACCTTACTTATTAACTTACTTATTAACTTACTTATTAACTTACTTAATAACTTACTTATTACCTTACTTATTAACTTACTTATTAACTTACTTATTAACTTACTTACTAACTTACTTATTACCTTACTTATTAACTTACTTATTAACTTACTTATTAACTTACTTATTAACTTACTTACTAACTTACTTATTACCTTACTTATTACCTTACTTATTAACTTACTTATTAACTTACTTATTAACTTACTTACTAACTTACTTATTACCTTACTTATTAACTTACTTATTAACTTACTTATTAACTTACTTACTAACTTACTTATTACCTTACTTATTAACTTACTTATTAACTTACTTATTAACTTACTTATTAACTTACTTATTAACTTACTTACTAACTTACTTATTAACTTACTTATTTGAACTCTAGTTAAAATCGTTGTTAGAGTGTTGTAGGAGTGGTGTTATGATTAGTATTGAATTTGGTTTACTTTATAAAAGAATTACTGCTTTCTCTTCTCAACCATTTGTTATGTACTGCCTGTTAAAAACATTAAGGCATATATATACACATATATATATACATATATATACATATATATATATATATATATATATATATATAATATACGTTTTGTATATATCTATAATTGTATATATTGGCCATATGTCATTATGCAATATGTAGTTTTACTTTGTTTTTACTAGTTATGCAATTTATGTTTTGCATAATATTAGGCAATGTTGCATAACATGGTACACACAAATTTCCTTTTACTCTACATGTAGAGAGCATTTCCATTATGCTGTATGCATATTAACATGTTAATTCTTACATTCTCTCTTACACTAATTCTTACACTGTCTCTTATACTGGCACTTACACTAATCCTTTTATGGACTTTTACACTGTTTCATAATTGTACCTTACACTATTTCTTAAATCTTTTATACTATTTATTACATTGACTTTTACAATTACACTTACACTAATTCTAACACTATCTACTATATAAATTTGTACAATTCCTTTTACACTAATCTTATCACATTTATTTCACTAATTCTACCGTATTTTACGCTATGGTGGTGGTGGTGGTGGTGGTGGTGGTAGTAGTAGTAGTAGTAGTAGTAGTAGTAGTAGTAGTAGTAGTAGTAGTAGTAGTAGTAGTAGTAGTAGTAGTAGTAGTAGTAGTGGTAGTGGTAGTGGTAGTGGTAGTGGTAGTGGTAGTGGTAGTGGTAGTGGTAGTGGTAGTGGTAGTGGTAGTGGTAGTGGTAGTGGTAGTGGTAGTGGTAGTGGTAGAGTACATTGTGATTAGGAAGTTTTTATATAAAATAGAGAGTTGCAATAATGTAGGTGTGTGTGTGTGTGTGTGTGTATGTGTGTGTGTGTGTGTGGGTGTGGGTGTGTGTGTGGGTGTGGGTGGGTGTGTGAGAGTGAGAGAGTATATATGTGTATCTGCATTTAACCAATGCATATGTGAAATACTCAGATCAGATAGTATCTCTGACATGTACTAGGTCCCAGACCTCGGATAACTCCTCTACCCCATTATGTAATGTAAACCTTGCGTTATGTAAAATAGGGTGGGCGGGATGGAGAATAAGCGTATCTCCTAATATGGCAGCATCTAATATAACTCTCAGACACCTGTTTAAACGGTATGTATTCTACCCTCCTACCTCACTACTACCCTCTTCTACCTCACTACTACCCTCCTCCTACCTCACTACTACCCTCCTCCTTCCTCACTACTACCCTCCTACCTCACTACTACCCTCTTCTACCTCACTACTACCCTCCTCCTACCTCACTACTACCCTCTTCTACCTCACTACTACCCTCCTCCTACCTCACTACTACCCTCTTCTATCTCACTACTACCCTCCTCCTACCTCACTACTACCCTCCTCCTTCCTCACTACTACCCTCCTACCTCACTACTACCCTCTTCTAACTCACTACTACCCTCCTACTACCTCACTACTACCCTCTTCTACCTCACTACTACCCTCCTCCTACCTCACTACTACCCTCCTCCTTCCTCACTACTACCCTCCTACCTCACTACTACCCCCCTACCTCACTACTACCCTCTTCTACCTCACTACTACCCTCCTACTACCTCACTACTACCCTCCTCCTACCTCACTACTACCCTCCTACCTCACATCTACCCTCTTCCTTCCTCACTACTACCCTCCTACTACCTCACTACTACCATCCTATCTCACTACTTACCCTTCTCCTACCTCACTACTACCCTCCTCCTACCTTACTACTACCCTCCTCCTACCTCACTACTACCCTCCTACCTCACTACTACCCTCCTCCTACCTCACTACTACCCTCCTCCTACCTTACTACTACCCTCCTCCTACCTTACTACTACCCTCATCCTACCTCACTACTACCCTCCTCCTACCTCACTACTACCCTCCTCCTACCTTACTACTACCCTTCTCCTACCTCACTACTACCCTCCTCCTACCTTACTACTACCCTCCTCCTACCTCACTACTATCCTCCTCCTACCTCACTACTACCCTCATCCTGCCTCACTACTAACCTCCTTCTTCCTCACTACTACCCTTCTCCTACCTCACTACTAACCATCTCCTGCCTCACTACTACCCTTCTATCTCACTACTATCCTCCTCCTACCTCACTACTACCCTCTTCCTGCCTCATTACTACCCTCCTACCTCACTACTACCCTCTTCTAACTCACTACTACCCTCCTACTACCTCACTACTACCCTCTTCTACCTCACTACTACCCTCTTCTACCTCACTACTACCCTCCTCCTACCTCACTACTACCCTCCTCCTTCCTCACTACTACCCTCCTACCTCACTACTACCCTCCTACCTCACTACTACTCTCTTCTACCTCACTACTACCCTCCTACTACCTCACTACTACCCTCCTCCTACCTCACTACTACCCTCCTCCTACCTCACTACTACCCTCTTCCTTCCTCACTACTACCATCCTATCTCACTACTTACCCTTCTCCTACCTCACTACTACCCTCCTACTACCTCACTACTACCCTCTTCTACCTCACTACTACACTCCTCCTACCTCACTACTACCCTCCTCCTTCCTCACTACTACCCTCCTACCTCACTACTACCCCCCTACCTCACTACTACCCTCTTCTACCTCACTACTACCCTCCTACTACCTCACTACTACCCTCCTCCTACCTCACTACTACCCTCCTACCTCACATCTACCCTCTTCCTTCCTCACTACTACCCTCCTACTACCTCACTACTACCATCCTATCTCACTACTTACCCTTCTCCTACCTCACTACTACCCTCCTCCTACCTTACTACTACCCTCCTCCTACCTCACTACTACCCTCCTACCTCACTACTACCCTCCTCCTACCTCACTACTACCCTCCTCCTACCTTACTACTACCCTCCTCCTACCTTACTACTACCCTCATCCTACCTCACTACTACCCTCCTCCTACCTCACTACTACCCTCCTCCTACCTTACTACTACCCTTCTCCTACCTCACTACTACCCTCCTCCTACCTTACTACTACCCTCCTCCTACCTCACTACTATCCTCCTCCTACCTCACTACTACCCTCATCCTGCCTCACTACTAACCTCCTTCTTCCTCACTACTACCCTTCTCCTACCTCACTACTAACCATCTCCTGCCTCACTACTACCCTTCTATCTCACTACTATCCTCCTCCTACCTCACTACTACCCTCTTCCTGCCTCATTACTACCCTCCTACCTCACTACTACCCTCTTCTAACTCACTACTACCCTCCTACTACCTCACTACTACCCTCTTCTACCTCACTACTACCCTCTTCTACCTCACTACTACCCTCCTCCTACCTCACTACTACCCTCCTCCTTCCTCACTACTACCCTCCTACCTCACTACTACCCTCCTACCTCACTACTACTCTCTTCTAACTCACTACTACCCTCCTACTACCTCACTACTACCCTCTTCTACCTCACTACTACCCTCCTCCTACCTCACTACTACCCTCCTCCTTCCTCACTACTACCCTCCTACCTCACTACTACCCCCCTACCTCACTACTACCCTCTTCTACCTCACTACTACCCTCCTACTACCTCACTACTACCCTCCTCCTACCTCACTACTACCCTCCTACCTCACATCTACCCTCTTCCTTCCTCACTACTACCCTCCTACTACCTCACTACTACCATCCTATCTCACTACTTACCCTTCTCCTACCTCACTACTACCCTCCTCCTACCTTACTACTACCCTCCTCCTACCTCACTACTACCCTCCTACCTCACTACTACCCTCCTCCTACCTCACTACTACCCTCCTCCTACCTTACTACTACCCTCCTCCTACCTTACTACTACCCTCATCCTACCTCACTACTACCCTCCTCCTACCTCACTACTACCCTCCTCCTACCTTACTACTACCCTTCTCCTACCTCACTACTACCCTCCTCCTACCTTACTACTACCCTCCTCCTACCTCACTACTATCCTCCTCCTACCTCACTACTACCCTCATCCTGCCTCACTACTAACCTCCTTCTTCCTCACTACTACCCTTCTCCTACCTCACTACTAACCATCTCCTGCCTCACTACTACCCTTCTATCTCACTACTATCCTCCTCCTACCTCACTACTACCCTCTTCCTGCCTCATTACTACCCTCCTGCCTCACTACTACCCTCTTCTAACTCACTACTACCCTCCCTCCTGCCTCACTACTACCCTCTTCTAACTCACTACTACCCTCCTACTACCTCACTACTACCCTCTTCTACCTCACTACTACCCTCTTCTACCTCACTACTACCCTCCTCCTACCTCACTACTACCCTCCTCCTTCCTCACTACTACCCTCCTACCTCACTACTACCCTCCTACCTCACTACTACTCTCTTCTACCTCACTACTACCCTCCTACTACCTCACTACTACCCTCCTCCTACCTCACTACTACCCTCCTCCTACCTCACTACTACCCTCTTCCTTCCTCACTACTACCCTCCTACTACCTCACTACTACCATCCTATCTCACTACTTACCCTTCTCCTACCTCACTACTACCCTCCTCCTACCTTACTACTACCCTCCTCCTACCTCACTACTACCCTCCTCCTACCTCACTACTACCCTCCTCCTACCTCACTACTACCCTTCTCCTACCTCACTACTACCCTCCTACCTCACTACTACCTCTTCTACCTCACTACTATCCTCCTCCTACCTCACTACTTCCCTCTTCTACCTCACTACTACCCTCCTACCTCACTACTACCCTATTCTAACTCACTACTACCCTCCTCCTACCTCACTACTACCCTCCTCCTTCCTCACTACTACCCTCCTACCTCACTACTACCCTCTTCTAACTCACTACTACCCTCCTACTACCTCACTACTACCCTCCTACCTCACTACTACCCTCTTCTACCTCACTACTACCCTCCTACTACCTCACTACTACCCTCCTACCTCACTACTACCCTCCTCATTCCTCACTACTACCCTCCTACCTCACTACTACCCTCTTCTATCTCACTACTACCCTCCTCCTACCTCACTACTACCCTCATCCTGCCTCATTACTAACATCCTTCTTCCTCACTACTACCCTCCTCCTACCTCATTACTACCCTCCTCCTACCTCACTACTAACCATCTCCTGCCTCACTACTACCCTTCTATCTCACTACTATCCTCCTCCTACCTCACTACTACCCATCTCCTGCCTCACTACTAACCTCCTCCTACCTCACTACTACCCTCCTCCTTCCTCACTACTACCCTCCTACCTCACTACTACCTTCCTCCTACCTCACTACTATCCTCCTCCTTCCTCACTACTACCCTCCTACATCACTACTACCCTCTTCTAACTCACTACTACCCTCCTACTACCTCACTACTACCCTCTTCTATCTCACTACTACCCTCCTCCTACCTCACTACTACCCTCCTCCTTCCTCACTACTACCCTCCTACCTCACTACTACCCTCTTCTAACTCACTACTACCCTCCTACTACCTCACTACTACCCTCTTCTTCCTCACTACTACCCTCCTACCTCACTACTACCCTCCTACCTCACTACTACCCTCTTCTACCTCACTACTACCCTCCTACTACCTCACTACTACCCTCCTCCTACCTCACCACTACCCTCCTCCTACCTCACTACTACCTTCCTACCTCACTACTACCCTCCTCCTTCCTCACTACTATCCTCCTCCTACCTCACTACTACCCTCCTACCTCACTACTACCCTCTTCCTTCCTCACTACTACCCTCCTACTACCTCACTACTACCATCATATCTCACTACTTACCCTTCTCCTACCTCACTACTACCCTCCTCCTACCTCACTACTACCCTCCTCCTACCTCACTACTACCCTCATCCTGCCTCATTACTAACCTCCTTCTTCCTCACTACTACCCTCCTCCTACCTCACTACTACCCTCCTCCTACCTCACTACTACCCATCTCCTGCCTCACTACTAACCTCCTCCTACCTCACTACTATCCTCCTCCTACCTCACTACTACCCATCTCCTGCCTCACTACTAACCTCCTCCTACCTCACTACTACCCTCCTCCTACCTCACTACTACCCTCCTACCTCACTACTACCCTCCTCCTACCTCACTACTATCCTCCTACTTCACTACTACCCTCCTCCTACCTCACTACTACTCTTCTATCTCACTACTATCCTCCTCCTACCTCACTACTACCCTCTTCCTGCCTCACTACTAACCTCCTTCTTCCTCACTACTACCCTCCTACTTTACTACTACCCTCCTCCTACCTCTACTAACCATCTCCTTCCTCACTACTACCCTTCTATCTCACTACTACCCTCCTCATACCTTACTACTATCCTCCTCCTTACCTCACTAATATCTTCCTCCTACCTCACTACTACCCTCTTCCTGCCTCACTACTAACCTCCTCCTACCTCACTACTACCCTCTTCTACCTTACTACTACCCTCCACCTGCCTCACTATTCCCCTCCTACTTCACTACTACCCTCCTCCTACCTCACTACTACCCTCTTCCTACCTCACTACTACCCTCCTACCTCACTACTACCCTCCTCCTACTTCACTACTAACCTCCTCCTACTTCACTACTAACCTCCTCATACTTCACTACTACCCTCCTCCTACCTCACTACTACCCATCTCCTGCCTCACTACTAACCTCCTCCTACCTCTACTAACCATCTCCTTCCTCACTACTACCCTTCTATCTCACTACTATCCTCCTCCTACCTCACTACTACCCATCTCCTGCCTCACTACTACCCTCCTCCTACCTCTACTAACCATCTCCTTCCTCACTACTACCCTTCTATCTCACTACTACCCTCCTCCTACCTCACTACTACCCTCCTCCTTACCTCACTAATATCTTCCTCCTACCTCACTACTACCCATCTCCTGCCTCACTACTACCCTCCTCCTACCTCTACTAACCATCTCCTTCCTCACTACTACCCTTCTATCTCACTACTACCCTCCTCCTACCTTACTACTATCCTCCTCCTTACCTCACTAATATCTTCCTCCTACCTCACTACTACCCTCTTCCTGCCTCACTACTAACCTCCTCCTACCTCACTACTACCCTCTTCTACATTACTACTACCCTCCACCTGCCTCACTATTCCCCTCCTACTTCACTACTACCCTCCTCCTACCTCACTACTACCCTCCTCCTACCTCACTACTACCCTCCTCCTACCTCACTACTACCCTCTTCTACATTACTACTACCCTCCACCTGCCTCACTATTCCCCTCCTACTTCACTACTACCCTCCTCCTACCTCACTACTACCCTCCTCCTACCTCACTACTACCCTCCTCCTACCTCACTACTACCCTCATCCTGCCTCATTACTAACCTCCTTCTTCCTCACTACTACCCTCCTCCTACCTCACTACTACCCTCCTCCTACCTCACTACTACCCTCCTACCTCACTACTACCCTTCTATCTCACTACTACCCATCTCCTGCCTCACTACTAACCTCCTCCTACCTCACTACTATCCTCCTCCTACCTCACTACTACCCATCTCCTGCCTCACTACTAACCTCCTCCTACCTCACTACTACCCTCCTCCTACCTCACTACTACCCTCCTACATCACTACTACCCTCCTCCTACCTCACTACTACCCTCCTCCTTCCTCACTACTACCCTCCTACCTCACTACTACCCTCCTACCTCACTACTACCCTCTTCTACATTACTACTACCCTCCACCTGCCTCACTATTCCCCTCCTACTTCACTACTACCCTCCTCCTACCTCACTACTACCCTCTTCCTGCCTCACTACTAACCTCCTCCTACCTCACTACTACCCTCTTCTACATTACTACTACCCTCCACCTGCCTCACTATTCCCCTCCTACTTCACTACTACCCTCCTCCTACCTCACTACTACCCTCCTCCTACCTCACTACTACCCTCCTCCTACCTCACTACTACCCTCATCCTGCCTCATTACTAACCTCCTTCTTCCTCACTACTACCCTCCTCCTACCTCACTACTACCCTCCTCCTACCTCACTACTACCCATCTCCTGCCTCACTACTAACCTCCTCCTACCTCACTACTATCCTCCTCCTACCTCACTACTACCCATCTCCTGCCTCACTACTAACCTCCTCCTACCTCACTACTACCCTCCTCCTACCTCACCACTACCCTCCTCCTACCTCACTACTACCTTCCTACCTCACTACTACCCTCCTCCTTCCTCACTACTATCCTCCTCCTACCTCACTACTACCCTCCTACCTCACTACTACCCTCTTCCTTCCTCACTACTACCCTCCTACTACCTCACTACTACCATCATATCTCACTACTTACCCTTCTCCTACCTCACTACTACCCTCCTCCTACCTCACTACTACCCTCCTCCTACCTCACTACTACCCTCATCCTGCCTCATTACTAACCTCCTTCTTCCTCACTACTACCCTCCTCCTACCTCACTACTACCCTCCTCCTACCTCACTACTACCCATCTCCTGCCTCACTACTAACCTCCTCCTACCTCACTACTATCCTCCTCCTACCTCACTACTACCCATCTCCTGCCTCACTACTAACCTCCTCCTACCTCACTACTACCCTCCTCCTACCTCACTACTACCCTCCTACCTCACTACTACCCTCCTCCTACCTCACTACTATCCTCCTACTTCACTACTACCCTCCTCCTACCTCACTACTACTCTTCTATCTCACTACTATCCTCCTCCTACCTCACTACTACCCTCTTCCTGCCTCACTACTAACCTCCTTCTTCCTCACTACTACCCTCCTACCTCACTACTACCCTCCTCCTACCTCACTACTACCCTCCTCCTACCTCACTACTACCCTCATCCTGCCTCACTACTAACCTCCTCCTACCTCACTACTACCCTCTTCTACCTTACTACTACCCTCCACCTGCCTCACTATTCCCCTCCTACTTCACTACTACCCTCCTCCTACCTCACTACTACCCTCTTCCTACCTCACTACTACCCTCCTACCTCACTACTACCCTCCTCCTACTTCACTACTAACCTCCTCCTACTTCACTACTAACCTCCTCATACTTCACAACTACCCTCCTCCTACCTCACTACTACCCATCTCCTGCCTCACTACTAACCTCCTCCTACCTTACTACTATCCTCCTCCTTACCTCACTAATATCTTCCTCCTACCTCACTACTACCCTCTTCTACATTACTACTACCCTCCACCTGCCTCACTATTCCCCTCCTACTTCACTACTACCCTCCTCCTACCTCACTACTACCCTCCTCCTACCTCACTACTACCCTCATCCTGCCTCATTACTAACCTCCTTCTTCCTCACTACTACCCTCCTCCTACCTCACTACTACCCTCCTCCTACCTCACTACTACCCATCTCCTGCCTCACTACTAACCTCCTCCTACCTCACTACTATCCTCCTCCTACCTCACTACTACCCATCTCCTGCCTCACTACTAACCTCCTCCTACCTCACTACTACCCTCCTCCTACCTCACTACTACCCTCCTACATCACTACTACCCTCCTCCTACCTCACTACTATCCTCCTACTTCACTACTACCCTCCTCCTACCTCACTACTACTCTTCTATCTCACTACTATCCTCCTCCTACCTCACTACTACCCTCTTCCTGCCTCACTACTAACCTCCTTCTTCCTCACTACTACCCTCCTACTTTACTACTACCCTCCTCCTACCTCTACTAACCATCTCCTTCCTCACTACTACCCTT
The DNA here is from genome assembly GCA_964035775.1 of Osedax frankpressi. Classification (NCBI taxonomy): domain Eukaryota; kingdom Metazoa; phylum Annelida; class Polychaeta; order Sabellida; family Siboglinidae; genus Osedax; species Osedax frankpressi. The sequence continues at coordinate 3,579,765 of OZ038312.1, read as the reverse complement.
CTATCTCACTACTACCCTCCTCATACCTTACTACTATCCTCCTCCTTACCTCACTAATATCTTCCTCCTACCTCACTACTACCCTCTTCCTGCCTCACTACTAACATCCTCCTACCTCACTACTACCCTCCTATCTCACTACTACCCTCCTCCTACCTCACTACTACCCTCCTCCTACCTCACTACTCCCATTTAAATATATATATATATGTATATATATATATATATATATATAGTCTATAGACTGGATTACAACGTTAATTCGACTTCGTCTATACCGTTATGTTGGTGAATATCACTCATCCCAGAGCTGTCGGGCTCCGCAATGTTCCCACATATCGGAGAAGAGTAAAACACATCCGGGGTCGCTAGTATTCTGCCGTTACGGGGTCATAGTTTAGCGAAGTACTCGGCAGAGTCGCAGGAGTCGGTTGCCAGGGACCAAATCATTTCAAATTTATATTTGATCCGTAGGAAAACAACTACTGGCGCCCGCCTCCGTTTCCATGGTAACCGCAAATTTACAGCATTTATAGAATAACGAAACAAAGTTATTCGTTTCGCTTTCAAAACGAGCCATAGCCATTAGAACTGGATGTACAATAATATTTACTACCATGCACAATACTATTGAATAGAATATATAAGAATATTATTCGCGATTCACTAATTGTATATAACTCCATTTTGTCACGTGGTGGCATCCTGCAATAATACTAGATATTTATAGATGCATACTATAGATGTATACTTCGATATTCCTCGTAACCACGTGCTAATTCGTGTCCTCGCCTCGCTATTGGTTGGAGCGTTGTTAACTGTAATACAGCCACTTGACCAGTTATGAAATTTTAGGGAGGGGGGAGGGAGGGAGGGAGATACATCTCTTGTAATATATGAATACATCGGAAACTATTAACAGCTTTTGCACTCACACACACACACAAACACACACACACACACTCACACATACATACATATATACATACATACATACATACATACATACATACTCACTTACTGAGTAATACATATACAGATATATACACGTATAATCTACTATATATAGCCTATATTGTAATATAGCCTATATTATACTATAGCCTATACATTATACTATAGTTATGTACATCATACATTATGAATATCTTCATAAATCATCCTTCAATGTCAACAGTCACATATAAATCAACATATTAACTTCAATGACATATTTCTCTATTGTTGAATGAGTATTGTTTATTATCTATTATCTGTTACATCACTATTGTTTATTATAAGTTGTTAATCAACTATTGTCAATTGGATATTCAATGTATATTTAAAATAATATCTAGTTTCTATATTATTGTCTAAACAACTATAATAGATAATTACCGCTTTATGGTATGTCTTTGAAATATGTCTGAAGTAGGTTTATGAAGTATATTATATAGACATACTTCAGAGACATTTTTCTTACCTACTTTAGATATATATATATATATATATATATATATATATATATATATATATCTGGAGTATGTCTATACAATGTCTTTGAAGTATGTCTATGCAATGTATCTGGAGTATGTCTATACAATTTCTCTGAAGTATGTCTAGATAAGGTCTCTGAAGTATTTCTGACATACCTCGGAGACATATGCATTTGTATATAAATAATATGCATTAGCATATAAATAGTTTTATTAATTATGTCTAGATAATGTCTCTGAAGTATGTCTGACATACCTCGGAGACATATGTATTTGTATATAAATAATATGCATTAGCATATAAATAGTTTTATTAAGTACTACGTGGGCTTTGACTGCAGCTAACATGAATGGATACGAGTTGTTAATATTAATGGTATATACACTAATATACAGTATATATACTTATATTTATATATACGTATATGATATATTTACTTTTATTTAATTTAATTAAACACTCGTATGTTAACATTATATCAAGTCTTGATAAATTCGATTTTACAAAATATCATTATAGACTTTAATGCACTGGTAATAATAGTACACAAGCAGACTAAATATGTTCTTGTCTAACCTGCATACACCTGCCTGGGGGAAGCTTTCTTAGTGTGTAGAATCAGAAACGTCTGCTTTATTCTATTAGTAAAGTGAAACCCAATCCGACGCTTCTGATTGGTTTAGACCGGTTCCCACCAAAGACTCCAGAACGACAGTGGTTCATCTGTTGTCTAATGTAATTTATCGGTTGGATTCCTAGCATCTTTTCTTTGCTGGCTTTGTTTCAGTGCAAACATGAATATCTATATATCAGTGTATCATATGGCGTGTGTCTAAGTTCACAGATGTAAATGTGTTCTTAAATTAATTTAATCGCTTATTTTATAAATTTTAATTCAAATTGATTTTAGGCTAATCTTATCGTTTATAAAAAATAAATTAGCTACATTTCTGATATATTCAATCGTAATGTAATATATCTCGTATATATATAAATATATATCATTACTATTTATATAATAATAATATATTAAAGTATCTATATAAGTATGTAAATACTTGATAAATATGTATTCAAATTGACTTTACGGTTAATCTATATTTAGAATAAATAAAACTTGGTATACAAAATAATGAGAATATATAAATATAGTTATATTTCTAACTGGGCACTAGCGTATGTACCATTGTAGCTACTTAATAAATGAATTCGCGTGCATAAATTAGACTCTTCCTACGCAACCAAATGTATAGGAAATATGTACAATGTATTTTACAGGGGTTCGCTAATTCGCATGTAAATCGTGTTGTAAATAGGTTTTTTAAAGAACTATGTTAATATTTCCACATGTATATAATGTAGTGCAGGATTTTACAGCATATTGCAGCGTATACCATCATATTGCATAGTATATTATAGTATACTTTTATAATATGTTATGCTGTCATCAGTGAAGACACTAATTTTAACGATAATCGAGTTTCAATATGTTCAAAATAATAACGATGGAATGCGCATGCTCGTTTATTTATTTACGGGTTTATACCACATTAAAGTCTTTGGTATAACTCCGGCACGCATGAAAACGTTTGGTAATCGTGGTGTATCTGCGTTATGAGTTACCCATGGCTGCAAAGGATGAATATGCAACATAAGTAGTATATATATTTATATATATATATATATATAGACCTCCTATTACGGGCAAATACACCCTCAATGTATATTTTTTGTATAACCAGACAAATACACCCTTTTGAATAATGATTGGTTTTAGTCGAAAATTTACATTCGGGCTACTATTAGGTTAATAAATAATGTCTGGAAATTTGAGAAAGAATAAATCAGTATTTTCTGATATACATGTTTTGGTGGGTGTTTCCATGATCGTCATCTCCTATTCACGACAAATACACCCACCTGATTTTCCAATATAAAACCAGACTAATACACCCTTTTAATACATTACACTATTACGGAGTAATACACCCAATAATACATTCATAGATTTAGATGCATTAATAGATAATCATTATTTATATATATATATTATATTTTAATATTATATATTTTTAATTGTAGCCTAAATAATTCCAATTTATTTAAATATTAATAATATATTAACTATTACTAATATTTTATTATAAAATATTACTAAACCATATTCAAATACAAAGATATGATATTATATATATATTATATAATTTAATAGTATACTATCAAACTACTATCAAAATCAGAGATTTAATTTTTAATCTTGTCGATTACTTATATACATTATTATATTTGGAAATATGGCATATGAAATAATCCTCATAATATAATATACAATATTTCCTTTTAACTTTAGCTGCTGAATATAAATTTAATATATACATATATATATATTATATTGCTATATTTTTGATTATAAACAAAATTTATATATTTATAGAATATAATTTCAAAAGTATACTTTATAATATAAATACATTTTTATTTTATGCATAGGTATTTTACTAAAATGTATTTAATGTATAATTGATATCTAATAACAAACTAATATATTAATTATGAATAAATCGATTATAAATATGATGAACATAATAAGCGTATGTTTTTATATGCATATTTTAATTACAATAGTATATATATTTATAATATAGAATTCACTATATTTTACTTTTATACAATATATAATAATACTTTATTAATTATAAATTATTATCATATATTGTATAAAATATACGATATATGTTAACAGAATGTATTCTATGTAATATAATTTAAAGTATATTTTTATAATTATGAAAATATAATAATTTGTTTATTTCTACATTATATAATGACAACGAATACATGAAATATCTATAATTGAAGTGATTAGGTTTATCAATGCAACATTTATAATATAATTTCTATTCGTGTATCTAATTCAAAATATTTATTTCAAATTCGTTATATTATAAAATATGTTTATTGCATATGCCTTATAATTTATAAAAAAACGATGGTTGTAAATGTATAAATTGAATTATCAGTCTAGATATAGATAGTTATCTTTATGCAAAAAATATGTAATATTTATATTGAAAATGATAATTACCATTATTTTTTTGAGGGAAATACAATTTTTTTTAAATCCCAAAATTTGGAGTAGTCTTCGAGTAGTCATACATTTTGACAAAATCTTCGATATCGTAGTAGTAGGGATAGTTGCTAGCGCTCCGCGCTTGCTGGGATTTTCTGAAGTCGCATTATATTAGGGGGGATACTCGTATGTATAAATATGAGTAATGTCAGTATATAGTATATCTATAGGGGCAGCATCTTATATTAAAGCTTTAATATAACTAGCTCGGACACGGGCATTTTATTTTGACTTATTTTAAGTTATACCAATTATTGTTAAGTATTATAAACATTCATAATATTAGTACTTCGTGATACATTTGAATAATTATGATGTTTATAAAGTATTTTTTTATATCAAATATTATTTACAAAATCTTTATAATAAAATATATAACACGTGTTATGTATAATGTATATTGTTAAATATAACATTATATATGTAATAAATATACTATGAACATTTTATAAACATGTTATTAACATACTATTAAAACAAATGTTTTATTTACAATATTGCATATATATTTATATTACATAATATACACTATGTATTACTGTATCTTATATTATTTTATTACTATATATTAATATATCTTATATTATTTTATTACTAGATAGTTGTATAATAGTTTCTCATAGTGATATTGTAATATTTTATTTTTGTATAGAAATAATAAGATATGTAATTAAATTTATATAAAATATATATTTTATAAAATTTACAATAATGTCTCATTTGTCGTGTAGGTTAATGCGTTGTAAAGTTTCGTTATTGCGTTATGTAGAATTACATCTAATTAAATATTTTTAATGATCCTAGGTTCAAATCTCTCTTGTAATGCTTTGAATTTTTATATCAATTTAAAAACATATTTGATATCACTATTAAAAACATATTTTAATGTAAATGACAATACATAACAAGAATAAATAGTTTTACCTATGTTAATTTACATCAAGTATTGTTACCTAGTATAACCATTTATAATATTATTACTTAATCATGATATATCTGAATAATTATGGTAAATTGTAAATTTTAAATATTTTTTTATAAAATTGTTACCATAAAATATATAACATATACGATATACATGTAATAAATATACTATGACAATTTTATGAATATGTTATTAACATACTATTAAAACAAATGTTTTATTTACAATATTGCATATATATTTATATTACATAATATACACTATGTATTACTGTATCTTATATTATTTTATTACTATATATTAATATATCTTATATTATTTTATTACTAGATAGTTGTATAATAGTTTCTCATAGTGATATTGTAATATTTTATTTTTGTATAGAAATAATAAGATATGTAATTAAATTTATATAAAATATATATTTTATAAAATTTACAATAATGTCTCATTTGTCGTGTAGGTTAATGCGTTGTAAAGTTTCGTTATTGCGTTATGTAGAATTACATCTAATTAAATATTTTTAATGATCCTAGGTTCAAATCTCTCTTGTAATGCTTTGAATTTTTATATCAATTTAAAAACATATTTGATATCACTATTAAAAACATATTTTAATGTAAATGACAATACATAACAAGAATAAATAGTTTTACCTATGTTAATTTACATCAAGTATTGTTACCTAGTATAACCATTTATAATATTATTACTTAATCATGATATATCTGAATAATTATGGTAAATTGTAAATTTTAAATATTTTTTTATAAAATTGTTACCATAAAATATATAACATATACGATATACATGTAATAAATATACTATGACAATTTTATGAATATGTTATTAACATACTATTAAAACAAATGTTTTATTTACACTATTGTATATATATTTATATTACATAGTATACACTATGTATTACTGTATCTTATATTATTTTATTACTATGTATTAATGTATCTTATATTATTTTATTACTAGATAGTTGTATAATAGTTTCTCATAGTGATATTGTAATATTTTATTTTTGTATAGAAATAATAAGATATGTAATTAAATTTATATAAAATATATATTTTATAAAATTTACAATAATGTCTCATTTGTCGTGTAGGTTAATGCGTTGTAAAGTGTCGTTATTGCGTTATGTAGAATTACATCTAATTAAATATTTTTAATGATCCTAGGTTCAAATCTCTCTTGTAATGCTTTGAATTTTTATATCAATTTAAAAACATATTTGATATCACTATTAAAACATATTTTAATGTAAATGACAATACATAACAAGAATAAATAGTTTTACCTATGTTAATTTACATCAAGTATTGTTACCTATTATAACCATTTATAATATTATTACTTAATCATAATATATCTGAATAATTATGGTAAATTGTAAATTTTAAATATTTTTTTATAAAATTGTTACCATAAAATATATAACATATACGATATACATGTAATAAATATACTATGACAATTTTATGAATATGTTATTAACATACTATTAAAACAAATGTTTTATTTACACTATTGTATATATATTTATATTACATAGTATACACTATGTATTACTGTATCTTATATTATTTTATTACAAGATAGTTTTATAATAGTTTCTCATAGTGATATTTTATTTTTGTATAGAAATAATAATATATGTAATTAAATAAATATAAAATATATATTTTTTTAAATTTACAAAAAGTATTCGTATGTCGTGTAGCTTAATGCTCTGTACGTTTTCTTTATATATATATATATATATAAAGGAAACGTACAGCGTATTAACGTATACGTTATGTAGAATTACATCTAATTACATATTTGTAATGATCTAGGTTCAAATATATCTTGTAGCGCATTGAATAGTCGCTATATTTGTAATACAAAAATTATATATTTATTTACTGTTACAATATTAAGTTTCATAGTATTTGTTTTCATTATACATAAATGAGTTAAATTTTTCTATAGATATATTATTAACTAGGTATTAAATAATAAGTGATACATATATCTCAAAAATAGTAGCTTCATAATAATTAAGTTCGATATAATTTTCATGGAAATAATATATTAATTGAAAAAGAGTTCATAGTAAAATTAATTATAAATATACTTCAACTTGATCATTTTTATGCTTAAATAATTTTTTTTTAATATTGCAAAAATTTTAATTGATCACGGGTCCATAACTCTGAAACAGTTATTAATTTTAAGAATCTTACAATATATTATCTAAAATTATAAATAAAATCGAAATATGTTTAAAATATTTTGTGCTCGATAATTCTATATTAATTAAATTAATTATGAGTGGCTAGTATATTTAAATATGTGCATTACATTAAACATATTAAATAAGTAAATTACAATAATTATCAGAAATTAAATTAAATACTGTATTATATTATAACCAAATAAAAAATTATATTGTATATAATGATATTGCTTTATTCTATTAATTTATTTAATGTTCTTATATTAGATTTTAATACATTATTGAATTTCGTTCGGACTTTTAAATATATTTCTTCCTCGGAAAGTTTTAATAAACACGGTGGAGAATATATTTTTAATATTTCTATTATTTCTTGCTTTCCTGAAAATTTTTAATTAACTATTTGTAATTATCAGTATTAAAATTAAATATGAATTATACATAAATTAAGAATAATTTTTATTTGCCTATTAATAACCTGGCATTTTGTTTTTTTTAAATGATATAAAATGTTCCGATAATTTCTGAAATTCTGTTTTATTCCATTTGATATTTACAGCTGTTTGAAATAATGATGTGTTTAATTATATATTTATATACATATATATATTATACATAATTAAATATTTTTAAATTGTATTTATATACCTTTTTTGATTTTTTTTGATATCATCATTTTCACAGTAACTATACTCATCATTATTTATTTCATCTTCAACACAAATATTTTTGATAGATGGATTTCGTGAAGTTTCTCCTGGCGTATCATCTGAAATGAAATATAAGTAGATTACATGCATACACACATGTATATATAAGTTTGAGTATATGGGTGTGTGAATTAAATCATGTAAGGTATTTAACTCGGTCAAATAGTCGATACTGCTATATAATAATATAATGTTCCTTATACTAAGCTTTCATATATATGGTCAATATATATAGGCCAATATAAATAATAAATCTGCATTGATTTATTTGTATGAATGAATTTAATTTTTTATAAAACAATTAACTTGTATTAAAGCAATTACATTTTATTTAATTATATTTTTTTATTGGTATGAAATTTATTACACATGTATGTTACACATGTAAGTTTGAGTATATGGGTGTGTGAATTAAGTCATGTAAGGTATTTAACTCGGTCAAATAGTCGATACTGCTATATAATAATGCAATGTTCCGTATACTAAGCTTTCATATGTATGGTCAATATATATAGGCCAATATAAATAATACATAATAAATCTGCATTGATTTATTTTTATGAACGAATTTAATATTTTATAAAAACAATTAACTTGTATTAAAGCAATTACATTTTATTTAATTATATTTTGTTATTGGTATGACATTTATTACACATGTATATGTAAGTTTGAGTATATGGGTGTGTGAATTAAATCATGTAAGGTATTTAACTCGGTCAAATAGTCGATACTGCTATATAATAATGTAATGTTCCTTATACTAAGCTTTCATATGTATGGTCAATATAAATAATAAATCTGCATTGATTTATTTGTATGAATGAATTTAATTTTTTATAAAAACAATTAACTTGTATTAAAGCAATTACATTTTATTTAATTATATTTTTTTATTGGTATGAAATTTATTACACATGTATATGTAAGTTTGAGTATATGGGTGTGTGAATTAAATCATGTAAGGTATTTAACTCGGTCAAATAGTCGATACTGCTATATAATAATGCAATGTTCCGTATACTAAGCTTTCATATGTATGGTCAATATATATAGACCAATATAAATAATAAATAATAAATCTGCATTGATTTATTTGTATGAACGAATTTAATTTTTTATAAAAACAATTAACTTGTATTAAAGCAATTACATTTTATTTAATTATATTTTGTTATTGGTATGAAATTTATTACACATGTATATGTAAGTTTGAGTATATGGGTGTGTGAATTAAATCATGTAAGGTATTTAACTCGGTCAAATAGTCGACACTTCTATATAATAATGTAATTTTCTTTATTATAAGCTTTCATATGTATGGTTAATTAGTGTATTTAATATACGCAAAACTATAAATAATATTCAAGTATATAAGAATGATAAATTTCATATCATTAATAATACAAATAAAAAATATAATTATCTATTACATTATTTTTATAAATGTATTGATTTATCATAAATTAATTGAATTAGTTATTCATTAGCGCTAAATATACGATTTTTAATTAGGTCAGGTTTCATAGGTATATATTAATATATACATATATATTTAAAACTATAAATATACATACTCATCATAATATAAATATTAAATAACGTATATTGTAATAATTACATTGTTATATTTCATTCTCAATTATTAATTCTTTATAATTTTAATAATTGTAATAATATAATTTAATATCAATCAACTATAAAACGGCATGAGGTATTATATATAATATTATCAATACTATTAATTATATTAAATATATCTATATTTTAAAAGATATATATAATACAAATATATATAATAATATTAGTATTTTACTAACATAATTCATTATAAAAATGTAATTTTAATTAGATAATTTAAATAAATTACAACTCTACAATATATAGTCTTGAATAAAAATGAATGACGGAAGTTTATTTTTATTTAAAAATAATAATAATTATTAAAAATTATAATCTTTGTTCCTTTTTAATTTAAAAAAATATATATTCCGGAAATGGAAAAAATAGTCTCTTAATAATACATTTTTCTAAAATTTGTAATAAAATAGATTTTTTTTTGAAAATAAAGATAAAATATGAAATATTAATATAAAAATTCTTCATCAAATAAAATATTAAATATGTATCCATTTTCATATGAAAAAATGATTTTATAATATGGGTGTATTAACCCGTTTTACATATTTTGAGGATATACATCATCAATAATGAACCTTATATATTTCCATAAGTTCTCGATAAAATAATATAAATTAAAGGTATACATGAAGTATAGCTCATCTTTTATAACATATCATAATTGCAATATCTAAAACGAACACTATCATGTTAAACTATGTAGCTGACATGGAAACATCCGGTATATTGGATGTTTCTATATTGAGGGTGTATTAGTCTGGTTTTTTTTCCTGATTTGTCTGTAATTGTCTGTGTTAGTATATATATATATATATATATCTAATGTATATTATATGCACTGATATCCAGTTGGACGTAAGAAAACTGAATATAGTTTGTATTATTTGCAGCTGTTTTAAAACAATAACTGAAACAACAGACTATAATGTTTCATCGTGTTCAGGGGTAGACTCACTTTAAAACTCTATGTAATAAGTTTTTTGTATGTCTTTTTTTTAAATGAAAATATTGTTGATAATTTGTCAATTTTTATTTTTAAACTGGGATCTATTTTTAGCAACAAATTCTCAAATATCTATATTTATAAAATGTAATTTCTAATTTATTAATTTCTAATTTATTAATATTACAACATGATATAATTGATCGTTAATAAAGCTATAATGTACCTTTCATTGTAATTGGATTAATATAAATATATACTTTTAGCATGTGTGCTACTTTTAAATACTTTTAATAGTTTTTGGCAAAGCGAATTTAAAATTAATTAATTAGTAGTTAATTTCTCATTATAAATAATTCTTATTAATATATCTTATAATGTAATATTATATAGATTACATTAATTCAAATTAAAATATTTAATATGTATAAAATATCATTGCAATTATGTAATATAAACTATAAATAAAAATATTATATATATATTTATATATATATATATATATATTTATATATATATATATATATATTTAATTTTATTATATAATGAATTTGTATTACATTTTATAATTAATGTTAAATTAGCATAATATATTATAATTATATATATATTTTATTTGAATTATTCATAGAATTGTCTACGATGTATTATTAACTACAATATATACTGTAGAATATTGTGTTTATATATCTAGTATTCAGTTAATATGCATGTGCTACTTATATACACACTTATATATATATATATATATATATATATATATATGTGTGTGTGTGTGTGTATGTGTGTGTGTTTGTGTGTGTGCGATATAAATCACAAAGTAAAGTAAACATTAAGTAACAATTTTATTATTATATTCTATAAAGAAGAAGTGGGATGATCCTTTTCGCTATATATAATAACTATTATACTAACTTACTAACTAGTTAGTTATGTAAAGCTCAAAGTTAGTTTAATTAACTCAATAATAGTATAAGTATTACATTATTATTAATAGTAATACTTTATTATTATAATGAAATCTAATATTGAATAGAATATTTTAATTATTTTTAATTTTAAGATTTACTTTATAATCATTTAAATTTTAAATATGATTTAATGTAATTGTATTAATATATGTAATACATGGTATATTTATTCAGTTTTTAATCAATTATATATAATAACATTTTTTTTATATGGTAATAATTATAATAACCACGCTTTTATCCAGAATTCTAGATCTATATGTGAGGTAAATAACAATAATATTGATGTTTATTTGAAGTTGAATTAAAGTTTACAATAGAGGGAGTTATCGACTCTCGAAATTATACTTTTTATACAAAATTATACTTTTTGGCCGCTAGGTGGCAGTAATTTAGTTCAGATATTATATTTTTAAGAATATAATATTACTTGAAGTGTTATTTATATGTAAAATAACAGACATCCTCGATTATATTTCAAGGGTATTTCAAGGTGGATAGATTTTGTAATAAACATTTATAACTCTTTTATATTATAATACATATTGTTATACTGCATTATAGTATTACTAATGTAGGCTAAATAGTTGTATTATATACTTTCATTGACATAGAATATTTGAGTTAGTTTGTTGTGAAGTGCACAATTTAAACATCATGAATTAGGAATTTTCCCAATATCAGAATACATTCTACATTAAGTGTCTAATTTATTTATCTACCTAATTCTTTGTATAATAGCTACATTAGAAATTATTCCTAATAACGCGAAATGCAATCAATTCACATAACATCGACTCTGTTTACTTTTTATATACGAATAATAGGTATAATAATTAATAATTTAAAATATTTACACCGTTTAATAAAAAAATAGTGTCCTAGGAGTCGTTTAATAAAAAAATAGTGTCCTAGAGTATTGTCATAGGTTTGGCTTTCACTATTCATGTGTATATATAACTAGTCATACAATGATGTTAAACTGTTGCCCGAGAACATATTCCACCCTAGTATTCGGTGTAGCAAAATGTGTTACGATTCTTTATGTGCAAACCAATTTCGTATTAATGTTAATATATTATATAACAATTTGTTTCCTTCAGATATTTATTTGCTATTATTCAAATATATATATATATATATATATATATATATATATATATATATATATATATGATTACGAATTAGTAAATATTAATTATATTATAGAAAATATTGATATTGTCAAACGCGATGTTAACATAAATTTATAATATAGTTCTACGTAAACTTAACATATTACTTTATAATATAAATAATAAAATGGAAAAACATCAATGTCTTGTCTTTTAGTTTAGCTGTTTAATGTTATTTATGGATAATGCCTAAAATGTATGTCTACGTGTAGCATACTTATTATATGTTAACGTATATTATAAAAAATGCATT
>OZ038312.1:3523274-3566108 GCA_964035775.1 Osedax frankpressi | reverse complement strand
CACATTATCAGTGAATCCATTAAGTATATAGGCAATACCAACAAGTATTTAGATTGTAAGATCCTATACCAGCCTATCAGGAATAGAAAATTGCTAACACTTCTTATTTAAAGAAATTACCAGATTCATATTCCTTCCCACTACCTCTAACGTAACCCCTACCACACTCCTACCCTAACCCTCTACCACGCTCCTACCCTAACCCTCTACCACGCTCCTACCCTAACCCTCTACCACCCATCTTACCCACGCCACCAACCGTTAACATATTCCCACACATTCATGCATACCATTCTACGTATTGTACCCATAAAAAGTCTCTTTGCCATGCATTCCTAAGGTGTAATAAACAGGTGTAATAGAAGACTGGGTGGGATGGGTACCACATAAGGGAGAGGAGAAAATGAATGAATAGTGTTTTGGAAATGGGAGTGATTAACAAAATATTGAGATTATATTGGAATGTGTAGAATATGGATCATTTACATTAACTTACTTATTAACTTACTTATTAACTTACTTATTAACTTATTTATTAACTTACTTATTAACTTACTTATTAACTTACTTATTAACTTATTTATTAACTTACTTAATAACTTACTTATTAACTTACTTATTAACTTACTTATTAACTTACTTATTAACTTACTTATTAACTTACTTATTAACTTACTTATTAACTTACTTATTAACTTACTTATTAACTTACTTATTAACTTACTTATTAACTTACTTATTAACTTACTTATTAACTTACTTATTAACTTACTTATTAACTTACTTATTAACTTACTTATTAACTTACTTATTAACTTACTTATTAACTTACTTATTAACTTACTTATTAACTTACTTATTAACTTACTTATTAACTTACTTATTAACTTACTTATTAACTTACTTATTAACTTACTTATTAACTTACTTACTAACTTACTTATTAACTTACTTATTAACTTACTTATTAACTTACTTATTAACTTACTTATTAACTTTCTTAGTAACTTACTTATTAACTTACTTATTAACTTACTTATTAACTTACTTATTAATTTACTTATTAACTTACTTACTAACTTACTTATTAACTTACTTATTAACTTACTTATTAATTTACTTATTAACTTACTTATTAACTTACTTATTAACTTACTTATTAATTTACTTATTAACTTACTTACTAACTTACTTATTAACTTACTTATTAACTTACTTATTAACTTACTTATTAACTTACTTACTAACTTACTTATTAACTTACTTATTAACTTACTTATTAACTTACTTATTAACTTACTTACTAACTTACTTATTAACTTACTTATTAACTTACTTACTAACTTACTTATTAACTTACTTACTAACTTACTTATTAACTTACTTATTAACTTACTTATTAACTTACTTACAAAATTACTTATTAACTTACTTATTAACTTACTTTTTAACTTACTTATTAACTTAATTATTAACTTACTTACTAACTTACTTACTAACTTACTTATTAACTTACTTATTAACTTACTTATTAACTTACTTATCAACTTACTTACTAACTTACTTATTAACTTACTTATTAACTTACTTACTAACTTACTTACTAACTTACTTATTAACTTACTTATTAACTTACTTATTAACTTACTTACTAACTTACTTATTAACTTACTTATTAACTTACTTATTAACTTACTTATTAACTTACTTATTAACTTACTTATTAACTTACTTATTAACTTACTTATTAACTTACTTATTAACTTACTTATTAACTTACTTATTAATTTACTTATTAACTTACTTATTAACTTACTTATTAACTTACTTATTAACTTACTTATTAACTTACTTATTAACTTACTTATTAACCTACTTATTAACCTACTTATTAACTTACTTATTAACTTACTTATTAACCTACTTATTAACTTACTTATTAACTTACTTATTAACTTACTTATTAACTTACTTATTAACTTACTTATTAACTTACTTATTAACTTACTTATTAACTTACTTATTAACTTACTTATTAACTTACTTATTAACTTACTTATTACCTTACTTATTAACTTACTTATTAACTTACTTATTAACTTACTTATTAACTTACTTATTAACTTACTTATTAACTTACTTATTAACTTACTTATTAACTTACTTATTAACTTACTTATTAACTTACTTATTAACTTACTTATTAACTTACTTATTAACCTACTTATTAACTTACTTATTAACTTACTTATTAACTTACTTATTAACCTACTTATTAACTTACTTATTAACTTACTTATTAACTTACTTATTAACTTACTTATTAACTTACTTATTAACTTACTTATTAACTTACTTATTAACTTACTTATTAACTTACTTATTAATTTACTTATTAACTTACTTATTAACTTACTTATTAACTTACTTATTAACTTACTTATTAACTTACTTATTAACTTACTTATTAATTTACTTATTAACTTACTTACTAACTTACTTATTAACTTACTTATTAACTTACTTATTAACTTACTTATTAACTTACTTACTAACTTACTTATTAACTTACTTATTAACTTACTTATTAACTTACTTACTAACTTACTTATTAACTTACTTACTAACTTACTTATTAACTTACTTATTAACTTACTTATTAACTTACTTACAAAATTACTTATTAACTTACTTATTAACTTACTTTTTAACTTACTTATTAACTTAATTATTAACTTACTTACTAACTTACTTACTAACTTACTTATTAACTTACTTATTAACTTACTTATTAACTTATTTATTAACTTACTTATTAACTTACTTATTAACTTACTTATTAACTTATTTATTAACTTACTTAATAACTTACTTATTAACTTACTTATTAACTTACTTATTAACTTACTTATTAACTTACTTATTAACTTACTTATTAACTTACTTATTAACTTACTTATTAACTTACTTATTAACTTACTTATTAACTTACTTATTAACTTACTTATTAACTTACTTATTAACTTACTTATTAACTTACTTATTAACTTACTTATTAACTTACTTATTAACTTACTTATTAACTTACTTATTAACTTACTTATTAACTTACTTATTAACTTACTTATTAACTTACTTATTAACTTACTTATTAACTTACTTATTAACTTACTTACTAACTTACTTATTAACTTACTTATTAACTTACTTATTAACTTACTTATTAACTTACTTATTAACTTACTTATTAACTTTCTTAGTAACTTACTTATTAACTTACTTATTAACTTACTTATTAACTTACTTATTAATTTACTTATTAACTTACTTACTAACTTACTTACTAACTTACTTATTAACTTACTTATTAACTTACTTATTAATTTACTTATTAACTTACTTATTAACTTACTTATTAATTTACTTATTAACTTACTTACTAACTTACTTATTAACTTACTTATTAACTTACTTATTAACTTACTTACTAACTTACTTATTAACTTACTTATTAACTTACTTATTAACTTACTTATTAACTTACTTACTAACTTACTTATTAACTTACTTATTAACTTACTTACTAACTTACTTATTAACTTACTTACTAACTTACTTATTAACTTACTTATTAACTTACTTATTAACTTACTTACAAAATTACTTATTAACTTACTTATTAACTTACTTTTTAACTTACTTATTAACTTAATTATTAACTTACTTACTAACTTACTTACTAACTTACTTATTAACTTACTTATTAACTTACTTATTAACTTACTTATCAACTTACTTACTAACTTACTTATTAACTTACTTATTAACTTACTTACTAACTTACTTACTAACTTACTTATTAACTTACTTATTAACTTACTTATTAACTTACTTACTAACTTACTTATTAACTTACTTATTAACTTACTTATTAACTTACTTATTAACTTACTTATTAACTTACTTATTAACTTACTTATTAACTTACTTATTAACTTACTTATTAACTTACTTATTAACTTACTTATTAACTTACTTATTAACTTACTTATTAATTTACTTATTAACTTACTTATTAACTTACTTATTAACTTACTTATTAACTTACTTATTAACTTACTTATTAACTTACTTATTAACCTACTTATTAACCTACTTATTAACTTACTTATTAACTTACTTATTAACCTACTTATTAACTTACTTATTAACTTACTTATTAACTTACTTATTAACTTACTTATTAACTTACTTATTAACTTACTTATTAACTTACTTATTAACTTACTTATTAACTTACTTATTACCTTACTTATTAACTTACTTATTAACTTACTTATTAACTTACTTATTAACTTACTTATTAACTTACTTATTAACTTACTTATTAACTTACTTATTAACTTACTTATTAACTTACTTATTAACTTACTTATTAACTTACTTATTAACTTACTTATTAACCTACTTATTAACTTACTTATTAACTTACTTATTAACTTACTTATTAACCTACTTATTAACTTACTTATTAACTTACTTATTAACTTACTTATTAACTTACTTATTAACTTACTTATTAACTTACTTATTAACTTACTTATTAACTTACTTATTAACTTACTTATTAATTTACTTATTAACTTACTTATTAACTTACTTATTAACTTACTTATTAACTTACTTATTAACTTACTTATTAACTTACTTATTAATTTACTTATTAACTTACTTACTAACTTACTTATTAACTTACTTATTAACTTACTTATTAACTTACTTATTAACTTACTTACTAACTTACTTATTAACTTACTTATTAACTTACTTATTAACTTACTTACTAACTTACTTATTAACTTACTTACTAACTTACTTATTAACTTACTTATTAACTTACTTATTAACTTACTTACAAAATTACTTATTAACTTACTTATTAACTTACTTTTTAACTTACTTATTAACTTAATTATTAACTTACTTACTAACTTACTTACTAACTTACTTATTAACTTACTTATTAACTTACTTATTAACTTACTTATCAACTTACTTACTAACTTACTTATTAACTTACTTATTAACTTACTTACTAACTTACTTACTAACTTACTTATTAACTTACTTATTAACTTACTTATTAACTTACTTACTAACTTACTTATTAACTTACTTATTAACTTACTTATTAACTTACTTATTAACTTACTTATTAACTTACTTATTAACTTACTTATTAACTTACTTATTAACTTACTTATTAACTTACTTATTAACTTACTTATTAACTTACTTATTAACTTACTTATTAATTTACTTATTAACTTACTTATTAACTTACTTATTAACTTACTTATTAACTTACTTATTAACTTACTTATTAACTTACTTATTAACCTACTTATTAACCTACTTATTAACTTACTTATTAACTTACTTATTAACCTACTTATTAACTTACTTATTAACTTACTTATTAACTTACTTATTAACTTACTTATTAACTTACTTATTAACTTACTTATTAACTTACTTATTAACTTACTTATTAACTTACTTATTACCTTACTTATTAACTTACTTATTAACTTACTTATTAACTTACTTATTAACTTACTTATTAACTTACTTATTAACTTACTTATTAACTTACTTATTAACTTACTTATTAACTTACTTATTAACTTACTTATTAACTTACTTATTAACTTACTTATTAACTTACTTATTAACTTACTTATTAACCTACTTATTAACTTACTTATTAACTTACTTATTAACCTACTTATTAACTTACTTATTAACTTACTTATTAACTTACTTATTAACTTACTTATTAACTTACTTATTAACTTACTTATTAACTTACTTATTAACTTACTTATTAACTTACTTATTAACTTACTTATTAACTTACTTATTACCTTACTTATTAACTTACTTATTAACTTACTTATTACCTTACTTATTAACTTACTTATTAACTTACTTATTAACTTACTTATTAACTTACTTATTAACTTACTTATTAATTTACTTATTAACTTACATATTAACTTACATATTAACTTACTTATTAACTTACTTATTAACTTACTTATTAACTTACTTATTAACTTACTTATTAACTTACTTACAAAGTTACTTATTAACTTACTTATTAACTTACTTATTAAATTACTTATTAACTTACTTATTAACTTATTTATTAAACTACTTATTAAACTACTTATTAAACTACTTATTTGAACTCTTTAGTTAAAATCGTTGTTAGAGTATTGTAGGAGTGGTGTTATGATTAGTATTGAATTTGGTTTACTTTATAAAAGAATTACTGCTTTCTCTTCTCAACCATTTGTTATGTACTGCCTGTTAAAAACATTAAGGCATATATATACACATATATATATATACATATATATATATATATATATATATATATATAATATACGTTTAGTATATATCTATAATTGTATATATTGGCCATATGTCATTATGCAATATGTAGTTTTACTTTGTTTTTACTAGTTATGCAATTTATGTTTTGCATAATATTAGGCAATGTTGCATAACATGGTACACACAAATTTCCTTTTACTCTACATGTAGAGAGCATTTCTATTATGCTGTATGCATATTAACATGTTAATTCTTAATTTCTCTCTTACACTAATTCTTACACTGTATCTTACACTGGCACTTACACTAATCCTTATATGGACTTTTACACTGTTTCATAATTGTACCTTACACTATTTCTTAAATCTTTTATACTATTTATTACATTGACTTTTACAATTACACTTACACTAATTCTAACACTATCTACTATATAAATTTGTACAATTCCTTTTACACTAATCTTATCACATTTATTTCACTAATTCTACCGTATTTTACGCTAGGGTGGTGGTGGTGGTGGTGGTGGTGGTGGTGGTGGTGGTGGTGGTGGTGGTGGTGGTGGTGGTGGTGGTGGTGGTGGTGGTGGTGGTAGTAGTAGTAGTAGTAGTAGTAGTAGTAGTAGTAGTAGTAGTAGTAGTAGTAGTAGTAGTAGTAGTAGTAGTAGTAGTAGTAGTAGTGGTAGTGGTAGTGGTAGTGGTAGTGGTAGTGGTAGTGGTAGTGGTAGTGGTAGTGGTAGTGGTAGTGGTAGTGGTAGTGGTAGTGGTAGTGGTAGTGGTAGTGGTAGTGGTAGTGGTAGTGGTAGTGGTAGTGGTAGTGGTAGTGGTAGTGGTAGTGGTAGTGGTAGAGTACATTGTGATTAGGAAGTTTTTATATAAAATAGAGAGTTGCAATAATGTAGGTGTGTGTGTGTGTGTGTGTGTGTATGTGTGTGTGTGTGTGTGTGGGTGTGGGTGGGTGTGTGTGTGTGGGTGTGTGTGTGTGGGTGTGGGTGGGTGTGTGAGAGTGAGAGAGTATATATGTGTATCTGCATTTAACCAATGCATATGTGAAATACTCAGATCAGATAGTATCTCTGACATGTACTAGGTCCCAGACCTCGGATAACTCCTCTACCCCATTATGTAATGTAAACCTTGCGTTATGTAAAATAGGGTGGGCGGGATGGAGAATAAGCGTATCTCCTAATATGGCAGCATCTAATGTAACTCTCAGACACCTGTTTAAACGGTATGTATTCTACCCTCCTACCTCACTACTACCCTCCTCCTACCTCACTACTACCCTCTTCTATCTCACTACTACCCTCCTCCTACCTCACTACTACCCTCCTCCTTCCTCACTACTACCCTCCTACCTCACTACTACCCTCTTCTAACTCACTACTACCCTCCTACTACCTCACTACTACCCTCTTCTACATCACTACTACCCTCCTCCTACCTCACTACTACCCTCCTCCTACCTCACTACTACCCTCCTCCTACCTCACTACTACCCTCTTCCTGCCTCATTACTACCCTCCTACCTCACTACTACCCTCTTCTAACTCACTACTACCCTCCTACTACCTCACTACTACCCTCCTGCCTCACTACTACCCTCTTCCTGCCTCACTACTAACCTCCTCCTTCCTCACTATTCCCCTCCTACTTCACTACTACCCTCCTCCTACCTCACTACTACCCTCTTCCTACCTCACTACTACCCTCCTATCTCACTACTTACCCTTCTCCTACCTCACTACTACCCTCCTCCTACCTCACTACTACCCTCCTCCTACCTCACTACTACCCTCATCCTGCCTCACTACTAACCTCCTTCTTCCTCACTACTACCCTTCTCCTACCTCACTACTAACCATCTCCTGCCTCACTACTACCCTTCTATCTCACTACTATCCTCCTCCTACCTCACTACTACCCTCTTCCTGCCTCATTACTACCCTCCTACCTCACTACTACCCTCTTCTAACTCACTACTACCCTCCTACTACCTCACTACTACCCTCCTACCTCACTACTACCCTCTTCCTACCTCACTACTATCCTCTTCCTTCCTCACATCTACCCTCTTCCTTCCTCACTACTACCCTCCTATCTCACTACTATCCTCCTCCTACCTCACTACTACCCTCCTCCTACCTCACTACTACCCTCCTCCTACCTCACTACTACCCTCCTCCTACCTCACTACTACCCTCCTCCTACCTCACTACTACCCTCCTCCTACCTCACTACTACCCTCCTCCTACCTCACTACTACCCTCCTCCTACCTCACTACTACCCTGCTCCTACCTCACTACTACCCTCCTCCTACCTCACTACTACCCTCCTCCTACCTCACTACTACCCTCCTTCTACCTCACTACTACCCTCTTCCTGCCTCATTACTAACCTCCTCCTACCTCACATCTACCCTCCTCCTACCTCACTACTACCCTCCTACCTCACTAATATCTTCCTCCTACCTCACTACTACCCTCTTCCTGCCTCACTACTAACCTCCTCCTTCCTCACTACTACCCTTCTACTTCACTACTGCCCTCTTCCTGCCTGACTACTACCCTACTCCTACCTCACTACTACCCTCCTCCTACCTCACTACTACCCTCCTCCTACCTCACTACTACCCTCCTCCTACCTCACTACTACCCTCCTCCTACTTCACTACTACCCTCCTCCTACCTCACTACTACCCTTCTCCTACCTCACTACTACCCTCCTACCTCACTACTACCCTCCTCCTACCTCACTACTACCCTCCTACCTCACTACTACCCTCCTCCTACCTCACTACTACCCTCCTCCTACCTCACTACTACCCTCCTACCTCACTACTACCCTCTTCCTGCCTCACTACTACCCTCCTACCTCACTACTAACCTCCTCCTTCCTCACTATTCCCCTCCTACTTCACTACTACCCTCCTCCTACCTCACTACTACCCTCCTCCTACCTCAATACTACCCTCCTCCTACCTCACTACTACCCTTCTATCTCACCACTACCCTCCTCCTACCTCACTACTACCCTCCTCCTACCTCACTACTACCCTTCTATCTCACTACTACCCTTCTATCTCACTACTACCCTCCTCATACCTCACTACTAACCTCCTCCTTCCTCACTATTCCCCTCCTACTTCACTACTACCCTCCTCCTACCTCACTACTACCCTCTTCCTACCTCACTACTACCCTCCTATCTCACTACTACCCTCCTCCTACCTCACTACTACCCTCCTCCTACCTCACTACTACCCTTCTATCTCACTACTACCCTTCTATCTCACTACTACCCTCCTCATACCTCACTACTAACCTCCTCCTTCCTCACTATTCCCCTCCTACTTCACTACTACCCTCCTCCTACCTCACTACTACCCTCTTCCTACCTCACTACTACCCTCCTATCTCACTACTACCATCCTCCTACCTCACTACTACCCTCCTCCTACCTCACTACTACCCTCTTCCTGCCTCACTACTAACCTCCTCCTTCCTCACTACTACCCTTCTACTTCACTACTGCCCTCTTCCTGCCTCACTACTACCCTCCTCCTACATCACTACTACCCTCCTATCTCACTACTACCCTTCTATCTCACTACTACCCTCCTCATACCTTACTACTATCCTCCTCCTTACCTCACTAATATCTTCCTCCTACCTCACTACTACCCTCTTCCTGCCTCACTACTAACCTCCTCCTTCCTCACTATTCCCCTCCTACTTCACTACTACCCTCCTCCTACCTCACTACTACCCTCCTACCTCACTACTACCCTCCTCCTACCTCACTACTACCCTCCTCCTACCTCACTACTACCCTCATACCCCACTACTAACCTCCTCCTACTTCACTACTACCCTCCTCCTACCTCATTACTACCCTCCTCCTACCTCACTACTACCCTCATACCCCACTACTACCATCCACCTGCCTCACTACTACCCTCCTCCTACCTCACTACTAACCTCTTCCTACCTCACTACTACCCTCCTCCTACTTCACTACTACCCTCCTCCTACCTCTACTAACCATCTCCTTCCTCACTACTACCCTCCTCATACCTTACTACTATCCTCCTCCTTACCTCACTAATATCTTCCTCCTACCTCACTACTACCCTCTTCCTGCCTCATTACTAACCTCCTTCTTCCTCACTACTACCCTCCTACTTCACTACTAACCTCCTCCTACTTCACTACTAACATCCTCCTACCTCACTACTACCCTCCTCCTACCTCACTACTACCCTCCTCCTACCTCACTACTACCCTCATCCTACCTCACTACTCCCATCTAAATATATATATATATATATGTATATATATATATATATATATATAGTCTATAGACTGGATTACAACGTTAATTCGACTTCGTCTATACCGTTATGTTGGTGAATATCACTCATCCCAGAGCTGTCGGGCTCTGCAATGTTCCCAAATATCGGAGAAGAGTAAAACACATCCGGGGTCGCTAGTATTCTGCCGTTACGGGGTCATAGTTTAGCGAAGTACTCGGCAGAGTCGCAGGAGTCGGTTGCCAGGGACCAAATCATTTCAAATGTATATTTGATCCGTAGGAAAACAACTACTGGCGCCCGCCTCCGTTTCCATGGTAACCGCAAATTTACAGCATTTATAGAATAACGAAACAAAGTTATTCGTATCGCTTTCAAAACGAGCCATAGCCATTAGAACTGGATGTACAATAATATTTACTACCATGCACAATACTATTGAATAGAATATATAAGAAGATTATTCGCGATTCACTAATTGTATATAACTCCATTTTGTCACGTGGTGGCATCCTGCAATAATACTAGATATTTATAGATGCATACTTCGATATTCCTCGTGACCACGTGCTAATTCGAGTCCTCGCCTCGCTATTGGTTGGCGCGTTGTTAACTGTAATACAGCCACTTGACCAGTTATGAAATTTTAGGGATGGAGTGAGGGAGGGAGGGAGGGTGGGAGGGAGGGAAGGAGATACCTCTCTTGTAATATATGAATACATCGGAAACTATTAACAGCTTTTGCACTCACACAGACACACACACAAACACACATACACACACACATTACACACACACACACACACACACACACACACATATTACATACACACACACACACACACACACACACACACACACACACACACACACACACACACACACACACACACACACACATACTCACTTACTGAGTAATACATATACAGACATATACTCACACATATATACACGTATAATCTACTATATATAGCCTATATTGTAATATAGCCTATATTATACTATAGCCTATACATTATACTATAGTATATATTATGAATATCTTCATAAATCATCCTTCAATGTCAACAGTCACATATAAATCAACATATTAACTTCAATGACATATTTCTCTATTGTTGAATGAGTATTGTTTATTATCTATTATCTGTTACATCACTATTGTTTATTATAAGTTGATAATCAACTATTGTCAATTGGATATTCAATGTATATTTAAAATGATATCTAGTTTCTATCTTATTGTCTAAACAACTATAATAGATAATTACCGCTTTATGGTATGTCTTTGAAATATGTCTGAAGTAGGTTTATGAAGTATATTATATAGACATACTTCAGAGACATTTTTCTTTCCTACTTTAGATATATATATATATATATATATATATATCTCTGGAGTATGTCTATACAATGTATCTGGAGTATGTCTATACAATGTCTCTGAAGTATGTCTAGATAAGGTCTCTGAAGTATTTCTGACATACCTCGGAGACATATGTATTTGTATATAAATAATATGCATTAGCATATAAATAGTTTTATTAATTATGTCTAGATAATGTCTCTGAAGTATGTCTGACATACCTCGGAGACATATGTATTTGTATATAAATAATATGCATTAGCATATAAATAGTTTTATTAAGTACTACGTGGGCTTTGACTGCAGCTAACATGAATGGATACGAGTTGTTAATATTAATGGTATATACACTAATATACAGTATATATACTTATATTTATATATACGTATATGATATATTTACTTTTATTTAATTTAATTAAACACTCGTATGTTAACATTATATCAAGTCTTGATAAATTCGATTTTACAAAATATCATTATAGACTTTAATGCACTGGTAATAATAGTACACAAGCAGACTAAATATGTTCTTGTCTAACCTGCATACACCTGCCTGGGGGAAGCTTTCTTAGTGTGTAGAATCAGAAACGTCTGCTTTATTCTATTAGTAAAGTGAAACCCAATCCGACGCTTCTGATTGGTTTAGACCGGTTCCCACCAAAGACTCCAGAACGACAGTGGTTCATCTGTTGTCTAATGTAATTTATCGGTTGGATTCCTAGCATCTTTTCTTTGCTGGCTTTGTTTCAGTGCAAACATGAATATCTATATATCAGTGTATCATATGGCGTGTGTCTAAGTTCACAGATGTAAATGTGTTCTTAAATTAATTTAATCGCTTATTTTATAAATTTTAATTCAAATTGATTTTAGGCTAATCTTATCGTTTATAAAAAATAAATTAGCTACATTTCTGATATATTCAATCGTAATGTAATATATCTCGTATATATATAAATATGTATCATTACTATTTATACAATAATAATATATTAAAGTATCTATATAAGTATGTAAATACTTGATAAATATGTATTCAAATTGACTTTACGGTTAATCTATATTTAGAATAAATAAAACTTGGTATACAAAATAATGAGAATATATAAATATAGTTATATTTCTAACTGGGCACTAGCGTATGCACCATTGTAGCTACTTAATAAATGAATTCGCGTGCATAAATTAGACTCTTCCTACGCAACCAAATGTATAGGAAATATGTACAATGTATTTTACAGGGGTTCGCTAATTCGCATGTAAATCGTGTTGTAAATAGGTTTTTTAAAGAACTATGTTAATATTTCCACATGTATATAATGTAGTGCAGGATTTTACAGCATATCGTATACCATCCTATTTCATAGTATATTATAGTATACTTTTATAATATGTAATGCTGTCATCAGTGAAGACACTAATTTTAACGATAATCGAGTTTCAATATGTTCAAAATAATAACGATGGAATGCGCATGCTCGTTTATTTATTTACGGGTTTATACCACATTAAAGTCTTTGGTATAACTCCGGCACACATGAAAACGTTTGGTAATCGTGGTGTATCTGCGTTATGAGTTACCCATGGCTGCAAAGGATGAATATGCAACATAAGTAGTATATATATCTAATGTATATTATATGCACTGATATCCAGTTGGACGTAAGAAAACTGAATATAGTTTGTATTATTTGCAGCTGTTTTAAAACAATAACTGAAACAACAGACTATAATGTTTCATCGTGTTCAGGGGTAGACTCACTTTAAAACTCTATGTAATAAGTTTTTTGTATGTCTTTTTTTTAAATGAAATTATTGTTGATAATTTGTCAATTTTTATTTTTAAACTGGGATCTATTTTTAGCAACAAATTCTCAAATATCTATATTTATAAAATGTAATTTCTAATTTATTAATTTCTAATTTATTAATATTACAACATGATATAATTGATCGTTAATAAAGCTATAATGTACCTTTCATTGTAATTGGATTAATATAAATATATACTTTTAGCATGTGTGCTACTTTTAAATACTTTTAATAGTTTTTGGCAAAGCGAATTTAAAATTAATTAATTAGTAGTTAATTTATTTTACTTTCTCATTATAAATAATTCTTATTAATATATCTTATAATGTAATATTATATAGATTACATTATTAATTCAAATTAAAATAATTAATATAAAATACCATTGCAAGTATGTAATATAAACTATAAATAAAAATATTATATATATATTTATATATATATATATATATATATATATATATATATATATATTTAATTTTATTATATAATGAATTTGTATTACATTTTATAATTACTGTTAAATTAGCATAATATATTATAATTATATATATGTTTTATTTGAATTATTCATAGAATTGTCTACGATGTATTATTAACTACAATATATACTGTATAATATTGTGTTTATATATCTAGTATTCAGTTAATATGCATGTGCTACTTATATATATATATATATATATATATATATATATATATATGTGTGTGTGTGTATGTGTGTGTGTTTGTGTGTGTGTTTGTGTGTGTGCGATATAAATCACAAAGTAAAGTAAACATTAAGTAACAATTTTATTATTATATTCTATAAAGAAGAAGTGGGATGATCCTTTTCGCTATATATAATAACTATTATACTAACTTACTAACTAGTTAGTTATGTAAAGCTCAAAGTTAGTTTAATTAACTCAATAATAGTATAAGTATTACATTATTATTAATAGTAATACTTTATTATTATAATGAAATCTAATATTGAATAGAATATTTTAATTATTTTTAATTTTAAGATTTACTTTATAATCATTTAAATTTTAAATATGATTTAATGTAATTGTATTAATATATGTAATACATGGTATATTTATTCAGTTTTTAATCAATTATATATAATAACATTTTTTTTATGATAATAATTATAATAACCACGCTTTTATCCAGAATTCTAGATCTATATGTGAGGTAAATAACAATAATATTGATGTTTATTTGAAGTTGAATTAAAGTTTACAATAGAGGGAGTTATTGACTCTCGAAATTATACTTTTTATACAAAATTATACTTTTTGGCCGCTAGGTGGCAGTAATTTAGTTCAGATATTATATTTTTAAGAATATAATATTACTTGAAGTGTTATTTATATGTAAAATAACAGACATCCTCGATTATATTTCAAGGGTATTTCAAGGTGGATAGATTTTGTAATAAACATTTATAACTCTTTTATATTATAATACATATTGTTATACTGCATTATAGTATTACTAATGTAGGCTAAATAGTTGTATTATATACTTTCATTGACATAGAATATTTGAGTTAGTTTGTTGTGAAGTGCACAATTTAAACATCATGAAGTAGGAATTTTCCCAATATCAGAATACATTCTACATTAAGTCTCTAATTTATTTATCTACCTAATTCTTTGTATAATGGCTACATTAGAAAGTATTCCTAATAACGCGAAATGCAATCAATTCACATAACATCGACTCTGTTTACTTTTTATATACGAATAATAGGTATAATAATTAATAATTTAAAATATTTACACCATTTAATAAAAAAATAGTGTCCAGAGTATTGCCATAGGTTTGGCTTTCACTATTCATGTGTATATATATAACTAGTCATACAATGATGTTAAACTGTTACCCGAGAACATAATCCACCCTAGTATTCGGTGTAGCAAAATGTGTTACGATTCTTTATGTGCAAACCAATTTCGTATTAATGTTAATATATTATATAACAATTTGTTTCCTTCAGATATTTATTTGCTATTATTCAAATATATATATATATATATATATATATATATATATATGATTACGAATTAGTAAATATTAATTATATTATAGAAAATATTGATATTGTCAAACGCGATGTTAACATAAATTTATAATATAGTTCTACGTAAACTTAACATATTACTTTATAATATAAATAATAAAATGGAAAAACATCAATGTCTTGTCTTTTAGTTTAGCTGTTTAATGTTATTTATGGATAATGCCTAAAATGTATGTCTACGTGTAGCATACTTATTATATGTTAACGTATATTATAAAAAATGCATTCCGATTGATCTATTATATATATATATATATATATCTAGTATATTATATACCCCATGATATAGAATGAACAATATAATAGTAAATATACTAGATATAATTAGTTTTAACATTCCGGGTAAATTGTTCTTATAATGTGTAATCTAGGTCGTCAGTTACATATAAATCTATGTTGGGACATACGTACAAAAACTTCAAATCTAATGCGTGTGCTATTTTTATTTAGATATATTATATATAGTTTTACGAATATAAACTAATATATCCCCTATTATAACCCGTATACATTACTCATCGTCAGTATGTTACCAATGTTCTCTTTATCAATAGCGTTATTTTTTGTATATATACATACATACATATATATATATATATATATATATATATATATATATATATATATATACTATATATTAAGTATTGTTATAATCATTGGTAAATGATTACAGAATGCCCATAATGTATAGAGTAATTATAGTTATCTTGAATTATATTATATGATACATATAATATAATAGATATGTCACATTTCATATAGTATATGTAAATATAGCTCATTAGTTATTACTACATATCTAACGCATTACATTTAATATATTTAAAGTTATATTGAAGTTAATCGTCTGTCAATAATCATTTAGAAAATAACCAATCACATTGCAGATTCTAGATTCTACTACTCGTCAAAGACTTTTTGATCTAAAATTGTTTACTTTTCTAAATATAAACTAGTAGTATAGTATTGCTTGCTTGTTAGTAGTATAGTATTGCTTGCTTGTTTGGTATGTTTACATCGTTGATAAATGCCATGTCAGCTCATATCCACAGTTTGCATACATTAAGATGACTTATTTCCACTTGCGAGACAGATTATCGAATGTACTAAATACCTCAGGGCTTCACGGTATCTGTTACATTATATAGTATATATATATATATATATATATATTTGGGTATATATTTGGGTATATTCGCAAACACATCATGTAAATGATGTGTTAATGTATGCGGTATTATGACCAGACCTATTGCATCAAAGCCATCAATGAAACAGGCCACCTCGAATGAGTACAGTTGCGTACATATGCGTACAATAATATCACGCCATCCATTTACTGAACGCCATCTTTGAGTTGGCAATCTAGATTCAGTTCACTCTTTACGGTAATTGGCGAAGTCCACGCGAAACCTTTTGGTTCCATGTACCTTACTCTTCCGGCGCACGAAAAGAAACCACGCAAGTAAACCTACGACGGTGAATAGATCGTCTAAAAACCCTGGGGATGTGTTGAGTAGATGGGTAGTTAGTCTGGCCCAGGCACATAGAATACTTCCGATGACGTGAGGATAACTTCAGCTGTTTTCAATTTAAAACCGCCGTCTCGTTCGCCATTGCATCCGATTGGCCAACGCGATTCAAACCGACCAATCAACGAGCGGCTAACGGGGTCGAGTATCCTCTGACTCGTTAATCACCGCAACGGCGTTGCTAGGGAGCGTGTGCGAGCGCGTGTCCGCCATTGTAGATAAGATAACGCCGGCGGATTCAAGTCGTAACAAAGAAAGACGTCGTCGGCCTATAGGGGCCATTCTGCATGCGGGTCACGCTGGAGATGTGTTGGGCCGATGGTTTTAATTACCCTCGATGACCAGCATTAGGTATGAATGTCTAATGCTGGTCTTCAACCCGAATTAAGTTTATTTCGTATATGTTAATATTACCGTTATATATATATATATATATTTATAGTCTGATATTTCATATATAACTATATAGATTATATTTAACTTATATACTTATACTTATATTTAACTTATACTGCAATATATATATATATTATATAACCAACAATTGGATCACGTATCTAATATGGCATACTTGCAAACCTATAGTTTATACATATAATATACGCGTATAGTCTGCATAGTAAACAGTTGAGTTAACATAAACAAACTTCGATTTGGCAGTTAAGAGTAGCGTGCAAAAGTTGTTCAGATAACGTTTTCTCCCCCATTCCTGCTTTCGTACACAGCGTAATGCTTTAACTATACACTGCATGTACCTCACATTGCATATTCATAATACTAACGACGAATCGGTTATACGTAATGATATCATTTCATTCACCAATTTCAATACTTAAATGAACATATTAATATAATATATTATGCTATACACAATTATTATATATATTAAATAAAATATTTTAATTGTGTATCAAAATATATGTATTTAGTTTTTCTTTGAAATATATCTTTAGTCTCAAATAAATATTACCGGCAGTTTGACAAACAGTTTTCGGAAGCATTTTACTAATTACTAGCGGCAGCCGTATCGTATCTCCATTGTATATATACTTTTCCTACGGCAATTTTGCGTATCTGTTAGACATATGCATCAGTATCCATGGAAACATCTGTTTCTTAGCCTATCATTTCCCTTATCGACTACCGAATTCTGAGTACACACTTAGTTTGAATTATAATACTTAGGTTTTAGTACAAATCCATGGAATATTTAGCATTCTATATATCTTTATCTATATATAGCATTCTATATACATTATAATTGTATTTGAGAATATTATAAATGAAATGTGAGACTGAAATAGAATTGTAGAATATAAATTATAAAATATTTAATTACATTTGAAATTTACATTTAATATTATATAATAAATATTCCAATGATTTTTATAAAAAAATAATTTAAATTAATATGTATTTAATAAAATACATGTATATATATATATATATATATTATAATAAAACAAAATATTAATTAGTTTTATTGTACATATTAATATTAATAATTGAATTGCTTATTATATTTATTAAATATAATTAAATTTATAAATATAGTATAACATAAAATATTAATAATTGAATTGCTTATTATATTTATTAGATATAATTAGATTTATAAATATACTATCATATAAAATATAGAATAAGTGTATTCATTCATTAATATGTATATTAAGAGTATATATTGTAATTAATGTAATCATGCTTTATAAATTGATCCAAGGATTCGTGATTTTCTAAATTCAAGTTCATTTCAAATTTCATTGTGTTATTAAAACCTATTGTGGTAATTATAAAAATAAAACATCATACCCAAAGTAAATTTAATATTAAATAATTTTATATGATAAATGTAAAATATTATTTATTAAAATAATGAAAATATTATAATTATAAATGAAACATTTCTTACAAAATTGTATAGAAGCACGTGTCTCACTGAAAATTATTATAATTATAACCACAATTTTAATATATTAAATATTATCGTGTACATTGTTGTAATTACTAACCTAATTAAAGTAATGCGACTTATATTTAACCAGGGTCTTCGATATTGCACACAACTATTCAAAACTTAATTAATATGTTTTAGTTTATTATATATATACAATATTTTTATTTATTAATGTGTAACTGTATTTTCTATAATACTATATACCATTAACCTTTATAATAAATAACTGCCTAATTTAATATAAACATATATATATATATATATATATATATATATATATATATATATATATATATATATGTGTGTGTATGTGTATATAGTATGCGTGTGTTACATACATATACATATATATATATATATATATATTACATTTAATGATCGCATACATTTAGTATTTATATATATACATGAAATATAAAATAGAACTAACAATTCGCAAATTGTATTCAAATATTAACACATACCGTTTGGATAATCTCGATTCCAAAGTCCAGTCCATGATTTAATGGTATTGAAGTATATCGTAGAACATTCTATTTAACTCGATGTAGATATTGACACGTGAGAATGACATACTTCTTTACATTCCATAATGTTACGAACTTACGGACTGTATAGAAGTACGGGATTCTCATATGACCTTGAGTACACGTGGAATAAACAATCTAGATTCCAAAAAAAGAGATGTTTTCTAAATGGCTGACGATCATTGAATGAAAGTTTGATCGCGTACGTTTAATGATATGGCGGGTGTCTCAAGCGCGCAGATATTTCCTTTTGCGGTAGACACGCCTCCAATCATCTCGAAGGCGTGGTATATATCCCCTTCTACAGCAATGTAATTTGATATAGACCTTTTATAGAAACGTTCCTAGTTTTAGAAATAGCCCACTTCTTATATAGTTTAATTCAATATAAATGAAAACTTATTTTTTATATCCTATAAATGCTGGATTTACATTTGTATTATTTAATATACAATTTCTACAGGAATATTGAAGGTGCTTAATTATTATACTCAAAAGGAATATGTATATTCAAGTGTATAGAGGCAATATACTATGGATGTCTAGACATTCGTATTACTTTTATTTATTATATATACGTATATAGTTATTACTATCAACTCCCCATTCTTTAATTTGTTTGAGAATATACGCAAGTCAATATTTACTAGGCCGATAATATAAGTCAGTATTCCTAATTGAAGTCCGCATTTACTATATATTTGTAACCGTTTTACTACTCTTAATATATATGATTAATTAGGCTAATATAATCTAATAGTCAATGGTATATGCATGTGTGTCCCGTGGTTATAATAAGACATGGCTAGGTATGTGTAATCAACGTGTTTTAAGTTTTATGGACACAGGACGTGGTAACATGCTGGGTACGCGACTAGAGCGTCATAATTTGAATTTCATCTGGTACGAATGATAATCCTGTTTGCTTATCTATTAATAGCTCTTTTCCTCAGCACCCAAGTTTAACAATAATCAGCATTCCTAAACACCTAACTATAAATGTAAACATATACATTCATTCCTAAATACAGTAATAATATTTTCTAAATATACACATCTAATATGATATTATTACTTATAATAATGTAGTGGTTTAAGAAATATAGAATGACTTAATAATATTATGTATTATATAAACCATTTCAAAATATTTATTTTTAATATTTCATTTATAGATAGATTTAATAGATAGATATTATTTGATAGATATTTTACTATATCATTATTTGATACTCCATACGTAATTTTACAACTCATGTGCACATAACATTTGTATAATAACTTATTTATTTTTGTTGCTTTGTACAGTAATTATATAGATATAAATACATATTTATTAGTAGGATGCATTGTAGATTGAAACGGCTGTCTAAACAATATTGGTTTATAAAATTTAGATAGTGTTTATATATTATTAATTATTTATAAATATCAAAATTATATTAATCTATAATATAGACTTATATATTTATTATTATATTTGATTAAACACATATATTAAACATGTTATCAATATTACATGCGGTTTGAATCCTAAAATAAATATTTAGATTTGTAATAGATATGTTAATTGCAAACTAATAATTACATATAGTTACAATAGCTAATTAAAGTAAACCATATTTAAAACATAAATTCAATTTCAATATAAATCAACATTGGTGAATATTGGTTATTATTGAAAACTTATTAATTAATTTCCAGGATTAATTTCAATTAGGATTAAAATCCCTAACATATAAATTTCGCATTACAAATTATTTGTAAAATTAATATGATATAATAATAAGAATATAATGATATAATATTATATATTTAAGGAATGTATATTTATATTATCAAAGTTATTATAATAATTTGTACGATAAAGTAAAAAATGAATACTCTATTTTTCATGATATAATCAAAATAATATTGCATGAAAAATAAATAGTGTTTATTAATATATTATTGATAACATATTATTTTATTTTTAATAACTAATTAATATTTTTGTATACATATTTATTAACTATAATATTTTTATTTTTAATAACTAATTAATATTTTTGTATCATATTTATTAACTATAATATTTTTATTTTTACAATACAATATTAACCCTTTTAAAAATATAATAATATTTAGGCATAATACATTCATGGTGAATTATAATACTCTATTAATGATTGTGTGTGCTATTAATCTAGTCTAGCAGTACTTATACGTTATAAAGATGTATATATATTAGTATTCATGAATATAATATAATTACTTCTTATTCCCTGCCTATATATAAATTAGTTATGTTTATACAATAAAAGCTAAAATAACATATGGATGTAAATTAATATTATTGACTTCTTATAACCTATTATATATATCATATTTATCTTTATAAAGTATTAACATAGTATTAATATGAATACAGTATAGTATCTGATTTAATGTATATCAATATATATTATAACATCTATATAGATATAGTTATATTGATCATATATATATAATATATTATACTATATCATTTAGTAATATAATTTATTGTGGAGAAACAGGATATTTAAATAAGATAAATCATATATGATTATATATGAGCTATAGCTATATAGCTATATAGCTTACATGAATCTTATAATATCCATGATTAATTTTTCTATTTATAATATAAGATACAAACTAAAACTATATTTAGAGTAGCAAAGATCTTACAAATATCTATCATTATTGACTTGATATATGGTGAGAAATCACTATATAATATATTATTGCATCAAATATTTGTTTTATATATATATATATATATATATATACTGTGTTTATAAATAATCTAGATGGGATACCTTCACTCCGCACTCTTCTTCCCACTACCTCGTCCTCTCTCTTCTAACCCACCCTCGCATACGATTTCCACTCAACCTCCCTCATCATACTCCTCACACTACAACCTATCCTACTATTTCCTCCCACTCTTCCCAGTAGATCGCTATGGCATACAATTATAAACTGTCGAAGGCAGACGTTTATCTGTATAGCATATATACTATAGTATAAACTACAAGGCTAGGCCGATATAGGGTAATCCGACACCCGACTAGGAATGTCTTGCTCTACGATGCTGTTAGGAGTTGGTTAGGGGTTGGTTAGGGTTGGTTAGGGTTGGTTAGGGTTGGTTAGGGTTGGTTAGGGTTGGTTAGGGTTGGTTAGGGTTGGTTAAGGGTTGGTTAGGGGTTGGTTAGGAGTTGGTTAGGGGTTGGTTAGGGGTTGGTTAAGGGTTGGTTAGGGGTTGGTTAAGGGTTGGTTAAGGGTTGGTTAGGGGTTTGTTAGGGGTTGATTAGGGGTTGGTTAAGGGTTGGTTAAGGGTTGGTTAAGGGTTGGTTAGGAGTTGGTTAGGGGTTTGTTAGGGGTTGATTAGGAGTTGGTTAGGGGTTGGTTAGGGGTTTGTTAGGAGTTGGTTAGGGGTTGGTTAGGGGTTGGTTAGGGGTTGGTTAGGGGTTGGTTAGCGGTTGGTTAGCGGTTGGTTAGGGGTTGGTTAGGGGTTGGTTAGGGGTTGGTTAGGGGTTGGTTAGGGGTTGGTTAGGAGTTGGTTATGGGTTGGTTAGGGGCTGGTTAGGGGTTGGTTAGGGGTTGGTTAGGGGTTGGTTAGGGGTTGGTTAGGGGATGGCTAAGGGTTGGTTAGGGGTTGGTTAGGGGTTGGTTAGGGTTGGTTAGGGGTTGGTTAGGTGTTGTTTAGGGGTTGTTTAGGGGTTGTTTAGGTGTTGTTTAGGGGTTGGTTAGGAGTTTGTTAGGGGTTGGTTAGGGGTTGGTTAGGGGTTGGTTAGGGGTTAGTTAGGGGTTGGTTTGGAGTTGGTTAGGGGTTGGTTAGGGGTTTGTTAGGAGTTGGTTAGGGGTTGGTTAGGGGTTGGTTAGGGGTTAGTTAGGGGTTGGTTATGGGTTGGTTAGGAGTTGGT
Organism: Osedax frankpressi; assembly: GCA_964035775.1. NCBI lineage: Eukaryota > Metazoa > Annelida > Polychaeta > Sabellida > Siboglinidae > Osedax > Osedax frankpressi. Next base: position 3,542,194 of record OZ038312.1, on the reverse strand, counting down.
TAGGGGTTGGTTAGGGGTTGGTTAGGAGTTGCTTAAGGGTTGGTTAGAGACAAGTTAGTAGTGGTTAATAATAAGTAGGGATTGGTTAGGTCCAGGCTAGTCGAAGGCTAATGGCAGGCTAAAGGGTAGACTAACGGGTAATGAAATGCGGGCGATCTAACACAGCGATATAACCGACTGCGTGTCCGGTGTGCGGAAATGCGTGTGCGGTGTGCGGAGCTAAATGTGCGAGTGTGTGTGTGTACAGCTGGCGGGTAGACATACCGGAGAGGGATTGCTTCGATCCCTGCCGCGCGGGGGAAATAAACGAGGCCAAATGACTCCTCACACTTATATAATCTGCAGCGTTGATGGTTATTATAATATTAGTAGGGAGATTGTGAGGAGGGGAGAGGGTTGAGAGGGTATGCGATTGAGATGGAAGAGAGGAATTAGGGAGGGCACCGATATAATGGTGAGCGGAGATAGGGAAATAGGGAGAGGGTAGAGAGATGAGGTGGAAGAGAAAAGGGAAATAGGGAGAAAATTACTAGATTACAAGTAAAAGCCACTACACCTTACGTATTGTATGTGTGTATATTGTATATGTGTGCGCGCGTGTGTGTGTGTGTGTGTGCGTGTGCGCACGCGCACACAAACACACATAAAACAATGTATTTATTCCAATGTTAATTTATAAATATATTTGGTTTTAGAATTTAACAAAGGTCACTTTTTCGGAAACAACTGAAAACAATGATTTCAAATTGTTTAGAATTAAATTGTACCTATGTTAGATTTTTAACTTTATATGTATATTATATAATAATGTATAACATGAATAATGTCACCCGTCTATTATCCAAACCTTTGTTATCTATATTATCCAAACCTTTGTTTCAATATATACTAATTTAAGTTGACTTTGAAATCAATATAATTATAATTATCTTTCGTATAATTAATTAACTAACTATTAAATAACGAGTTAATAACGTCATACGATAATTGTTGGATTAACCCAAATTACCTTTGCTTATATATATTATATGATATACACACATATCAATTTAGAGCCTAAGTTTGTATTAAATAATGAATATATCTAGAACATTTGATATAATATGTATTGTTTATACAGTACTATCAATAATATATAATTATAAATACTATATTTTATTGTTGTAATTATGAAGAATTGAATGTTTGAAACCGATTCTGCAATGTATTCAATAGGTTTATAATTGTAATATTAATTTGTACTCACTTATGTACTATTCTAGTACCATTTACTCACCCCTAACATGAAATACGAACGACTACTTTCTACACGTGGATACATTCGCTTTTGTAAATGCTGATATGGCTAACTGCTATTGCGTAACGATATATGCAAAAGTGTCATCAGCATCCCTCGGTGTATTTTAATTATAACTTAATAGTATCTATCTGTATATCACGATAAATCTCACATTTACTACACCGACTCATTATGTAATAGCCCTTAAAGATTACCTATTACGTAACGCTATATACAAAGGTAGCAAACATTCCTATGCGTCGTATTACGTAATATTCAAATTAACTCTAGATAGTGTAAACACGGGATTATCATTTAGAATAAATTATGTTTGTCAAGTGTATGTTATAGATTAATATACGACTAGTATATATTATTATATATTGTTTTTCTAGTCGAAAAATAAATATTACCTACGTTATATATACGTTATATAGATATAGAGATTTGAGAATTCATTTATAAATATCATATTCATTGAGTATTCGTAATATTATTATCTATGATGATGATTACTAAAAAAAGCAAACATTTGAAATGAAGTTAGTTGTAATTATCATTTATTATCGTTTATTATTACATTTGTTTATATCCACCCCTGCTAAAATCGATGTGCATTTCTATGAAACCTCATTGGCTTATTTGGCCGAACCTTATTTGGAAAGCAAGTTTTATAAATATCTTCATCGTAGTAGCATCTTAATCTATAATATTGATATTTATAAATACTAATAATATAGTTAATTTAAATAATTAATTTATTATATATATATATATATATTATATCATATATGAAATCTTTTTTTTGTTATGATTAATATTTTTAAATACCTAAACCACATTTATAATAAATTATTAATATAGTATTTAGAAAATATTAGTTATTAAGGTTAATTATATAAAATATCTTACTTGATATTGCAAGTTACCTACGTTAACGATTTACATAACTTATATAGTTATAACGATAATTTTATGATGAATAAATTTATAATTTTAATGAATAAAGAAAACATGCTTTATTTTCAATTATTTCCAAACTATTTAATAACATAATATAATATCATCTGTTTAAACTACTAACTATAACTCTATACGCCCACTGATTTGATTGACAGCGCTATGAAGATTTTATTGACGAAAATGCAAAGATCGTGGATGGCTGATGACAAAAAGGATGATGGATATACTGCATTACATCTATCAGCACTAAATAACCACCTGGAAGTGGCAGAACTTCTTATTAAACATGTTAATGACTATCTTCCATTATTCTTCCACTATTCTAGATAGTAAATTAACTTGTAGATGTGAAACATCGTTTTAATACAATTTAAGTGATCTGTGCCATCATTATTTAGGAATGTCTATGATATGTAGATAATGCTTATATTATCTATATTATATATATGTGTATTTCTGTGTGTGTGTGTGTGTGTGTGTGTGTGTGTGTTTGTCGTGTTTCTATGCTTTCATGAGTGTGTGTGTATGTGTGTATGTGTGTGTGTGTGTGTGTATCAGAGTATTATATAACTTTTATAATCTTGTATAATAATTATTCTTCAATTAACCCTATCAAATTACATCATAGAATCTGAAATAGTTTCACATGGAAATGAGTAATAGGAAATTAATATAATATACATTATTTTATTTTATATATAACTACTTATAATCTCTTATTATTTTTAAAATATTGTCATTTACATTTTGTTTTTATAAAAAGTATATAAATATATATATCATATAGTAGATTCGATTGACCTATATTATTAATTTTATTTCATATTAATTATTATATTTATTACTATATATTTTACTATATCTTATATAACTATATTTAGTTATTAATTATATATATATATATATATATATATATATATATATATGTGAATTAATGCAGGGTAAAGTAAATATGGATCTTCAGAACAATAACCTGCAGACTGCACTTCATCTAGCAGTAGAAAGACATCATTCTCGTATTGTTAAGGTTTCTTATATATATAGTTTGAAATTTCAATATCTATAGTTTGAAATTTCAATATCAATAGTCTGCAATTTTAATATTTATAGTTCAATTTTAATATTTATAGTCTGCAATTTCGAGCATAGAATTTGTCTTTTTCGATATGAATTTCAATTAAATTGTTTTCTTCTGCAAAAAACCTGCTACATCAAATATCCAGTTAATATCCAAGTAATTTTAGTTTTTTTTTGATATAATAAAATTTAAAATATTTTATTTGCTTTAAAAATATTTTATTTTTATTTTTGACTTAAAATAACTATTTATAATGATGTATGATTATTACATCATCTAGTTTCTTGGGTATTTACTTAAAATATTATCATAAATATGCAAGTATCATTTACAACCCTATTATATATTATATATATTTTAATAAAAAATGAAAATTACTCATAATATAGATAAATAGATAAAAAATATAACATTGTGAAAAATTCAAATGCATTATTATTTCACTGCCAATCAAACATAGCATTGTTAGATTTGGTAAAAATCCTTTAATGTACTAATAAAAAAAAATATAAAATAAATTATGCAATGCACACAATTAAATTAACTGTATTGTTGTATGTGTGATTCTAATTTTACTAATTCTGCTCATGACCTGCTGCAGTTTCATTTCAAGGCATGCACTACTTTATTTTCTATGTCCCCTTCGATAGCTCTTGGTTACGGAGTCGTGCAACATGAACTTGTGCGATAAGGACGGTGACACACCTCTCCACGAAGCACTCAGACATCACACGTTGTCGCAACTCCGGCAAATTAATGACTACCAAGATTTGATCAAGGTTTTATAAGGAATTTAATTGATTTATAATGGAGTTATTGTTTTTAAATTCTTGCCACATTAATTATATCATTTTCTATTAATTTCCTTTTCATTAATTATTCTTATCTTTTTTTTTCGGTTTAAATATTTCTATATTTATTGTTTGAAATTAATTTTTGAACTCATATCAAAATCACTGTCTTCAACATTTGTAATAACTTATCAATTTTTCTTTCAACATTAATCTGATTAATCATAGAATTCATATATCTTAGAAGCCAATAAATATAGAGAAAAATATTGTATTTTTACATGTAAAAAATAAAATTGATATAATGGACTCCTTTGATTCAAAATGAAACTTAAATAGTTTATAACGGAAATTTTAATTATATAGAGAAATATTGAAAAAACTTAATTATCAGACATTGGAAATGTAGCTTAATTAATAAATATACAAATTATTTAACAAATTTCTATATGAATTAAAATAGAAATACAATTTTATAATATTTTATTTAAATAATTCTTTGAAAATAATGAAAAATATTGATTATTGATGAAAATATAGATTATTTGTTATTAAAATTAATAATATATTGTTGGTAATGTTATTCTATAAATAGTTCATTACGTTTTTCTCTTAAGAGAAACCATTCTACAGTACAGATATACAAAGGCATATACAGAGGCATATACTAGTTTTCTCTCTATGTTCAATATCTACAATCTTTCTAGGATATCAATAAGCAGATTATTAATGAAATTAAAAATATTTTATATATCAAGGGTGTAATTAAAAGAATTGTAATTTATTCTGTGTTCTCTCTTCAAATCACTTGCTATTAATATTATATAAATTGTATTATTCAAATTGAAATTCGCTTTTTTATATTTCGATGATTTATCACATGCCATAAACAATATCTATTTATCTTTCCCTGAACAATCAGTTAATTTAAAATACATTTAAAACATTCTCGAAAAGATCTTTGTATATTATTCAACATTATTCATAAACGAAAACAGTTTTTTTAAATCACTTCATTTAAAATTTGTTTCTTCTTTTTCGTTGGCGAAAAACTAATTTTCTCAGAATTTGTCTTTCTTTTGTTTACCTTATTTGTGTGATAAGAGAACCGCAACGCTTAACCACGCCCCCCGTGTCCATCCGACCTAGTTACCATTGGGCCTCAGCATTCCTGTTGACAAGAAGGCGTCGGCTTCGTTGGCCTGCTACTTGGCTGCCAACGGTGCAGACCTCACGATTAAGAACAAGAAAGGTAGTAAATAGGTATTAGTGGAGTGGGAGTCAGATGGGGTTAGGTGGGGGTTAGGTGGGGGTTATTTGAAGGTGAAGGTAGGGCGATTTTGTGTGAAGTTGTGATTAATTCTGTGATGTGGGGTTTGATGGTAGTTAGGTGGGGATAGGTGTTGTGATTACATATAAGTGGAGGTTATATGGGAGTCGGGTGTTGCTGACGTGGGGTAGAGATTAAGGCGGGGTACATGTAGGGGTAGCGAGGTGGGGATAAGGATGGAGACCTAGTGGAGTAGCGATTGAAATATAGGTAGGGGGTGAGTTTTAGCGGGTAGAGTAGTGTAAGATGGTGATGTGGGGGCGGGGGTGGACATGCCGGTGGGGGCGGAGGTGGACATGCCGGTGGGGGCGGGGGTGGACATGCCGGTGGGGGCGGGGGTGGACATGCCGGTGGGGGCGGGGGTGGACATGCCGGTGGGGGCGGGGGTGGACATGCCGGTGGGGGCGGGGGTGGACATGCCGGTGGGGGCGGGGGTGGACATGCAGGTGGACATGCCGGTGGGGGCGGGGGTGGACATGCCGGTGGGGCAAATCGAGGAGTTTATCGAATAAGTTATTGTCGACGTTGGGATGGAGTTGTTTGAGGAGTCGCGTTATCGTAAATAAAACCGTACCTCGTCTGGCTTCCTTTCTAATTATCAACTGCTGATCTGGTGTTTTTATTTCTATTTTGTGATGAATCACCTACTGGCATTACTTATCACAGACTCGCCTCCTTTTACTTGAGTGAGGGAGTGTGTGAGAGTGGTAGAGGGAGTGTGTGAGAGTGGTAGAGGGAGTGTGTGAGTGGGAGAGAGTGAGAAGGAGAGGGAGTGTGAGAGTGAGAAGGAGAGGGAGTGTGAGAGTGAGAAGGAGAGAGAGTGGGAGAGGGAGAAGGAGAGGGAGTGTGAGAGTGAGAAGGAGAGGGAGTGTGAGAGTGAGAGTGAGAAGGAGAGGGAGTGTGAGAGTGAGAAGGAGAGGGAGTGTGAGAGTGAGAGTGGGAGAGGGAGTGTGAGAGTGAGAAGGAGAGGGAGTGTGAGAGTGAGAAGGAGAGGGAGAAGGAGAGGGAGAGTGAGAGTGGGAGAGGGAGTGTGAGAGTGAGAAGGAGAGGGAGTGTGTGAGAGTGAGAAGGAGAGGGAGTGTGTGAGAGTGAGAAGGAGAGGGAGTGTGAGAGTGAGAAGGAGAGGAAGTGTGAGAGTGAGAAGGAGAGGGAGTGTGAGAGTGAGAGTGGGAGAGGGAGTGTGAGAGTGAGAAGGAGGGGGAGTGTGAGAGTGAGAAGGAGAGGGAGTGTGAGAGTGAGAAGGAGAGGGAGTGTGAGAGTGAGAGTGGGAGAGGGAGTGTGAGAGTGAGAAGGCGAGGGAGTGTGAGAGTGAGAAGGAGAGGGAGTGTGTAAGAGTGGGTGGGAGATTATTTGAGAGGATGAGGGATTTTTTACTTTGTGACATTTAATACAACTCATTATATTATTTGTACTATGGCCCACAAATCGTGCATTACGTAACTCTTAGTCTCACACAGAACAATCACCTCTCGATCTTTGCCCCGATCCGAATCTCTGCAAAGTACTTCAGAAGTGGTACAAAGGATCCACCCAGTTAGTAACTTAACTTAATTTATACCCACAACATACCTACACCTATATCCTACCTACTCCCATACATATACCTAGATCTATAACTTCAGATCCACTTTCAGAAACCCCAAACTCCACCTTAAGCCCCACCTTAACTCCTCCCTCAGCTCGAGCTTAAGCTCCATCTTCAGCCCCACCTTCAGCTCTACCATTATATCCACCTTCAGCCCCACCTTCAGCTCCACCTTCAGCCCCAACTTAACTCTACCTTAACTCCACCTTAACCTCCACCTTAAACTCCACTTTAAGCTCCACCTTAAGCTCCACCTTCAGACCCACCTTTAACCCTACCTTAAGCCCCAGCTTAACTCCACCCTCAGCTCCAGCTTAAGCACCATCTTCAGCCCCACCTTCAGCTCCACCATTATATCCACCATTATATCCACCTTCATCCCCCCTTCAGTCCCTCCTTCAGCTCCACCGTCATATCCACCTTCAGCCCTACTTTCAGCCCCACCTTCAGCCCCACCTTAACTCCATTTTAAGCCCCACCTTAACTCTACCTTCAGCTCCACCTTAAGCCCCACCCATTGTAGGCCTAATCTAGAAGCAGACTTGGAATTTAGTGCAAAACTAAAACGAGTTGAACTTGACAACCAAGAATGCCTTGTTTGTAAAATGAAAACATTTTATTATTTACAGAAATCAACTTTCATTTTATTAATTATTTATTTATTTAATAATTATTTATTAAATAATTATTTATTTATTTAATAATTATTTATTTATTAATTATTTAATAATTATTTATATATTAATTATTTAATAATTATTTATTTATTAATTATTTAATTTCAAAAAAACAGTTTTACATTTTAAATTTCAATAAAGTCCAATTCATACCTTTGTAATAGACCAAACCCCAATACCTCTATTACCCTTCATAATCTTCATCCTAACTCTTTTAGATCTGGCAATACATCCACTTATATCACAACCACTACTACTTCTTCATCTTTCATTATCCCTATCACTCCCCATTACCCCCATTACCCCCATAAATCCCCATTACCCTCATAACTCCCCATTATCCCTATCACTCCCCATTGCCCCCATAACTCCCCATTACCCCCATTACTCCCTATTACTCCCCATTGCCCCCATAACTCCCCATTACTCCCCATTACTCCCCATTAACCCCATAACTCCCCATTACCTCCATTACTCCCCATTACCTCCATTACTCCCCATTGCCCCCATAACTCCCCATTACCCCCCATTACTCCCCATTAACCCCATAACTCCCCATTACCTCCATTACTCCCCATTACCTCCATTACTCCCCATTACCCCCATTACCTACATTACCCCCATAACTCCCCATTACCTCCATAACTCCCCATTACCCCCCATTACTCCCCATTACCCCATAACTCCACATTACCTCCATTACTCCCCATTACCCCCATTACCCCCATTACTCCCCATTACCCCCATAACTCCCCATTGCCCCCATAACTCCCCATTACCCCCATAACTCCCCATTACCCCCCATTACCCCCATAACTCCCCATTACCCCCCATTACCCCCATAACTCCCCATTACCCCCATTAACCCCATAACTCCATCGTACTCAGATCTGTTCCGACAACAAGCGTGATATACTCTTTGAACCATGTCTTCACGTTGTCACTTGTTCACCTTGTAGCCTCCGAGTGAAGAAATGCATTACCTGCAAGAAACTAGTCGAGGCAAAACACCAGGTGACGTCATCGTGTAGTGTTGCGTCATCGCCGCTGTATTATTCCATAGCAGGGATGCGTTGATTTCGGGAAATTGCATCCTAACGTTTTATTTCATCATCTAGTATTGTGTCATAATTAGTTACGTCATACGTAACTAGTAATAATTGAGCATTGCCCAACTCTCTTATGCAATAGCCAAAACTAATTTGTATTCGATTTCTGTTTCTGTTGCGATATGAAAAGTTGTATTTATTTTCTAAATATTCATTTAACATTGATAATAATTATGTTAAATAGATATAGAGATTAAATAGATATAGAGATTAAATAGATATAGAGGTTAAATAGATATAGAGGTTAAATAGATATAGAGGTTAGATAGATATAGAGGTTAAATGAGTATACTGACAAAAGTGTTACCAGCAGATTACCTTCTATTTAAAATCCCAGAATGCATTTTGTCATTGTTTTAACCACCTTCCCTCTTCCTTGCAGTTGGATGAGTGTGTTGTGTGTTCGGAAAATATTGCAGCCATGTTGTTTCAACCTTGTGGCCATATTGTGACCTGTAAAGGTTATCTGCACTACCATTATTGCCCCTTCACTCTACTACCCCCCGCTACTGCCCCATCACTTCTACTGCCCCCCGCTACTGCCTCATCACTTCTACAGCTCCCACTACTACCCCCATTACCACTACTGCCCCCATCACTACTATTGCCCCTGACTATTGCCACCTACTACTACCCCATCACTAATACGGCCACCATTACTACTACTATCCCCACTACAACCCAATCACCACTACTATCCTCATTACTACTACGCCCCCTACTACTGTACCCATCTATTGCCCCTACTGCTGCCCCCATCACCACTACTGCCTCCCACTACTGCCTCCCACTACTGCCTCCCACTACTACCCCCATCACCACTACTATCCCCACTATAACCCCATCACCACCACTACCCCCAATACTGCCCACTACTGCTGCCCCCATCACCAATACTGTCCCCCCTATAGCCTCCATGCCCATTACTGCCCCCCACTACTATCCCCACTATAACCCCATCACCACCACTACCCCCAATACTGCCCACTACTGCTACCCCCATCATCAATACTGCTCCCAGTATAGTCCCCATGACCACTACTCCCCCCATCACCACTACTGCCCCCACTAAAACCCCATCACCACCACTACCCCCACTGCTGCCCCCATTACCACTACTGCCTCCCAGTACTGCCTCCCACTACTACCCCCATCACCACTACTATCCCAACTATAACCCTATCACCACCACTACCCCAAATACTGCCCACTACTGCTGCCCCCATCACCAATACTGTCCCCAGTATATCCCCCATGCCCATTACTGCCCCCCACTACTACCCCCATCACCACTACTATCCCAACTATAACCCTATCACCACCACTACCCCAAATACTGCCCACTACTGCTGCCCCCATCACCAATACTGTCCCCAGTATAGCCTCCATGCCCATTACTGCCCCCCACTACTACCCCCATCACCACTACTGCCCCCACTACAACTCCATCACCACCACTACCCCCAATACTACCCACTACTGCTGCCCCCATCACCAATACTGTCCCCAGTATATCCCCCATGCCCATTACTGCCCCCCACTACTACCCCCATCACCACTACTGCCCCCACTACAACTCCATCACCACCACTACCCCCAATACTGCCCACTACTGCTGCCCCCATCACCAATACTGTCCCCAGTATATCCCCCATGCCCACTACTACCCCCTACTGCTGCCCCCATAACCACTACTGTCCCCACTATAGCCTCCATGACCACTACTGTATCCCACTACTATCCCCATCACCACTACTGCCCCCACTACAACCCTATCACCACCACTACCCCCACTACTGCCCACTACTGCTGCCTCCATCACCAATACTATTCCCAGTATAGCCCCCATGACCATTACTGCCCCCCACTACTACCCCCATCACCACTACTGCCCCCACTACAACCCTATCACCACCACTACCCCCACTACTGCCCACTACTGCTGCCTCCATCACCAATACTATTCCCAGTATAGCCCCCATGACCATTACTGCCCCCCACTACTACCCCCATCACCACTACTGCCCCCACTACAACCCTATCACCACCACTACCCCCACTACTGCCCACTACTGCTGCCTCCATCACCAATACTATTCCCAGTATAGCCCCCATGACCATTACTGCCCCCCACTACTACCCCCATCACCACTACTGTCCCCACTATAGCCTCCATGACCACTACTGTATCCCACTACTACCCCCATCACCACTACTGCCCCACTACAACCATATCACCACCACTACCCCCACTACTGCCCACTACTGCTGCCCCCATCACCAATACTGCTCCCAGTATAGTCCCCATGACCACTACTACCCCCATCACCACTACTGCCCCCACTACAACCCCATCACCACCACTACCCCCACTACTGCCCCCACTGCTGCCCCCATTACTACTTCTTACCTTCAAAAGCCACTATATTATCACTAACAATTCTCTTTACACTTTTCTATACATACATCTATATATGTAGTAGGTTATTCCCTACATCTTAATATCATCACCACCCTACTAACGATGCCCCACTATTAAAACCCCACTTTCAATGCTCCATTTCAACATATCTTGCTTTACCTCCACTCGAGATGCACTCCCTAGTAAGATAACCCCATGTTCCTATATAACCACATACGTACACCTTAATTTGACTCCTATCACCTACCCCAGCCCTACTATAACTCTACTCTAACCTTACTCTAATTCTACTTAAACCTGCATAACCCTACTCTTACCCTACTTTATCCTACTCTACCCCTACTCTAACCCCCACCCCAGGCTGCGGTGTTCTCATGAAGAAATGCGTTCATTGTCGGACTACCATTGAGAATTTCATCATTTGTGATGACGTCGAGGGTTTGGCTTCTTCTCAAATGAAATGCGGTTAGACCACGCCCCCGAGGTCACTGCGTAGGCCCTCCTTACTCCGACTGCGACTCCTACAATCATCCGTCCCCCCCCCACAATCTATAGACGCGCCCATTGCCATTGTAAATACTATGAGTCTGAGTAAGCCGTCCAAACCCTTTCCCGTATTAACCACGCCCCCTGCCTGTCTATATCCGCCTGTCCAAACCCTTTCCCGTATTAACCACGCCCCCTACCTGTCTATATCCGCCTGTCCAAACCCTTTCCCGTATTAACCACGCCCCCTACCTGTCTATATCCGCCTGTCCAAAACCTTTCCCGTATTAACCACGCCCCCTACCTGTCTATATCCGCCTGTCCAAACCCTTTCCCGTATTAACCACGCCCCCTGCCTGTCTATATCCGCCTGTCCAAACCCTTTCCCGTATTAACCACGCCCCCTACCTGTCCATATCCGCCTGTCCAAACCCTTTCCCGTATTAACCACGCCCCCTACCTGTCTATATCCGCCTGTCCAAACCCTTTCCCGTATTAACCACGCCCCCTACCTGTCTATATCCGCCTGTCCAAACCCTTTCCCGTATTAACCACGCCCCCTGCCTGTCTATATCCGCCTGTCCAAACCCTTTCCCGTATTAACCACGCCCCCTACCTGTCTATATCCGCCTGTCCAAACCCTTTCCCGTATTAACCACGCCCCCTGCCTGTCTATATCCGCCTGTCCAAACCCTTTCCCGTATTAACCACGCCCCCTACCTGTCCATATCCGCCTGTCCAAACCCTTTCCCGTATTAACCACGCCCCCTACCTGTCTATATCCGCCTGTCCAAACCCTTTCCCGTATTAACCACGCCCCCTACCTGTCTATATCCGCCTGTCCAAACCCTTTCCCGTATTAACCACGCCCCCTGCCTGTCTATATCCGCCTGTCCAAACCCTTTCCCGTATTAACCACGCCCCCTACCTGTCTATATCCGCCTGTCCAAACCCTTTCCCGTATTAACCACGCCCCCTGCCTGTCTATATCCGCCTGTCCAAACCCTTTCCCGTATTAACCACGCCCCCTACCTGTCCATATCCGCCTGTCCAAACCCTTTCCCGTATTAACCACGCCCCCTACCTGTCTATATCCGCCTGTCCAAACCCTTTCCCGTATTAACCACGCCCCCTACCTGTCTATATCCGCCTGTCCAAACCCTTTCCCGTATTAACCACGCCCCCTACCTGTCTATATCCGCCTGTCCAAACCCTTTCCCGTATTAACCACGCCCCCTGCCTGTCTATATCCGCCTGTCCAAACCCTTTCCCGTATTAACCACGCCCCCTACCTGTCTATATCCGCCTGTCCAAACCCTTTCCCGTATTAACCACGCCCCCTACCTGTCTATATCCGCCTGTCCAAACCCTTTACCGTATTAACCACGCCCCCTACCTGTCTATATCCGCCTGTCCAAACCCTTTCCCGTATTAACCACGCCCCCTGCCTGTCTATATCCGCCTGTCCAAACCCTTTACCGTATTAACCACGCCCCCTGCCTGTCTATATCCGCCTGTCCACACCCATTCCCAGGTAAACCTCCCATTATAAAAACCACGGCGTTGAGTAAACCGTCCACGCCTACCGATCAAAACCTCAACCAATCGCGAGGCCCATTGTCATCCGAAACAACGGCTGCACTCGACAACAAAGGGAGGGCGGGACTAGTCGGTGGGACGGGGCTCGGCCCCGCCGGAGATGCAAGCACCACCCTCAACAACGGACAGAACGAAAAGTTTGACATCGCTACTGTGGCGAATAGCAATGTCGTACGATTGGAACAACAACTCAAAGACATCAAGGAACAGGTTACACCCCTTCACGTAACCACGCCCATACTCCACCCCCCCCCCCACACGACTACACCATTCCCCTCTTAAACTAATTCTCACGCCATCTTCATCGAGCTCACTCCCCCTCTTCCTTATATACCACCTCTTACAGTCCCCATCTCCATCCCTCTAATTACTATGCCCATTCTTCTCCTTACTCCTTATAACCACGCCCACTTTCAGACCTGTTGCCCCGTATGTATGGACCGTGCTAAGAACATGGTGTTCCTATGCGGTCACGGCGTCTGTCAGATGTGCGGAGACCGTATCCAGGAGTGTCCGATCTGTCGTAAACCCATTGAGATGCGCATCATTCAGTTCTAAGCCCCGCACGTCGGGTCCCGGCCCCCCCCCCCCCCACCCGGGCCCCGGTCGCCGCGATTCGATTAGCGAGAGTCTATTTTTCTTTTACCCGCTCGCAACTCAATTGTCCGCTGGCGATAACGTCGCCTGCGACTGCTAGCGCCACCTATTGGCTAAACGGTGACAACGTACTGCCCAGTAATATTTAATACATCTACGACTCATTCGTCGTTCAATTCGTTAATTATTCGTGTCTTCGGCGCGTATTTTTGTAAAAAACTCGTCCCCTCCGCGAAACTCATCGGCTCGATGTCGGTTTGCATTTACCAACGACCTCCGTACCGCCTCGACGCGACCTCTTACCGCTCCCGAGCTGTCAATCAAGTATTATTCAATGGTGGCCGGACGCGATCTATCTCTAGTTGTACTCGTCGCAGAATTTCATTGTTATGCAATCGGCAAGTCGCTGACCGATTGATTATTTAGCCATATTTACCTATTCTATGATTAACGTCGATTATTATAAATTAATATGTTTACTCGTATAGTTTACGTTATATATTTTATAAATATATTGCTACTCTTTTTTCTATTGGTCTATTTCAATCGTTTTAGATTTATTTTGCGACATTGTAAATTATCCGGATGGTAATTGTTGAAATAGAACTAAATAAAATAAGAGCTACATATTGAGTATGATTTTTATCTATATAATCTGGAGGCTTGCAAATATGATTATGATATATATTACATAACCGTAGAGTAATGTTCAATACAGAAATTCTAGAGAAAGATTATAATCATATATATATATATATAACATCTACTTTATATATTTTGAATTCTCTGTTTTTATTTACGATGTTTAGAAAATAAAAATATTTGAAGATTTTCTTAATTTTTTGTTTTATTAGTAAAATCATAAATTAATAAGTGATTATAATGTATTAAAGTACATAAATATATATTTATTTATATTGCATTACAATGGAGATAGTAAAGTATATAAATGTTAGAATAAATATAATTATTATAAATCATTTTATGAGATAACTAATCCTTAATTTTTGAAATTCTTGCTAGTAAACTTTACCACCTTATTTTAGTAAATGAATTTATCTATAAATATATATATATATGTGTGTGTGTGTGTGTGTGTCCATGGTTGTGTAGCTTTGTTTAGATATACATCGTAATAAACTTACTACCACCCAAGATTAACAAGATAATCGGTTGCGCGAAATATTTTGGTAGTCTAATTATTCAACCAAAAATATAAATACCTTATTATAAAGGAACCAGAAGAAAGTGAAATTATTTGTTTTAGAATTAACATAAATTGAATGTACTACTACTATTACTACTACTCTACTACTACTACTACTACTGCTGCTAACACCTCTATTAATATTTACAATTATCATTGGTACTTTTACTATTACTAATATTACTAGTACAACTATTATTGTGTCAAAAATAACTTAATTTGAAACACAATTCATTACATAATATCCAGGGTAGATTTATATTCTTAAATAATATAATTACATTCATTTAATTATACTAATTTAAATATTAGATATATATATAATAATATAAATATTATATGATATATTTATATTGGATATATATACAAGTGTTATTTGGCTGCATTTTTACGATTTCCTAGCATAAGGAGTGTAATAAGGATAGATTCTACCAAAGTTTCGTTTTTCTATCTGGTGGTGAATATATTTTTATTTTATCAAGATATTTCGATAAATTTATCGAATTATTCTGATCATTGAATGCATTGTTCTTGACTCTTCAACACAATAACTTGCTTTCCTACCTATGCTGATATTTTAAATAAGCTGATCGTTCCTAATTTATATCTTACAGAACAAATATACTATGAGGTTTAACTAGATATCTTTCCTGTGTCGATCTAATTTTTATTTTACCTTTTAAAATATATTATATGAAATTCCAAATATATCTAAATTATGGTAGTTAATTAATGGCATTAATCATCAAATTTGAGTGGATTCCTTTCAAAAATCTATTGTAGAAATATAAAATATTATATAAATTATAATTATGTATAAATTATAATTATAATATGTATTTATAACATCTCTTATATATTATTAAGAATTAGAATATGATTTAAAACTAAAATATAGTAATTATCTTTTGAAAACCTATTACATAACTTTACCTAATAGTGTTACGACTTTGTATTATCAGCTCTTAAATGAAATATATTAATATATTTCATAATAATTATTATATATAATTATGCAATATATATATATTGCAATTATTAGACTTAAATCAATTGTATTGTCCATAATTAATATTTTAAGAATAATTGTATTTAGCAGTTTTATTTAAAATAAAAATTATATATCGCAATTTTAGAATATAAATAGTTATACATGTTGTAGTTATTATAGCAATGCCATGTAATAGTAACAGCAATTATGATATTAATAATAATACGAAAACATAAATAGTTTTTAACTTGCGTCAATAACAATAGTCTTGTTAATTCAAAATTGTTAGATCAGCGATATAATAATAATAATACTTAAAATAGGGAAATGTTTGTATAAACAATAATCACGTATTTATGCAACGGTATATGTGTGTATATGTGTTTCTAGTGCATACACCGAGAGGTTACGATAGGGTCAATTTACGTAGCAACCCCAATCGTTATTAATTCGGGAACAGTAAAAAATTTCATTTTGTACTCGATATTTATAAATATATACTCGGGAGTATAAGGGAAGTCTTGGATGGGGATTAAGGGGACACGTATCGCCATGTTGCTAACTATTTACTGTGTTTACCATGACCCGTTAGCATAACAACGATCCAAGATTGCCACGAAATGTATCTGAGATCCATTGCAATGGTTGCTGACATAGTAGATTTTTATTTTCTTGTTATAAATAAGGACACTGTTTATTCGACTAATTTTACCACGCGTGTGAATGTTAAATTGTTATTCGTTAGTAAGAATTCTATGGTCTTGGATTATTGATGAAGTAAGAACATGGTTACCATTGCGCTCCCATTGATCCGGCTGGCTCCACTTATCGTATAGGGTACAACGGGTGCGAGTAGCAATTGGTGTAATTAACATTTGATAGTAAGTTAACCTTCGAATGCGCCTGCGAACGTAGACGGAACTATAGATTTTATAATAAACGAGAAGTTGTCCCCTCCCAGTAGAATGAGTAGTAGTTTGATGAGTAGCGGGGCGGAGAGATCACATCGTATGGAAATAATGAACCGCCCGGATGGGCAGTCGACGAGTAAGTCGTACGTCTAATTAGATAGGTACGTCGAGGGTGTCTACCACGGGGCCTACCACGCCGCCTACCACGGCAAGTAGTTCGGGTAGTAGGCTTGCACCGAAGACAACGCGATGTAGATGAACCACAACATCACCATGAAAGACGCCGACAGCCACTTCACCAATTTATTTTTGCCGCCGAGTTCACCGCCGACGAACTGAAAACGAGTTCGGGATTCAGCGTTGCAAAAACTTAAATAGTTCGAGTTTATAAAATCTAAACACGTTCGACATTTCACGAAGTCGTGTTTTCTCGACGAATTCATTTGTTGTTCGCAAACCTTAGCTAACGAATTACTACGTAAACGTGTTATGTATTGTTATAATGCACATATCGTATTCATGGAAGTGTAACTCGGAAAATATAATTTCGAATTGTAACCGAATAAGCCGCGACTAAATGCATAATAAAGAGAATTTGGTGCCCGATTGTGTATAACTTTTTAGTTGCTACAGGTGAAATACGAACCCTTCTGCGCAACACCAGGACGATAAGACAGATTGTGCCCACAATAATGAATACCAAAACAGACTGCACCAAATTGTTGGTAGTTACGGTGTAGGTTTTTCTTTTGCCGATCTATTGATGTCGGAGATTATATTCGCAAATCATCAAATCACCAAATTTCAATTTATTGATTTAAAGTGTTATTTTACTTCAATAAAATCTCAAAAGAGATACAATTGCGGCATCCAAGTGGAATTACAAAAGGAAATGTGACTTTACTCGTTGACTTATGGGCAGGTAGAGTACTAAAGCTATTACTATACTGAGATATAATGCGATACAAGTATGTAATTTATGAAATTAAGATAGGAGCATTGTTCTTAACTAAGGATTTAAACGTTCTGGAACTCACCTTATACATGGCCTTAATCACCCATGGCAACCCGAGACCCAGGAACACGTTCACAGAGTTACTTCCTGTCGGAGGTACCACCGAGTATAAGTATCGAAATGATAACAAATGAAATACATCAAATCACTATCTTTTGATTATTAAATAAATGCATTTTCTCTTTTAATCTCAATATCAGTTGCGCTTAACATTAAATTTGCAAATGCTTTCATTACTACCAATACTATACCGAGGATATAAACAACGACTATAACGATATCCACCACCGTTGATAACAACACAACCTCAAACAATGAAACGCCAACCCGTGATGTTGCCGATTGCAGCATCTGCGTATTCGTCGTGTAAGGCGGCCGTACGGCTAGCAAAAGTATCCGGAAGTGAAGTACCCAACGCTATGATGGTGATTCCGGCCACGCTGGCTTTCAGACCGATGACGCAACTCAACATGCTGCCCAACTACCAGCGGGGTCAGAGGTTAGGCTTGGTTTTGTTACGGGACGCGGTGTGTCATTAATTTGTAAAACCCACAAATTCGTTAAACTTGCGAGTTTATTTTACAGACTTGAAATGAAATGTTTATGACTTGAAACGATTTTCGACTAAAAAAAACTCGCACGATAAAGAGTGCGCGATTAAAACCCCGGCAGGCAGTCGATACAATGGCTACGTCCCATAACACGAGTTACATAACACGAGTTACATAATATGAACCTGTTCTACAATAGCTGTCAACGCCGCGATACAGCAAAGGGACAGCACGAAAGACGGCCAAGCTCCCATGTACTTCCTTTGAAACGAAAACGTTAATGGAGAAAAATGGAGAAAAATGTAGTTAACTGCATATTAACCGAAAAT
>OZ038312.1:3517139-3523074 GCA_964035775.1 Osedax frankpressi | reverse complement strand
GCTATAGATATTGTAGTAATTGTAATAGCGCATATAGTTATTGCAATAGCTATTGTAGTAATTATAATAGCTGATGTGTAGTTATTGCAATAGCTATTGTAGTAATTATAATAGCGCATATTGGTGTATTGAGTTCAGTTATCAGTATTTAGAATGTAATGAATGAGCTCGTTATTAGAGTAGTTGACGGTATAGTATTTTGTAATAATTGTAATAATAAGACTAGTCAGTTATTTATATAACCCTTATTGAATAATATCTTTATTGATTTATCAATATTTATTATATATATAGTATGTGTATTCAGTTGCATAAACAGGATGCGATAATGTATAATTACAACGCTGTTAAATGGATACACACATTGTGTGTTACACAATATTAATAATTAATCAGTTCCTCACGTCAATCATGACTAGGCCACGCCCCTAACCAGTTTTCCGGCTGTATATTCAAGGTCCTTTTTGAATCTCGCAGATCCTTCCTTTGTCTCGTATTCCACCGAAACTGGGCCAGTATAAATTCCTTCATCGACATCGTACTATATAAGTAATACGGTCATTAGTTTATCTGAAGATTAACGAACATATGTTGATCTGGGAAGATATCAATTCATTACGATAGGTAATATTATATTTGGTATATTACATCTCATATAACTTATCACTTTAACTTTAATCTTAAATATTATAACATTTTTCATCTTATCTGTCCTGTTACCTACGACCTTACTTGATATATTATCTATTATAATAATTATCACTTATTTTTAATATTACATGGAATCTTAATTGGCACTTTGCCCGATATCAAACTTTTTAGTTGAACTATCTTATCTGTCATATTGTCAGCCATATTACCTGTTATTATAAATGTCACTTTATCTACTTGTCACATTATATAAGCTCACGTAATACGTAAATAATTAGTTATTAATTTAAATTGATATGTCAAATATGTTACATATGTTATACCCAATTAGGCTTTAAAATATTCCTTCTAGGATGAAATTGTGTTGAAAAAGTGTTGCTTTTTAATATTAGAAAATTAAGAATAATATATATATATATATATATATATATATATATATATATATAAATGCATTTATAGGTGTATATGAAAATAAATGATGTAAACATATGATTATTACGTAATATTGCATTACGGGTACTAACAGAATGTGGATCATCTACTTGTCTGTATGTGGGAGTAAGTTCAGTTAATTGGAATATATATTGAAGCTGATTAGAATATTTTGATATTGTAAAAATTAAATATTCATATAGAATATACCTAAGTTATTTATTAATTATAGTGAAGGAATTTAGTGCAGGCAAATGTAGTTAGAATGTAGTTAGAATGTAGTTAGAATGTAGTTAGAATGTAGTTAGAATGTAGTTAGAATGTAGTTAGAATGTAGTTAGAATATAGTTAGAATGTAGTTAGAATGTAGTTAGAATGTAGTTAGAATGTAGTTAGAATGTAGTTAGAATGTAGTTAGAATGTAGTTAGAATGTAGTTAGAATGTAGTTAGAATGTAGTTAGAATGTAGTTAGAATGTAGTTAGAATGTAGTTAGAATGTAGTTACAATGTAGTTACAATGTAGTTACAATGCAGATTGAATGCAGTTAGATAGCAGTTATAATACAGTTATAATGTAGTTAAAATACAGTTATAATGTAGTTAAAATGCAGATAGAAAGGAATTCGAATAAAGTTATAATATACAATTCGTTAACTTTTTATACCGTCTTCTATTAAACAGGACATCGATTTTAATACTTCCGGCGCTCTCCAAAACAGAATAATTAGCAGACGAGAATCCGAATTTTCCAAACATATCTGGTAAAAATGAGAAATTGTTTTCAAAGTTCATTAATTAGTGGTGATTAGTTCTACAGTGGAATTTAATTCTTTATGAAGTGTACTATATATAATATAGTAACCATATCAATTAATATATTATAATAACGTTAATACTTTCTTGAACAAATGACATACTGATATGGTAATTTCAATACTCTAATATGAATTATAATAGTTTACATTAAATACACATTATCATTTCGCTTGTATTTTATTTTATTATATTGTAATTCTGTGTATATTTACAAATGATAAATCATAATTAAAAGAAAAACCAATAGGTGGAGATATCGTGTTTTTATTCTGATAGGCCACGCCCACCACTTCGTTCATGTGAGATTTTGGCTATAAATTACAGTAAATATGTAGTTAAATAGTTGATAATTAAAGGAATTCCTTAATAACATAATAATTCTTCAAATAATCTTCTACAGTTTATTTCCAAACTAAAAATCAAAATACCGCAATTCTCAATCGATACAATTGAGTTCAAAAATATGTTTCTGATATTATTATCCGGACTTTTCTATATAACGATCCTCTAAATATTAAATTCGTGTATCTTTTTAATCTTTAATAGAACTTCGCTGAATGATATTTACGAATAATCTAAATTATCTACGAATACCTTAAAAAGTAATCCTTTAATTACATTTTTCTCATATATTAAATATATAATATATAAACGAATATCGATGTTTAGCATTTAAATCACGAACATAACCAGTTTTCTTTATATTAATATTTAATATAAATGCTAAAATATTAATTATAATTTTGTTTATATCCAAACACACCACATTCATTCTATTTTCAAATAATTCGCCAATAATGCACGTTATCTATTGTACTATTATTATTTACAAATTATTTCCTAACTGAATTGTAATAGAAATTATAATTCAATGATACCTCATATTTCTTACTAATCAATTATCATATAAATATATACAAACATTAGACAACTGCAAGCTGGCGTTATCTTTGCGTTGTAAGTACATTAATAATAAGTACACAAAGGAAAACGGAAGTACGAACCTGTAGTATAGGAGTGTTCATTCTCTTCTTGCCACCGAGCATAGACCTTATAGCCGCATGTCTGAATCTGCGAACGAGACGAGCGTGTGTACGGGAGGGCGTGTGTGTGCGTGTGTGTGTGTGTGTGTGTGTGTGTGTGTATGTAAGAGCGCGTGGGTGAGCGAGTTTGTGTAAGAACGCGTGGGTGAGCTAGAGGGCGATCGAGTGTGTACGAGGGCGTGGGCGGGTGAGCGAGTGTGCGGGTGAGCGGTGGAGTGCGCGAGATGGGATATCGTCTGTTGATGGTTGCTCAGTTTAGCGTGTGTGGTGAGTTCGTAAGTTGGAAAAGATGGCATTTAGGGCAAGCCTTGGCATAGAACTGGTGCATTATGAAAACATTGCGGAATTTGAACAGGAGGTGGTAACAATGATTTTGATACAAGCTGTAATTATGCGAATTTTACAGGTTGAAATAACTAAGAAAAGCTGTGAATCGACAGGGCTATGAGAATGTGAAGCATGCATGTGATGTGCCTGGGACATGCCACGCTGTAGATGTCACGTGTCACTTCGTATGTGACATGTATACATCGTAACATATTTGTGTTGTAAATTAGCATGGTTGACAAACTATATTAATGTGATGCATGATCGTAAGACCATGTTAAAGTGATTTAATACAAGTGTTGGTCACTGTTTCATTTGACATGATCTCGTGACACATGGTGCTACGTGGTGACACGCATTATCACACTTTAATACGTCGCACCATACAATCTTTAAACGGACAGTAGTACACCAACACACAAAAACGTAATACCTGAATCTAGATCCAGAATGAAGGTTGAGAATGAAAAGTATATGAATTAGAAATAACGAATAACATAAATCTAATGTACAGTGATGTTAGTAATATTATATACATATTGAATACATTATTTATTACACATCATTATTTAATTCATAATAATTTAGGTAGAAAACTTGACGATGAATATGTACAATTTTAAAATAAGTTTTGTTAATTGGCTCTAATTATAGAATTGTTTCATTCTGATATGAATTTTGAAATGATATTTATTCATATATTATATATAAAATATACATATTACATTAGACCACCTACTACTACTACTACTACTACTACTACTACTACTACTACTACTACTACTACCACTACTACTACTATTACTACTACTACTACTACTACTACTACTACTACTACTACTACTACTACTACTACTACTACTACTACTACTACTACTACTACTACTACTACTACTACTACTACTACTACTACTACTACTACTACTACTACTACTACTACTACTACTACTACTACTACTACTACTACTACTACTACTACTACTACTACTACTACTACTACTACTACTACTACTACTACTACTACTACTACTACTACTACTACTACTACTACTACTACTACTACTACTACTACTACTACTACTACTACTACTACTACTACTACTACTACTACTACTACTACTACTACTACTACTACTACTACTACTACTACTACTACTACTACTACTACTACTACTACTACTACTACTACTACTACTACTACTACTACTACTACTACTACTACTACTACTACTACTACTACTACTACTACTACTACTACTACTACTACTACTACTACTACTACTACTACTACTACTACTACTACTACTACTACTACTACTACTACTACTACTACTACTACTACTACTACTACTACTACTACTACTACTACTACTACTACTACTACTACTACTACTACTACTACTACTACTACTACTACTACTACTACTACTACTACTACTACTACTACTACTACTACTACTACTACTACTACTACTACTACTACTACTACTACTACTACTACTACTACTACTACTACTACTACTACTACTACTACTACTACTACTACTACTACTACTACTACTACTACTACTACTACTACTACTACTACTACTACTACTACTACTACTACTACTACTACTACTACTACTACTACTACTACTACTACTACTACTACTACTACTACTACTACTACTACTACTACTACTACTACTACTACTACTACTACTACTACTACTACTACTACTACTACTACTACTACTACTACTACTACTACTACTACTACTACTACTACTACTACTACTACTACTACTACTACTACTACTACTACTACTACTACTACTACTACTACTACTACTACTACTACTACTACTACTACTACTACTACTACTACTACTACTACTACTACTACTACTACTACTACTACTACTACTACTACTACTACTACTACTACTACTACTACTACTACTACTACTACTACTACTACTACTACTACTACTACTACTACTACTACTACTACTACTACTACTACTACTACTACTACTACTACTACTACTACTACTACTACTACTACTACTACTACTACTACTACTACTACTACTACTACTACTACTACTACTACTACTACTACTACTACTACTACTACTACTACTACTACTACTACTACTACTACTACTACTACTACTACTACTACTACTACTACTACTACTACTACTACTACTACTACTACTACTACTACTACTACTACTACTACTACTACTACTACTACTACTACTACTACTACTACTACTACTACTACTACTACTACTACTACTACTACTACTACTACTACTACTACTACTACTACTACTACTACTACTACTACTACTACTACTACTACTACTACTACTACTACTACTACTACTACTACTACTACTACTACTACTACTACTACTACTACTACTACTACTACTACTACTACTACTACTACTACTACTACTACTACTACTACTACTACTACTACTACTACTACTACTACTACTACTACTACTACTACTACTACTACTACTACTACTACTACTACTACTACTACTACTACTACTACTACTACTACTACTACTACTACTACTACTACTACTACTACTACTACTACTACTACTACTACTACTACTACTACTACTACTACTACTACTACTACTACTACTACTAC
>OZ038312.1:3469639-3514639 GCA_964035775.1 Osedax frankpressi | reverse complement strand
AGATAGTGAATATACTAGACAAACTATGTTACAGTTATAAAATGACAACATCTAGGCGTCGGTACACTTACCTGGAACGTATAAAACCACCACGATCCAAAGCCATTAACTTGGTGCTGTCGTTTTTTATAAGAATTAGTTTTTAACGCTTCAGTTAATGATTATTTGTTAAAACTGGAAATTATTTACATTTCGGCGATAAAAATTAATTCTTACAAAAATCTCAAAAATTCAACTCGTGATTGGTTATGTGTTTAGGATAGGAGACAATGGACATTTGCATCAGTTTGACCTTCTATGAACGAAATAATAATAGATCGAACTCGTTTACGTTATTCTGGCGGTAAAACACTACACAGGTGTTTACAATGTTATGATTGTACAATTCTAGTTTAACGAAACTAGATTTTTAGTTCAAAAATAAATTGATATAGATCTCAAGATAAATATTACAATTTGTTTCTTTTTTGTATATATTCAATTAGAATAATATAACTTTTACTATTTCTATATATTTAATAAGGAATTAGTAACTATTTACTAGATCGTCTACCTTTAAAATGATTTAATTCCATATAGAAATTATCTTTATTTAAAATAAATTGCGTTTATTTTATGATCCCATTTTATACATAGATATATACACTGTACATTGTACAGTGTACAATATGCAATGTACATCGTAATATGTATACTGAACAATGTATAGTGTACATTGTACACTGTACAATGTACAGTATATATTATACAGATAAGAGTATAATATAACGAATTAAAAGATTACCCGATTAAAACTAAGCAATTATTAGGCCAAACCATTTGTTTGTATAATAACTGACACTACCACATATTTATATAATTCATAACTGACACTGCCACATATTTATATAATTCATAACTGACACTACCACATATTTATATAATTCATAACTGACACTACCACATATTTATATAATTCATAACTGACACTACCACATATTTATATAATTCATAACTGACACTACCACATATTTATATAATTCATAACTGACACTACCACATATTTATATAATTCATAACTGACACTACCACATATTTATATAATTCATAACTGACACTACCACATATTTATATAATTCATAACTGACACTACCACATATTTATATAATTCATAACTGACACTACCACATATTTATATAATTCATAACTGACACTACCACATATTTATATAATTCATAACTGACACTACCACATATTTATATAATTCATAACTGACACTACCACATATTTATATAATTCATAACTGACACTACCACATATTTATATAATTCATAACTGACTCTACCACATATTTATATAATTCATAACTGACTCTACCACATATTTATATAATTCATAACTGACTCTACCACATATTTATATAATTCATAACTGACACTACCACATATTTATATAATTCATAACTGACATTAACATAATACGAAAGTGAAAGATGTTAACAATACCGCGTGCAGTTTTATCTCTTACTGTATTATTTTACAACGGAAGGGGCCGCTGTTCCTCGATCAACCCCCACCGCGGTGCCTTGCACTGTTTGTTAGTGTGTTGCGTAACTCTGCGTTGCGTAACTCGGCATTGCGTAACATCGCGTTGCGTAACATTGCACTTCGGTGCGCAAATGAATCCAAACTGAAAACAGTAAACACCACTTACCTATCTTCTATCACACCATGATTGCCCTTATCTCTGATAGGGTGTTTTCGGCGTGTTATCGTTATCGGTGAGTCATAAATATCATTGAGTTATCGTTATCAGTGAGTCATATTTATAGTTGAGTCATAAATATTGGCGATGTATCTTTAAAGCATTCGTCGTGAAGAGGAATCGGTCATTCATCTTTAGCGTTTTATCAGCAGTAATACTGATTACATAATAGTATTGCATAACCTATTGTGTACTTTCTATTGAAGTCTCTACACCGTGTACCCCGTGTACAACGTCCCGATAGTAAATAGTAACCCGCGATAAGAGATACCACGATGCATATCGAAGCCATCGTACAAAGGTCGTCGAGCCAATGTACTCGGCAAAGGCAACCCGCGACGAGTAATGCCCGTGAAGCCCAAACAAAGGAGTACGCCTTGACCACCTGAACCTGTTAGTGTGAGTATTGAGTCCCTTCTCCATGACGGTCAGTTCGCGAGAGGTTCCGGCATTCAATACAGACGGCGAGCGTATTCCATTCGTAATGATCCTGACGCTCTGAGGAGATGAGGAGTAGTAGAGGAGGAGGAGGAGGAGGAGGAGGAGGAGGAGGAGGAGGAGGAGGAGGAGGAGGAGGAGGAGGAGGAGGAGGAGGAGGAGGAGGAGGAGGAGGAGGAGGAGGAGGAGGAGGAGGAGGAGGAGGAGGAGGAGGAGGAAGAGGAGGAGGAGGAGGAGGAGGAGGAGGAGGAGGAGGAGGAGGAGGAGGAGGAGGAGGAGGAGGAGGAGGAGGAGGAGGAGGAGGAGGAGGAGGAGGAGGAGGAGGAGGAGGAGGAGGAGGAGGATGAGGAGGAGGAGGAGGAGGAGGAGGAGGAGGAGGAGGAGGAGGAGGAGGAGGAGGAAGAGGAGGAGGAGGAGGAGGAGGAGGAGGAGGAGGAGGAGGAGGAGGAGGAGGAGGAGGAGGAGGAGGAGGAGGAGGAGGAGGAGGAGGAGGAGGAGGAGGAGGAAGAGGAGGAGGAGGAGGAGGAGGAGGAGGAGGAGGAGGAGGAGGAGGAGGAGGAGGAGGAGGAGGAGGAGGAGGAGGAGGAGGAGGAGGAGGAGGAGGAGGAGGAGGAGGAGGAGGAGGAGGAGGAGGAGGAGGAGGAGGAGGAGGAGGAGGAGGAGGAGGAGGAGGAGGAGGAGGAGGAGGAGGAGGAGGAGGAGGAGGAGGAGGAGGAGGAGGAGGAGGAGGAGGAGGAGGAGGAGGAGGAGGAGGGGAGGAGGAGGAGGAGGAGGAGGAGGAGGAGGAGGAGGGAGGAGGAGGAGGAGGAGGAGGAGGAGGAGGAGGAGGAGGAGGAGGAGGAGGAGGAGGAGGAGGAGGAGGAGGAGGAGGTGGAGGAGGAGGAGGAGGAGGAGGAGGAGGAGGAGGAGGAGGAGGAGGAGGAGGAGGAGGAGGAGGAGGAGGAGGAGGAGGAGGAGGAGGAGGAGGAGGAGGAGGAGGAGGGAGGAGGAGGAGGAGGAGGAGGAGGAGGAGGAGGAGGAGGAGGAGGAGGAGGAGGAGAGGAGGAGGAGGAGGAGGAGGAGGGAGGAGGAGGAGGAGGAGGAGGAGGAGGAGGAGGAGGAGGAGGAGGAGGAGGAGGGAGGAGGATGAGGAGGAGGAGGAGGAGGAGGAGGAGGAGGAGGAGTGAGAGGGGAGGAGAGGGAGAGGGGGGATGTAGAGGGGAGGATGAGGGGGAGGAGGAAGAGGAGGAGGAAGAGGAGGAGGAGGGAGGAGGAGGAGGGGAGGAGGAGGATGGGAAGGAGGGGTAGGGGGGTATGGATAGGGAGGAGGAGGAGGAGGAGGAGGAGGAGGAGGAGGAGGAGGAGGAGGAGGAGGAGGAGGAGGAGGAGGAGGAGGAGGAGGAGGAGGAGGAGGAGGAGGAGGAGGAGGAGGAGGAGGAGGAGGAGGAGGGAGAAGGGAGGAGAGGGAGAGAGGAGGATGGGGAGGAGGAGGAGTAGGAGGAGGGGGATGGGGAGGATGGGGAGTAGGATAGTAGGATGAGGAGTAGGACATGAGGAGGAGGAGAAAGAGAAGAGAAGTAAGAAGATAAATATAGGTGATCATCAGAAAACAAATAATTGAGATTACGTCATTATACATGCTGAGTGACATTGATTATATTATCAATACTCACATGTTCCCCTTCCAGCGCATCAACGGTGGACCCCCTTTTGATATTGTACCACCATCCGCTATCTTGGCAATAAGCCGTTAATACCTATCAATAATACATAACATATGAGTGCATTAAGTTAGTGAGATTCCATTATCATATCAAAGTTTGCGATAAAATTATGTGATTAAGTTATTTTAGATTTTTTATATACAAAATTGTACATTTATCTGTATTTAAAATGTATTCCCAATTGCAATACATATTATTTTATGTTGTATTTTTTTACATCACTAGGTTTTATGTTTATCCAATAAACAATAAACAAATTTTAATGTTAATAATTATAAATAAAATACTAATTTTAAATGCAAATTAAATATATTTTTATATTTATTAGATACTACAAAAAGGCTTATTATTTTACATCTTTAGAGATACTAGAGAGATACTAGAGATATACTAGAGATACTAGATAGTTACTAGAGAGATACTAGAGAGATACTAGAGAGATACTAGAGATGTCCTATTGTATATTTATTTATGGTTACAAAAATAATTTGTATTTAGATTTACACTCTTATGTAAT
Source organism: Osedax frankpressi (assembly GCA_964035775.1). Lineage (NCBI taxonomy): Eukaryota > Metazoa > Annelida > Polychaeta > Sabellida > Siboglinidae > Osedax > Osedax frankpressi. The sequence continues at coordinate 3,510,238 of OZ038312.1, read as the reverse complement.
ATATGTACTATTTTTATAGATCTACGAAATAATAAATACATAATTCAATAAAATGATGAAATACTTCGATTATTTATTTTGAATATTATTAAAATTAATATTATTTATTAATAGTATAAAATTTATAATTATATTTTATTTAAACAAATGTAAAAACATGATTATTGGATACTCGATGATAATCTATTAAACCATGATCGGGAAGAATGCAAGGGTCAACCACGCCTCCCAGGGTTCAATCCGACCTGGAGAAATCCACAACAATACCACCAACATCCAGACATATGCGAAAATCGACCAACACGAAGTAAGAGCGAAAACTCCCAACTCACGAATCTTGTGGTGACGGCGAGGAAATAGATTTGAGCGCAATTTGCAATTTGGAAATCTTGGATCATAATATCGGATATTTGGTGAGTTACTTGAGGAGTTACTTTAAGATATATATATATCCTGTAGGATTCGTTATCAAGAAGTCATAGAAGAAGACATTATAGAATTAATTGAGTCTGATTCTTGATTATTAGAGAATTCGTATATATTAAGAGTGAATTAGTAGCAAGTTATTGGAAACTAACTAAAGAATTATTGGTCAGAAATTGTGCAATTATTCGAGATACATTGAATGGTTATAGGATGACGTATAATGATAACTTTAATGACGTAAAGGAGAACTTAATTGCAACTCATTACGACGCTGAAGTAAGCCCACACTTCGAACGCAAGAAAACCTTTTTCACTTCAGGCGAAGGAACCTCTACCACGCAAATTGCGGTGATGATGAGGAGATTGAAAGCTGCCGACCCGATGATGGTAAATGTGCCAAGGCTATCTTTATCCGCCTCTTCGTCGAGGGACTGCAACGTCTCGATAACAGCCAATAGAATCTCTGGAGCGGAACTGGTGGTCGGAGTTAGGTTTAATGTTGGTATCGAGTGGTTTAGGTGTGGATGCGAGGCTTTAGAGCGATTTAATATCTAGTGAGTAGGGCAGTTTGTAAACTCCTCCGGTGTCGATAGCAAAACCCCTTACGGTTTAGTGTAAAGAAGTTGACCACTCCGTAAACTGACCCCTGTCCGCAAAACCCTAACCTGCCCAGTGCCATTAGCGTAAGGTTCGCCACGGTTTCATTCCAGACTAGAACTTCTCGTTCTATTTTTTGATTGGTCAGTTCATCCCACGTTATTATTGTTTTCTTTTTACTAGTTATCGTCTGTTAATATATTATTACGTAAATGTTCTATTATTATAAATATATGTGGAATAACTCCTATATTTATATATGTATATATATGTGTGCGTGTATGTGTGTGTGTGTGTGTGTGTGTGTGTGTGTGTGTGTGTGTGTGTGCGTGTGTGTGTATGTATGTGTGTGTGTGTATGTATGTGTGTGTGTGTGTGTGTGTGTGTATGTGTATAAACATGGTATATATGCATATGCATACACGTAGAGTATATGATACAATATATATCTAATTGATATATTCTTTGCTATTTTCATTAATAATTGAATGGCGTAACAGTCAGCTAGCGCCGATTGCATCACTGGTACAAGAGGTAAACAGGAAATGAGACAGTGACCAAGAAAACGATGTCTCGAGGAATCGTTTTCTAGTTCGATTGACTCTTGACAACTACCCACGTTGCCCAGAAGTCATTATTAGATACTAGTCTACCATGGTCTACTTTAATAGATACACTTTGGTCTACTTTAGAAGATAAATTTGGTCTATTTTAGAAAATATACAACATTTATGGTATTATAATAGATATTTGTGTGTACATTTATTAATAACAATTATGTTAAGACCCATATTATCCCTTATCCCCATATCCCTTATTCCCATATACCTTATCCACACATCCCTTATCCCCATATTCCTTACCTCCATATCCCTAATCCCATATCCCTTATCCCCACATCCCTTATCCCCATATCCCTTATCCCCATATCCCTTATCCCCATATCCCTTATTCCCATATCCCTTATCCCATATCCCTTATCCCCATATCTCTTATCCCCATATCCCTTATCCCCATATCCCTTGTCCCCATATCCCTTATCCCCATATCCCTTATCGCCATATATATTATCCCAATATCCCTTATCCCCATATCCCTTATCCCCATATCCCTTATCCCCATATACCTTATCCCCATATACCTTATCCCCATATCCATATCCCGATATCCCTACCCCCATATCCCTACCCCCATATATCTTACCCCCATATCTCTTATCCCCATATCCCTACCCCCATACCCCCCCATATATCTTATCCCCATATCCCTACCCCCATATCCCTACCCCCATATATCTTACCCCCATATCTCTTATCCCCATATCCCTACCCCCATACCCCCCATATATCTTACCCCCATATCCCTTATCTCCATATACCTTATCCCCATATCCCTTATCCCCATATCCCTTATCCCCATATCCCTTATCCCCATATCCATTATCCCCATATCCCTTATCCCCATATCCATTACCCCCATATCCTTTACCTCCATATACCTTACCTCCATATCCCTTACCTCCATATACCCTATCCCCATATCCCTTATACCCATATCCCTACCCCCATATCCCTATCCCCATATCGCTTTACCTGAGATCATATCGTAAACATAACCAATGTGACATACAATGTGACATACAATGTGACATACGATGTGACATACAATGTGACATACAATGTGACATACAGTGTGACATACAATGTGACATACAATGTGACATACAATGTGACATACAATGTGACATACAATGTGACATACAATGTGACATACAATGTGACATACAATGTGACATACAATGTGACATACAATGTGACATACAATGTGACATACAATGTGACATACAATGTGACATACAATGTGACATACAATGTGACATACAATGTGACATACAATGTGACATACAATGTGACATACAATGTGACATACAATGTGACATCGGTGTCAACGATCCCGATGACATTGTTTTCTCTACACCTCTATAACTCTACTCCAACTAACCAACTACATCCCTGCATAAACCGTAAGCTACATCGCTAACTAACCTATACTATGGCCTCTACACATAACTGACCTCCCCGCGCTAATTCGTTGATTTACCCTAACTGTAATATGCCGTTTATTTACCATTAATTGTACGAAACGTCTATTCCGCTATGTCGGATCATAACCGGCGCTAGAACAAAGGAAATCTATTGTTTTAAAGCGTTTGTTTCCGTATCTCGGAACCGCCCCCACCGCCCCCACCGCCCCCACCGCAGCCGTCGCCTGACCGTCCCGTTAATTAATCACCGAAGAACAATGGACATAGAAATGCTATGTTCGACTAACGAGAACAAAGCTAACGATCAGTCGTGGTGATAACACTAGGGTAGTGGATAATATGTAAGTGAATGGAATGGTCAATATGGGAGTAGTTATAAGTATGAGGGAGTAATGGTCAATACAAGAGAGTAGTAGTCAATGAAAGGGAGTAGTGATCAGTTAGAGATAGTAGAGGCCAGTGAGAGATGGTAGTGGTCAGTTAGAGAGATTAGTGGTAAGTTAGATAAAGTAGTGGTCAGTTAGAAAGAGTAGTGGTCAGTTGGATAGAGTAGTATTCAGTTAGAGGTAGTAGTGGTCAGTTAGAGAGATTAGTGGTAAGTTAGATAGATTAGTGGTCAGTTAGAAAGAGTAGTGGTCAGTTGGATAGAGTAGTAGTCAGTGAGAGGTGGTAGTGGTCAGTAAGAAGGAGTAGAGGTCAGTTAGATGTATTTTTGGTCAGTTAGAGAGAGAGTAGTGGTCCGTATAAAATATATGTGGTCAATGAGAAGGAGTGGTTGATAGTGTGAGGGAGTGGTGGTCAATAAAGGAGTAGTGGTCAGTATGGAATGTACTTGTCATGATGTACCTGTCATACTATAATATATAATGGAGTAATACTTCCATAAATTAGATTTAACCTTTATTGCATTCTTATCAATTCTCAAGAGCGAAGAATATTTAATTAGCAAAAGCGTACGCTACTGAATTATCAAGAGCATATATTACTGAATTATCAAGATCGCACGTTATTTACTTATAAAGAGCGTACTTTATTGAATTGTCAAGAGCGCACTCTACTTAATGCTCAAGAGCGTACGCTACTAATTGTCAAGAGCGCACTCTGATTAATTATTAAGAGTATACGTTATAGCATCCAGTATACTTAATTCTCAAGAACGTATGCTACTGAATTGTCAAGAGCGCACTCTACTTAATGCTCAAGCGCGTACGCTACTAATTGTCAAGAGCGCACTCTGATTAATTCTTAAGAGTATACGTTATAGCGTACAGTATACTTAATTCTCAAGATAATAGTATACTGAATCTTAATAGCTTAAGATAGTACTCACCACAAATAGCATATATCAACGCTATTGGTACACTTCCCTAATAGCGTATGAAAACTATGCACTAGTCAATTGCGAACATTTATTTCACCAAATCCCGCTACATTATATCAATAGCGTATACCACATCATCAATAAAATACCATACTGCTTGACCTTATCTCACTAAAATATTACACTATTCCTCATTACTTCAATCTTATACACAACTTACCCGTATTATCTCAATTTCTTACACTAGAATATACCTCAATAGCGTACACTACTATATTGTTTTACCTCAATAGCGTACACTACTATATAGTCTTACCTCAATAGCGTACACTACTATATTGTTTTACCTCAATAGCGTACACTAATATATTGTTTTACCACAATAGCGTACACTACTATATAGTCTTAACTCAATAGCGTACACTACTATATAGTCTTACCTCAATAGCGTATAATACTATATAGTTTTACCTCAATAGCGTACACAACTATATAGTTTTACTTCAATAGCGTACACTACTATATAGTTTTACCTCAATAGCGACACAACTATATAGTCTACCCTCAATAGCGTATACTACTATATTGTTTTACCTCAATAGCGTACACTACTATGTAGTTTTACCACAATAGCGTACACTACTATATAGTCTTAACTCACTAGCGTACACTACTATATAGTCTTACCACAATAGCGTATAATACTATATAGTTTTACCTCAATAGCGTACACAACAATATAGTCTACCCTCAATAGCGTACACTACTATATTGTTTTACCTCAATAGCGTACACTACTATGTAGTTTTACCACAATAGCGTACACTACTATATAGTCTTAACTCAATAGCGTACACTACTATATAGTCTTACCTCAATAGCGTATAATACTATAATGTTTTACCTCAATAGCGTACACTACTATATAGTTTTACCTCAATAGCGTACACTACTATATAGTTTTACCTCAATAGCGTACACTACTATATAGTCTCACCTCAATAGCGTACACAACTATATAGTCTCACCTCAATAGCGTACACAACTATATAGTCTTAACTCAATAGCGTACACTACTATATAGTCTCACCTCAATAGCGTACGCTACTATATAGTCTACCCTCAATAGCGTACACTACTATATTGTTTTACCTCAATAGCGTATAATACTATATTGTTTTACCTCAATAGCGTACACTACTATATAGTTTTACCTCGATAGCGTACACTACTATATAGTTTTACCTCAATAGCGTACACTACTATATAGTCTCACCTCAATAGCGTACACAACTATATAGTCTCACCTCAATAGCGTACACAACTATATAGTCTTAACTCAATAGCGTACACTACTATATAGTCTACCCTCAATAGCGTACACTACTATATTGTTTTACCTCAATAGCGTACACTACTATGTAGTTTTACCTCGATAGCGTAAACTACTATGTAGTTTTACCTCAATAGCGTACACTACTATATTGTTTTACCTCAATAGCGTACACTACTATGTAGTTTTACCTCGATAGCGAACATGAAGATATCGGAGACGATAGCGATGCCCATAAAGATGTAGAGGAGAGCCAGGATGTAGAGGAAGCCCCGAAGTCCGTTATTCCACAGATTTTCGGCTGGTAATAGCATCCAAGACGTATCGCAATTTACCGTACCGATGGGCATCTCCTTTATTACCCATCCCTGCGCCACGAGGATCACGGTTAGAGGTGTGGTTAGACGTGAATATGGGCGTGGTTAATGGCATGCTAGACTAGTGATTAGGGATGGTTATGGGGATAGAGGAGGGTTATGGTCGGGGGATAGGTATAGTTAATAATAGTTATATTATCCAAGGGGTATATTTATGGTTGATTGTGGGTGTAGTAAGAGGGCGTAGTTAGGGGTATAGTTATGGGGTGGTTAGGGGTGGTTAGGGGGCGTATTATGTGATGGTTAGGGTATGATTAGGGGATTTAGTTAGGGGTATAGTTAATGTTGATTCTAAACTATTTACGGTTTAGTTATGAATAGTAAAAATAGAAACGCTAATTTATATATGGCGTTGTTGACAAACACATAACTCATTATATAACTTCCTTACCTTTATATAATTAGAATATGCATACACTAGAATGAGATGCATTTGATCCAAAAGAAAGGGATGGGATACAAATTCTAGCTATAGAAATTCAGAAGTTGATCATTCATAATGATACAAACATTATTGATGAACTTGAACAAATCATAGTGGTGAAGGGAATGATAGGCAGGGAAGATGGAGAAGATAATAAGGGCTGGTAGGGTGGGGAGGCATATTTTGGACGTGTGAATGAAGTAAATAGAGTCTGAAATATAGAGTAATGTTCTAGAGTTTGATATTTGGATAAAGTTTAATTCGAGTTCACTCGAACAATTCAAGATAATGAATTGCATTGTTTAATGATAACAAGAGCTTTTTAATTGTGTAGGATATATGAGTAGATAATATGATATATTAGTTAGATAATAGGATATATAAGTTAGATAATAGGATATATTAGTTAGATAATATGATATATTAGTTAGATAATAGGATATATTAGTTAGATAATAGGATATATTAGTTAGATAATAGGATATATTAGTTAGATAATAGGATATATTAGTTAGATAATATGATATATGAGTAGATAATAGGATATATTAGTTAGATAATAGGATATATTAGTTAGATAATAGGATATATTAGTTAGATAATAGGATATATTAGTTAGATTATAGGATATATTAGTTAGATAATAGGATATATTAGTTAGATAATAGGATATATTAGTTAGATAATAGGATATATGAGTAGATAATATGATATATGATTAGATAATATGATATATTAATTAGATAATAGGATATATTAGTTAGATAATATGATATATTAGTTAAATAATAGGATATATTAGTTAGATTATAGGATATATTAGTTAGATAATAGGATATATTAGTTAGATAATATGATATATTAGTTAGATAATAGGATATATTAGTTAGATAATAGGATATATTAGTTAGATAATAGGATATATTAGTTAGATAATATGATATATTAGTTAGATAATAGGATATATTAGTTAGATAATAGGATATATAAGTTAGATAATAGGATATATAAGTTAGATAATAGGATATATTAGTTAGATAATAGGATATATTAGTTAGATAATAGGATATATAAGTTAGATAATAGAATATATTAGTTAGATAATATGATATATTAGTTAAATAATATGATATATTAGTTAAATAATAGGATATATAAGTTAGATAATAGGATATATTAGTTAGATAATAGGATATATAAGTTAGATAATAGGATATATAAGTTAGATAATAGGATATATTAGTTAGATAATATGATATATTAGTTAAATAATAGGATATATTAGTTAGATAATATGATATATTAGTTAAATAATAGGATATATTAGTTAGATTATAGGATATATTAGTTAGATAATAGGATATATTAGTTAGATAATAGGATATATTAGTTAGATAATAGGATATATAAGTTAGATAATAGGATATATTAGTTAGATAATAGGATATATTAGTTAGATAATATGATATATTAGTTAGATAATAGGATATATAAGTTAGATAATAGGATATATTAGTTAGATAATAGGATATATAAGTTAGATAATAGGATATATTAGTTAGATAATAGGATATATAAGTTAGATAATAGGATATATAAGTTAGATAATAGGATATATTAGTTAGATAATATGATATATTAGTTAAATAATAGGATATATTAGTTAGATAATATGATATATTAGTTAAATAATATGATATATTAGTTAGATTATAGGATATATTAGTTAGATAATAGGATATATTAGTTAGATAATAGGATATATTAGTTAGATAATAGGATATATAAGTTAGAAAATAGGATATATTAGTTAGATAATAGGATATATTAGTTAGATAATAGGATATATTAGTTAGATAATAGGATATATTAGTTAGATAATAGGATATATTAATTAGATAATAGGATATATTAGTTAGATAATATGATATATTAGTTAAATAATAGGATATATTAGTTAGATTATAGGATATATTAGTTAGATAATAGGATATATTAGTTAGATAATAGGATATATTAGTTAGATAATAGGATATATTAATTAGATAATAGGATATATTAGTTAGATAATATGATATATGAGTAGATAATAGGATATATGAGTTAGAAAATAGGATATATTAGTTAGATAATAGGATATATTAGTTAGATAATAGGATATATTAGTTAGATAATATGATATATTAGTTAAATAATAGGATATATTAGTTAGATAATAGGATATATAAGTTAGATAATAGGATATATTAGTTAGATAATAGGATATATTAATTAGATAATATGATATATTAGTTAGATAATAGGATATATTAGTTAGATTATAGGATATATTAGTTAGATAATAGGATATATTAGTTAGATAATAGGATATATAAGTTAGATAATAGGATATATTAGTTAGATAATAGGATATATTAGTTAGATAATAGGATATATAAGTTAGATAATATGATATATTAGTTAGATAATAGGATATATGAGTAGATAATAGGATATATAAGTTAGATAATAGGATATATTAGTTAGATAATAGGATATATAAGTTAGATAATAGGATATATGAGTAAATAATAGGATATATGAGTTAGAAAATAGGATATATTAATTAGATAATAGGATATATTAGTTAGATAATAGGATATATAAGTTAGATAACAGGATATATTAGTTAGATAATAGGATTTATTAGTTAAATAATAGGATATATTAGTTAGATAATATGATATATTAGTTAGATAATAGGATATATGAGTAGATAATAGGATATATAAGTTAGATAATAGGATATATTAGTTAGATAATAGGATATATAAGTTAGATAATAGGATATATGAGTAAATAATAGGATATATGAGTTAGAAAATAGGATATATTAATTAGATAATAGGATATATTAGTTAGATAATAGGATATATAAGTTAGATAACAGGATATATTAGTTAGATAATAGGATTTATTAGTTAAATAATAGGATATATTAGTTAGATAATATGATATATTTGTTAGATAATAGGATATATAAGTTATATAATAGGATATATTAGTTAGATAATAGGATATATAAGTTAGATAATAGGATATATAAGTTAGATAGTAGGATATATTAGATAGATAATAGGATATCTAAGTTAGATAATAGGATATCAAAAATATTAAACTGGGTTAGGAGCTAGGAGTTATGAGTTAGATTTTGGTGTAAAAATAAATAAAATATATCGCTAACGTCTTTAAGTTGAAGTATACTACACCTTTCAATACAACTATTTATTAATTATATAATTTCCATTATCTTAGGGTTATCTTAGAAATTTAGAAACAATATAAGATTTTCTATGCATGTTAATCAATCGTAATGCAAATATTATATCAAAATCTAGCTGATAAGCCGTCATGATAAAATTTTTTAGAATAACGTATTCACACTACATTACTAATTACACAATTAAGAATATATAATTAAGACTACATTACTAATTACATAATTAAGAATATATAATTAAGACTACATTATTAAGACTATATCATTAAGACTACATCATTAAGACTATATCATTAAGACTACATCATTAAGACTACATCATTAAGACTACATCATTAAGACTACATCATTAAGACTACATCATTAATACTACATCAGTAAGACAACATCATTAAGACTATATCATTAAGACTACATCAGTAAGACAACATCATTAAGACTATATCATTAAGACTACATAACTAAGACTACATCATTAAGACTACATCATTAAGACTACATTATTAAGAGTACATCATTAAGACTACATCATTAAGACTATATCATTAAGACTACATCATTAAGACTACAATATTAAGACTACATCATTAAGACTACATCATTAAGACTACATCAGTAAGACAACATCATTAAGACTATATCATTAAGACTACATAACTAAGACTACATCATTAAGACTACATCATTAAGACTACATAACTAATACTACATCATAAACCTACATCATTAAGACTACATCATTAAGACTACATCATTAAGACTACATCATTAAGACTATATCATTAATACTATATCATTAAGACTTCATCATTAAGACTACATCATTAAGACTATATCATTAAGACTACATCATTAAAACTACATCATGAATACTACATTATTAAGACTACATCATTAAGACTACAGCATTAATACTACATCATTAAGACTACATCATTATGACTACATCACTAAGACTACATCACTAAGACTACATCATTAAGACTACATTATTAAGACTATATCATTAAGACTACACAACTAAGACTACACCATTAAGACTATATCATTAAGACAACATCATTAAGACTATATCATTAAGACTATATCATTAAGACTATATCATTAAGACTACACCATTAAGACTATATCATTAAGACTATATCATTAAGACTATATCATTAAGTCTATATCAACAGAAGATGTTGAACATTAGTAAAAAAAATGCGTGCTGGTTTGCTTGCTACTACATCATTAAGACTACATTATTAAGACTACATTATTAAGACTACATCATTAAGACTACATCATTAAGACTACATCAGTAAGACAACATCATTAAGACTATATCATTAAGACTACATAACTAAGACTACATCATTAAGACTACATCATTAAGACTACATAACTAATACTACATCATAAACCTACATCATTAAGACTACATCATTAAGACTACATCATTAAGACTACATCATTAAGACTATATTATTAATACTATATCATTAAGACTTCATCATTAAGACTACATCATTAAGACTATATCATTAAGACTACTTCATTAAGACTACATCATTAAGACTATATCATTAAGACTACATCATTAAAACTACATCATGAATACTACATTATTAAGACTACATCATTAAGACTACAGCATTAAGACTACATCATTAAGACTACATCATTATGACTACATCACTAAGACTACATCACTAAGACTACATCATTAAGACTACATTATTAAGACTATATCATTAAGACTACACAACTAAGACTACACCATTAAGACTATCATTAAGACAACATCATTAAGACTATATCATTAAGACTATATCATTAAGACTATATCATTAAGACTACACCATTAAGACTATATCATTAAGACTATATCATTAAGACTATATCATTAAGTCTATATCAACAGAAGATGTTGAACATTAGTAAAAAAAATGCGTGCTGGTTTGCTTGCTCTGCTATGTTACAAAATATGAAAAATAAACATAACTGTGTTCTAAAGATAATAACAAACGCACTAGAAGATATGAACATTGATTACTGATTGGTTCTAGAAGTCACGGTTTAAATCCAGATATAGTCATTGACCAAGTATTACACTGTACGGCAAACATCAATACTTCAATATCTAGGACAATTACTAATACAAAGATATAGTCGTCCGATAATCGTCGGATCACTTGGTTTTAGTCCGTAGAAATTAATAGAAGCTAGATGTTAGTAAATTTGTAAAGGTGATCGTAATTGCTAAGCGTTATTACGTCATAGACATTACGTTATATGCAATATTAATTCCCGAATCCACTATTCTATTGTAATCGTTTACATACGAATGTATAACTTTAATGAATAACCACCTGTAGTTGTTAGGTTCTATTGAACGTCGATTAAGAACTATAAAAGTAAATCATTCTAGGCCTTCGTGTGGTCATACAAATGGGTATATATCATGTTTACAGAAATGTCAGATCTTTTAAAATATATCTAATATGATATATATATATATTTAAAATAATACATAAACATATAGAGTTAATTTAAACATCCCATTTGAAATTCATTTGATATCGATATGCTGTGATCATTATATAACTAGTAGTGTTCATTTAGGTATACGCAAGCCTATATTCATTTGCACTATATTCTAAATTATTAATTATATTTAGAATATTATCTCGCGTTTTAAAATTTCAAGATTCATTATATGATATTTTTAATATTAAAATCACATTTTTTCGTATATTGCGGTACATGATATAATTTGTATTGTTTTCCGCCATATCTGAAATAATATGATTTTAATATTTAAAAAAAATTATTAATTATCTAACAAATTTACTGTAGAACATATAGCTTATACTATGCTTACAATGTACCATGGCAAATGTTACTCTGGTATCAACAAACGATAGTCCAATAAACATGATATGTAAATAATATAAATAAATCTACAATTGTAAATATTAAAGCTAATGAGGCATAGATTCTTTGGTAATAAATAGAATCATCTGATTTAAAATTAAATAATTATTTCTAAATACATTTATTACATTGGAATATAATTTAATTTATTTAAATATAATGCCAATAAATACTGGTAAGCACACATATATATATATATATATATATATATATATATATATATATATATATATATATACTTATATATATATATATATATATATATATATATTAAGTATACTTATAATATATAATTACAACAATAATAATATAACTGAATAGTATTCATTATATAAACTATTTAATAACATCATATGTTGACAATATTGTAATAGTTTTATTATATAACAATTATGTTTATATGTAATATATTATTGTTATTTAATAAACTAATTTAATACGATAACATACTGGTATCACGTTGAGTCAATGATATTTAATATTGTATACAATGTATATTATACTATTATTATTTTGTAATCTATGTACAATATACATGTTTATTAACTATTATAATAATCCTAAATATATAGGATAACATAATAATATAATAGTATCATTTATAGTCAATGTATACTTCTAATACCATTTAATTGGGCTTTAATTACTTGACAAACAATATGGAAGTCATTGAAATAAATGCAAGTGTTCTGCATTAATATATCAAAAAAAAAATAATATATCAAAATAATATAATGATAATTTATATTATTTTTAGTATTTGTAATATTACATACTATAGATTTTTCCTAATATATTCTTTTAAATATCTATTCAAATATTATTTTGTTTAATTTATTGTTAACAAAATATTGTAAGTCTTTGCATTTTAAGGGTAATTTTATAATTTGTTTTTAAAAACATTCAATAATTAACCTGGAAACCATCCAGGTCATTTTAGTTTTTTTAAATAATAAAAGTGAAAATATATTGTATTTGCATTAAAAATATATTATGTTTATTTTATATTTGAAATTATTATATAAGTATGTATAATAGTTACATCATCTAGTTCCTTGGGTATACATTATGTACTGAATATTAACTAACTTTTAAAACTAAATGCCTATATCAATACTATAGTACGATTTATAGGGTAATAAGGATTAAGCAATACCTATTATGCAATTTAGCTAGCCGTCAAGGTCTACTGACCACATAAATCACCTAGATTATGTAATCTGGTTATGTAATTGAAGTAATTTCGAAACTTGAAATTACCTACCCAACTTTTTAGGCAATAATCAACACTTGCATATGTACATGTACAACTAACATTGTTATAGTAAGTATATATATATATATTATATATAATTATAATGTTAACGAGTATATTAATAACTTAGACAATGATACAGTTACCGCTTTTCTAATGCAGCTTCATATGGCTACGAGAACACACACACACTACATTCACCACATGGCTATACATTTATTATACTCCGTATAGTGTGCCGGGTACACCATACCCCGTACACCGTACCCCGCACACAGTACACCGTACACAGTACACCATACGCTGTATGGTGTACGCCGTACACCGTACTGTAAAGACATAAAGTTCACCGTATATAATAAAGCTTACAACTTATGGTTGTACATGTTACGGTGCATATAGCTTTACACCACACCTCGCACGCAGTATACAGGCTAGTCCGTTAACACGGATACAAGTTCCGTTAATTCATTATTAATTAAAACGACGCGAACTAGGACGATAAAAAATCGTTCTCTGCTCGACGTTGGCGGCTCGCACCGTAGCGGTCAATACTCACTACCCAATACACTGCCGTTACAACATCAGCGCACGTTTTCTAACACCTCAAGTATATATCGGCCGTATTACAGACAATAAATCTGTTATTGAAGTTAGAGACCAACAAATAAGATTCGTGACGTATACTTGATATCACGAAACATTAGCGAATTATTTAGGCATAGAAGTAACTAGCTAATTAGATATATGTGATGATATAACTACATTGACCGTGGCAACCGAGCAGATGTACATGTGGCGATCTAGCAGGCGATCATCTAAACTCAACTGGTTCAAACTACAGGCTTTAAGCATCCAGTGGTAATGGTGCTTCCTAGATCCAGTATTCCGAATTACTAGAATAGTTAACTTTATCGATCATATAGATTATATATATCATATAGATCATATAAATTATATAGATTATATAGATCATATAGATTATATAGATTGCATAGATCATACAGATTATATAAATCATATATATTATATAGATCATATAGATTATATAGATTATATAGATTATATAGATTATATAGATCATATAGATTATATAGATCATATATATTATATTTATTATATAGATTATATAGATCATATAGATTATATAGATCATGTAGATTATATAGATCATATAGATCATATAGATTATATAGATCATATAGATTATATAGATCATATAGATTATATAGATTATATAGATTATATAGATCATATAGATTATATAGATCATATAGATTATATAGATCTAGTAGATTATATAGATCATATAGTCGCAATAGTGTATGACAATAACCTCATTGACATGTAGGTGTGTATTCATAGCTTAGGAGTTAATGTCAATATCGATATCAATGTATTTAAATAACAATATATATATATATATATATATATATATATATATATATATATATGTACAGTGGAGAGAATAATGGGTAGAGAAAGAGCACAACACTGGTAGTGAATTGGAGATTAGAAAGAATAATAGATATAGGACAATATGTTATCATAAGGATAAATAGAGAGCTATAAAATAAAATAAATAAATAAAGAGATGACAAGAAATACAGATAAATAGAAATATATAACACCAGAAAATAAGAATGAAACTAAATAAGAATACATATATATTATAAATGTAACTATATTAACATATTTATCTATCTATGTATATATACATATATATATATATATATATATATATAAATATCTATATTATATATGGATTTCAAGATAGTAAGCTTGAATAAGAAGATACGAATTTGTACCAATCCTAATATTAGAAGTAATTATACAAATGTTCGCCCAGTATAAACCTGCGAGTAGTTTGTATAGACTCGTATCGACATCTCAAGGCTGTCCGGGAATACGTTAAGCCGGTTGTGAACAGGACGGGAGCAGGTATTCCGAGTGGCGTGTTATTAGCGACGTGTTATTAGCGACGTGTTATGGCCATCACATGGTGGTAGTCGAAGATTTCGGTAGAAATGTGTATTTCTAGATGCACGCTGACGGAGCACACTTATGTGTATATATATATATAGGTTTCCAATGATAATAGTAAGATTAAGTTTTATTTCGTGATAATAGTTCAAGTACGGTTTTAATTCATACGATGCAGTGGTGCAGTCAGAAAAGTAGTTGATTTTTCGCGCGCCGCTTAGCTATTATTTCGTCCGAGAAATCCGGTGTGTTTCACTAGCAACAAGCCACGCCCATTCAGAGTAAGAAGCCACGCCCTTTGGCCCGTCCAATACAACGGCCATTGGCCTTCGGTCAGTCGGCGTAGTCACGCCCCTAGCCAACAATTGCGTCATATATTGACTTAGGTAATCCCAAGAAACGGCACTTTTTATAAATATCTTTTATGTCTCAAAGTAAATATGAAAATTTGTTTATTTGCGTGGGCGAATTTTAATATTTCTTCATAGTTATCACCTGCAATATAAATCGATTGCTTCTAAAGCTCTCATATATTTTACGACATAGAATCTAATATCCTGGATTCATAATTTGTGTAACAAGTTTTGTCACATACAACTATTTTTGATATCTATACGGAAAATTGCATTTTTACAAATAAATCAATTTATTGATTATCTTGTTAAAAATGTGAATTAAATTATCTCCCCGTCTTCCCCCCATACATATGTATATATATATATATATATATATATATATATATATATATATATATATATATATTCATACAACTACATACAAATATATGGCTTATCGAATTCTAATAAAAACAAAAGATCTACCAATATCGAAAATCCACTTAATTCGGTATTCTATTGTGAATAATTATGCAAAACTATGTAGGAGAAACTTCATTGATTGTGTTCCAAGTGAACAAGAGATTAAGTATTTAACTCCGAAATGTTCGTATTTACATTGGCTATTGAAAACTTTCATCAATAGACATTGAATAGTTTTTTATAGATATACTTATAAAAAGTACTATTATAAGTAATACACTGTTAAGAGCTTTATTACTTACTTGTACAAATATTTCAAAACTAATTCAATATCATGGTGAATTAATATAATAATATTTATTACAAATATATTAATTTTTTCTAAAACATGACCATTATCATGGGTATCTAAATTACGAATTATTTAAAATAATTAAACTAAACTATAATTATTATTACGTTATTGCTACATAAAATTTTTAAATAAAATAAATCATATATTAATGGTATTTCATCAATATATATTAATATAACATTACTTGATATATTTACTATTTTTGCAATATGTATATACACAATAACTATTTAGTACATATATTATGATTAATATATGTATATCACTAATTTTAAAAAATTCGTCTTAATTAATTAGTGACAACAATGCCTATTAGTATATTATTATATTGAACATAGCTTAAGATAGTTTACGATGGTCCTTTAATCAATTTTGGTTTAAAATTAAATTTCGTGCTAATCTAATATATATGCATGAATTCATAATGATAGTACTACTTTTAATACCATTAATTTAATACATCTATTTATTAAATCTATATATCTAAAAGCTTAGTCAAAAGAAATGTTCTCATTATAAATTGATTTCATTATAATGAAACTATTATATAACCCATACTATGCGAATCAAATTGAGAGGATTAGCTAACGAATTTAGAATTTCTAATGGTGTAAGTTAGGTCGGCAACCTCTCCCTTTATGTATATCATATATATTACGATGAAATAAGTAATTTTGTAAATGCATAAATTACAAGATAGTTAACATTTTAATGTATACCGTAGATATTGCGTCGTTATCATCTTCAATCGCTGATCTATCTATTATCTAAATTTAGTTAATAAATATTCCACTAATTACCAAATGGAATTTAATAATAAAAGAAGCATATTATATAAAGTAATATTACTTTTCAAATACCTGAAATTTGAAAAATCTCAACAATAATCACATTCTATACTAATCAAATGGCTATACTTACCTAACATGTAGTTATAACCAATTATATCTATAACTTGGATATTTATAAATAATTTAGATAATATATATATCAATTAATTCCAATAATAATAATGTATCCAGTATATAAACTAGATGTAATAATATTATTATTTTAAAACTATATTTACCTATTGTATATACATTACATTAGATTTAAATACAATAATAATTCTTTTAATAAACTAAAATTATGTTATCACAATAAAATAAAAAGGATATTGTGTTATTCTAATTTTTAAAGTATACTATAGCTGCAATGTCATAATATACAACTTAATATATAATAATTTGTATTGTGTAATTTTCGAATATTTAGTAATTTTATATTTTATTATTCAATTATTTTACACCAACATTTTGAAATGCAACATATTTATATATTGAATTTTTGTAATTGACATGTTTACTATATCGAGATTATAAACTATAGAAAATATTTGTATATCAAAATAAAATAAATATACATATAAATATTTCAATATAATTACTGAATTTGAATTATATTTTAAATTAATTGGTTTCAAAGATACATGACTAAAATAATAACAAAAATACCCTAAACAATATAATTACATCAATTAATAATAATAAAATTGTGTATTACATATGCATATAAATATGTACATATTTATGTATATCCTCTGGGTATTACCCAGAAAACAGTTATTATAGTTATTATACAATTATTTGATATATGATAATGGTATAACAACTATTACATACTCTGTATGCTGGGTATTACATAATATGCATATATCAATTGACACATGAAATAATACAAAAAAAACGATAGTTAACAATATTTTGTAAAATCTCTTGTGTTCACAAAAATAAAAAATAATATAAAACAAAATTATGCAATGCAAAAAATGAATTTGCATGGATTGATACCATTATCAATTTATGGATTATTTGCTAAGTATATAAATAATATATTTGAAATGATGATCACGTGATTTCGCAAGAACTCGAAATAAAGGATAAACAAAACAATGTGAAGTGTATATGGATTATTGTTTTAATGTCGTACAATATAATTGAAAGAATATACAAATTAAAAATAATTGTGATTATAATATACATCAACAAGAAACAAACAGTTTATACTTATATTATATAGCCTATCTAACACATTGATTTAACAGTTTTGTAAAATTCTGAAGTCTATAAAAATTAAATAAAATTATTAAATTATACAATGCAAAAATATAAAATCACCTAGATGGTTTGCTGAATTATTTTAAATATCAAAATTCCAAATCTAAAAATTCACAAGATATTAATAACATGGATATTCATTCGACAGAACAATAACTCATTTACTAACAACATAATCAAATAATATTTTCAATTTACGAAACATAAATGTTTGCAGATAATAAGAAATTAACAATAATCAACCACTTTTTAAAAACAATTATAATAATGTTATGTAAACAATTATAGACCAATATCATTATTATACCAAATTTGTAAGAAATCTAATAAAACAATTTATAATAAAATTGTAGCCATAAAGTAAAAAATAGAAATAATAATAGTTATGTTGTATTCCCAATTCTAATACTTCATTAATCTACAACACAGTTCAATAATTGGTCATTTATTTTGTATTATTTTTAATATCTTATTATTACGATACATCAATATAAAAATTCTCTTACAATGATAATAATCTAACTATCTTAATTAAGAATTTCTCAAGTTAAATTTAAAATAAACATTGAAAAAAATAAAAAGTATATCTTTTTTGAATAGAAAATTGAGCCAAATAACTTATATACATATTTTATAATTAAACAGAAATAATTGAAACATATTTTTTTAGAATAATTTATATTTTACTCAACATATTGTTATGTTATCCAAACAAATTTCTAAAATAGTAATTATTTTAAAACGAATTCTTTTAGACATTAATATTTTAATTGTACTGTATAATTCATTATTCCGTTATAATTTATTACATGGGATAGAAATATGGCGACGAATTTACACATATATATTAAATAAAATGAACGTACAAGTACTTGTCTAAAATATGCTTTAAAATAACTAACAATAATATTTATGATAAAGAGAGTACACAATAAGATTAACTAATACTTCCAATCATTTTAAAACTTCCAATGGAGAAGAGTATGAATATATTTTTTTAAAGCATGAATTTAATTTTTTTAATTGTGTTTTTTTTCAAACAAAATTAATATAATTATTTACAAATCAAACAATATATTGGAAATTTCAATATCAACATTAAGTCATAATTCCTCATTTAATTATTTTGGTATGATTTTGATTTTTTTATTATAATAATATTAATTATATTCCCAACTAATTGTAATCTTATATACTATATTTTTGAATTGTTTAAACTTTGATTTATTTGGTTGTAGTTAGTTTTGCTTAGTTTTAAATAGATTTTAGTCATATGTTAATTATTTTAATTATTTAGATATAAATATTAATTATTAATTAGCTTATTTTTAGTCCGCCGTTAATCACCATAGGGACATCATATTCACTTAATATATTATTTATAATTTTTTTTAAATTTTAACCTTTTTTAAAATGTTAACCTTGTCTTAATTCAAATATATTTATTTTTTATCACTGATCGATATATATATATTTGTCTATAAACTGATTTAAAATATATATAATTTTTTAATGGATGAAATATGAGTTAACAATATTAAATTATTTAGAATACTATATAACTAAATTAATTTCATATCATAACAATCAAAAGGAGTATCTCGATGTCTAATTATTATGAATTTGTAAAACGGTGAAACTTAAAATAAAATAAAATGGTAACAATTTAAATATGTAATTCATAGAACTCAATTATTACCTAAATTAATTACTCGGATACATATCTAGTAACTAATTATATATTATATTTGTATATTATATTGTGTATTTTGATATTATTTATAATTGAATTGTACTAATAGATAAGTAAACAAAATTATATGTATTTAAAATATATGTTAACATCATTCCACGATATATTGATAATACCCATATATATATTAGTTTATGGGTATATTATAAAGATTATGGATATATATATATATATATATATATATATATATATGTATTTATTTTTATTGGATCTATTTACAACATGTAAAATATTAATATAGAAATAATAATTAATAATTAATTTTAATTATTATACAATATAACTTAATCCTATTGTATAAAAGGTACACATACGTATATATACAACCTACATAACTTCACGATAATGGGCCATAATTTGAATAGCAATAACCTAATAGAAAAGAATATAGATACATTATTTAATTTACAAGTCGTAAACAATTGGCAATATATGAAATATTAGATTCATAATAATCAAGGTACTTGGCCATAATAAAAAATACGCGTACCAATGCATAATTACATATATGTGTATACGTGTATATATATATATATATATATATATATATATATATATATATATATATATATATATATATATCTATATAGTTTAATAATTATATTTGAACGAGTAGTTCCGTTTAGCATCTTTCCGGTCCGAGATGACCACGGAGGCTGGCATTGCAAACACGCAAAGTAGGCCGACAGCTGCGGACCCTGCCGCCGCTACGTAGTACGAAGTATTCCAGGTACCCGTTACGTCACGCAGCACTCCGTAGCCATACGGGACAATTAGATTCATGGATCCCATGACGAACAACACGAATGCGTAAGACGACCGCAATCGTACGACGCCCGCCACTTCGGCCAGCAGGATAGGTATCAACGACAAGGAACAACCGGCACACGTAGCGGAGACGCAACAACTCACCGCTAGGGGCCAGTAGCCCAACGATGCCGTTAACGACACGCCCACCATACCGGCGGTATTCAAGAGCAAAGAAATATTGTACACCACTCGAACGCTAACCACGTCCCTATCGATGGCCACGGCAACCAATAACCGACTGATCATGTCTGCACATCCCATGACGGATATCAAAGTGGAAGCGGCATCGGCTGATATACCGTTCAATTCGGCGTGGGCGGGCGTCATGATTATTAGACCTAATGGGAAGACTGTACTTGTACTTTCAATGGATTCACGGTGATAACGAAGTAATCATATTTATATTCTGGCTAAACTATATGGCTATTCAACATAAATAATTAAGTAGATATTTACAGATATATTACAATTATTTTGTTATATCACATATTATATTACTTATATATATATATATATATATATATATATATATATATATATGTAGTAATTTCGAAGTTCTTATGAAAACTTAAGTATTTCATACAATTATGAGGTACTATGAGAGACGTACGACCTACTAATGAAGTTCTTGTGAAGTATGGAGTTATTAAGATGCACTTACCTGCATAGGAGACCAAAGATACTCCTGAAGCCACAGCGTATATAATGATAGTTGGGTATGTTATCAAATACCACTGAAACCTATTGGCATCGAATTCTTTAGTCGCTACTTCCGTGGCTTTTTTCTCTTCGCTACTTCCGGGTATGGTTGCACTACTTCCACTACAATCAGACTCGATCTTCTGTACTTCCACGACAACTTCCATACTTTCCATCTTTTTCCTGTATGATTATGCCCTTATTATATATATATATATATATATATATATATATATATATATATTGTCAATTGTAATTACAGATATGCATATTAAGTTGCAGAATTTTTTAAATTATAAATTTATGATTACATGAAAATAATTAAAGTAAGATATACATATTAATATTAAAGAACTAATAGCTAAGGTTATTTGAAATGTTAATAGTTTATTCTGCAAACAGTTGTTATTGGTAGAATAACAAGTGAATATATTGGACGTATTAACACAAATCAAAAGATAGAAAAGTATTCTTATCTATCTTTTGGTGCTAAATTTAATTCTTATTTGATACAAATTATAAATAACTATTATCGAAAACATGTATTGAAAGTGGAATTCGACTACAAAGTAATATACATATATATAAATATATACATATAATGATATATATATATATATATACGTGTAAGTATATGTGTAAGTGTGCGTGTGTGGGTATGTGTGTGGGTATGTGTGTGAGTGTGTTTGTGAATGTGTGTATATGTGTGAGTGCTTTATATACGAATATAAACGTAACACCAACTCATAGTTTGTTTGCAGTTCATCGCAATCTAATGCAAAGTTGGACGTTCCTCTTTTCAGCTCGCGCATGCGTTGTTTATGGGCGTGTCTTCGCAGGTAAAATGAGTGCGGCCGAAATAGCATTCCCACAACGCATATGTTAAATACTATACCGCCCATAAGTAACAGAGTTCCTGTTATTGTTGTGATTGGGGCGTTGTTATGTTTCGTACCGGAAATAAAGGAATAATTGAACCCGCCAAAATTGACTCCACTCAATCGCTATCACGCCAACTCGTTTTCTTACGTTTTATCTTACCTTTCGAAATAAACAACATTGCATTTAACCAATGATAATAGGACTTGCAAATATATAACTTCGCAATAATATTACCTATTATTAAATTACTTTTATTTATATGATAGTGATAATTTTATAATGATAATAGACAATAATTAGTTTAATAATAAATAATATTATGTAAAAATTAATGAAACTAGTTATTAATTTTATTTTCTAGATAAAGAAATATAGTTTATATACAATTATTGTGTAGATTAGATACCAGACAGCTGAAGAATGGTGAGTAGAGTAGAGAGTATAGTTTTGATGGCTAGGAAACCCTTAGAAATACTTACCATCTAATCCGTACTCTTCTAAGAAGTAGCGTATTAGCAGCGGGAATATTATTCCACCTAATCCACTTCCGGAGTAAGCAATTCCATTTGCCAGAGCTCTTTTTCGATCAAAATACTCACCTACGATGATAATTCCAGGACTATACACCATGCCAGTAGCGATACCTGCGCAAATGGTTGGTAAAGTAGTTTAAGTAAATGGTTTGGACAGATAAAGGTTACAGTATATAAAAAGTAGAATAGTATAAAGTAGAATAATAGAATGTAAGAATTCAGCAGATGGTGTGTATTTAGAGATCTAATAATGTTCAGTATGGATGTTATGTATTCCAATGAATGTTACTAGGGGAATATAACGTAAACAGATTATATTGTAGAGTTAAATTGTTCTAATCATAACAGCCTATGAATTATCTGATAGGTTAATCACGCGGTATATGACTAGAATCGTCATGCGAAATAGAAAACAACTTATTATGAAACAATTATAATATTACTAATAAATAATGCATATTAATAAATTAATATATTCTCGTACTATATATATCTGTAATATTGACTTCTTATAATTTGTAACGCAATCACTTTTTTCACGCAATATATTATTTTTTATTTCACAATAAAGTTCCTAACATTTCTCATGCAGTTAGTGTAATTAGAAATAATTAATTTCGCGATATTTTATCTATGAAATAAAGTCTTAAAAGAATTAAATACAAATAGTAAATACAAACCAAATCCTAAATCCAAATCCGATTAGAATTGGCTGTAAACAATAAATATTACCTATATTATAAAATATAACCCAGCATAGATTCTATTTAGATTTGGATGCATTATTTCGTAAACAGATATTCTCCGATGTTAGATGTAAACTAACCCAAACAGATTCCGAACGACACGTAGAGAACACTCAGCGATTTGACGTAGATGCTGGACAAATATCCGACGAGTACCATTACCCCGGAGAACAGCGTCACCTTGCGAGTATTAAATCTATTCACCAGCATGTTAGCAGGGGTCGCTAGGAGTCAAATGGAAGAATTATTCGGACACTATTAATTTCATTTATCAATGTTATTATTATATTACATAACAATTCACTAACCTAATAATAAAGCCAGACCGGCGATAAGTGAAGGAATCCAAGATATTTGGGCAGCTGTGGCTCCGTATCTCTTTTGCATTGGAATGAATATCACTCCGAACGTCTTCCATATAGCTCCAGGCACTAGGATGTTCATCAATATACTACCTGTAAATAAAATTGTTACATGGTGTGATCCAATATATAAACATAATTATAATAAATAATTTAATATATTTCCGCTGTAGTTTATGAAATAGCTTTCTTATATATATTCAGAAATAGAAAACTTACTTTGCATGGTACATTATATAATGTACAGTATATATTTTACAATATATAGTGTATATAATAATTAAAATATAATGTGTATATGGTAAATAGATAAATATATACCTAAGTTATAGAATACACAGTATGTTTAATATAATTGACAGTACTTAAAATTTAGTGAACATTTGTGAACAATAGTGAAAAATAACATTTAATATCGACCTATTTCTAAGTAACCCCCAGAATCTGAACGATCCAACAATATCTACCACTTAACCTACACATCCTGCAATATAAACAAAAATGGCCTAAAAATATTCTAACCCAATAGTATGATCCACGAGTATCCCTTATCCTTGGGGGAAATGAACTGCAACATTTCTCCTTCAGAGTATGTGTGTTTTAGTAGTACGTGAACAATATAGAATATGAGATGTGTATTTATATATAAATGTATATATTTACATATATATATATATATCCAGTGCGAGAAGTTTTTTAATCGAACTCCATCATAATATTCTAAATAAGCAAACAACACTCCAATATGCGCCTATTACAAAGGCATGACTATCCTTAACATAATAGAAAAAAACACCAACAATGCTTCAATGTGATTGTTCGTAGGGAGATTTAAATTTGTTCTAGTGAGAAGAATTCATTTTTTTATATATTGTAGTATATTGAAATAATATAAGATTTTGGAAGAACATATAAATTTAAAAGTAAAGTAAAAGTAAATGGATTACAGACTAATATATTATATTACATCATGAATAAAATATGGTTGGAGAAAAAAGGAATAGAGAAAGTGAAATAAAAATATATATGCAGAGAGATGGAGATATAGAGAGAGGAAATGAGAGAATCCCATTTCATTTTCAAAAAATTATATATATATTGTAACTTATATAATCTAATATATTATGTCAACTTACTTCGATGCTATATTATTTCTAAATAAAATCATAACTATATATATATATATAGATATAGATATATGTTCATATGATAAATATTATTATTTTAATTTGTAACATTAGAAAAAGTTATAAATTTGTGTTTCTTTTTATAAGGTCATATCGATAATATATAAAGAATGAGTGTTTCCCATGAATATACTATTGCAAGACAATGTATATATATTATAATATAACATCTCCTAATGATATTAAAGATGTATTATTAACTATTCTAAATAACTGACAAATTTAGTACGAATTAGTTATAGATGAAATATATAAATATGAGTAGAATAAGTATATATCAGTGAGAAAGTACGATTATTGGTCCTCTATATTATATTACAATATGACCTCTACTAACATAAGCTTCTTTTTCGTTTGTCAGTTTGATATTAGGTTGGTTTTCTCGACTACAGGTATAGAAAGGTTATCTGCATTTTAAAATTTTCGGTTACTATATAAATGCATTAGAAATTAAAAAAACAAATCGAATATGTTTAAGAACCACGCCCCTAATTTAAAAACCACGCCCATACTTTATATATTTCGTAACTAAATGATAAGATATCTCATAATTATTCAATTATCAACCATAAATATAAAGCTAAGTCCCTATAGCAGAATCACATCTCTAAAAGATGATACATTTATAAAGTCGTGTAAACCACGCATATATTATTCACTGTAGACAGTGTTATCATTTATTAATATGAACATTTAGATATTCTAATATGTACGATTAACTACAGAGGTATTATTAATACACATATTATACTACTAGTAGGCCAATATATTTGTTAAGGGTTACCTCAGTGTTTTTAAAGTTAATCTGGTAATATTACGTTATCACGTTTTTACCTTGTTTTGGAATACCGTACAATTTATAATCATCATTATAAAATATATATTCTGATAAATCTGTATTAACTCTATAGTTATAATATTGCTATTTTTACAAATGATTTATATAATTACATAATGTCAAACAATTTCTTCATACTTTATAATACAAAGCATTATTAACTTTTTATCACATAATAAATGAGTGTTTATTGCATTCCAAAAGATATCTGTAAATAAGATGTATATATATTGTAGTCTTGATAATGATACATAAAGTATATACTTATATCCACATTCAATTTAAGTCATTAATCTAAAAATAAATGCATTGTCATCGTTTAGATTATTATGATTATCAACTTATCGATATTTTATATTTAAATATATAAATTTATATCAATATTTATATTTTTAAACATATCAAAGGATTTTAAAAAAACTATTTCATCACTGTTGTTGCTTCACAGTATTTGCTAGGTGTAGTTATTACACACTGTGTAATACACAGGGTATTTGTTATTATCTATGATATTACTCATCGAGTTTACCATAACGATGCCTAAAATAATATTGATTTCTAAAGGGATTTTAGAGAAAATATATTCTAAAATGGTATCAAATAAAACTAATAAAATTAAATATATTTTTATAATAATAATAATAATAGTTTTCTATATTACATACTATTAATTAAAATTAATAAATATTAATTAAATATTATATAACATTAATTACAGATATATATATATATATATATATATATATATATATATATATATATATATATGTATATATATGTAATAATGATCTCCTAAACATATACATTTAAAATACAACATTGCAATTATATTCATTTATACAATACAATGTACTATATGATGGATTAATTTGTATACTGTGTATAATTTACACTGTACATTGTACAGTGTACAATGTACAATTTATAATGTACAATTTATAATATACTTTTTACACTCCGTCATACCATACACACTCTACCATGCACACTGTACAATATACTCTATACATCGTATAATGTACAGTGTAAACTGTACAATGTACAGTGTACAGTGTACAGTGTACAGTGGACACTCTAAAAATATACAATATACATTGAAATGCATAATAATATTTTACTTTATATTTTGAAATGTCATAACATATTGAGTACAAATAATTATGATTAGTATATTATCACTATAATAAATATATATCTATTATATTATTATTAATATTATATATGCGATATTACTGTATTTTTTTAATTAGTTATTAATTTAGGTCTGCATATTATATGATACGAATTATTATTAAATATTATATATACATATACCTAAGGAATATATTTAAAATGTGTTTTAAGATCAAAAATACTAGTATTTCCTTAAGTTATTTCATCTATCCTTACCAATATACACTTATTCAAAATATATAGATATAATAATTGATAAATACAAACATAATATCTATATTCTTATGTAATTTACACAAATAGTCTATCTAAAATTAGTCTATGTTATTATCTCATCGTATATGATATTCTTCTAAGGGATTAATATAATTATATTCAGCGACATTAATTTTATATTTGATATTTTTATTTATATATATTCATATATATATATATATATATATATATATATATATATATATAAATATATATATATAATGTAATGTGATATCACATGTATTTCATGAGTGAAATTGTGTCAATTAATTAAGTTTTTTTGCTCACAATTAACTCATTTAGAATATGAATCAACTAAAGTTTGATATGCTAAATCATTATTTTAATGATCATAACTCTCATATATATATATATATATATATATATATATATATATATATATATATATATATATATACTATATATGAAACATATGAGCACGCTATTTCGATATATTAGTTATGTAATTAATTTTATGCACAGACAGAGGATTTTATTTTTATATTATGTGATATTATGACAAATATATTTCTAATTCAAACTACCCATAAAACCAACAAGGTCATTTAGTTTTTTTGATATAATAATAGTTAAAATATATTTTATTTTATATGCATTTAAATTATAATTATATTTAATTTAAAATAACTATACTCGAATTTAAAATAGTTACGTCATCTGGTTTATTAGTTATTATTCAATAAATCAGATGATATAATTAATATAAATTCTTGTATAATTATTGTATTGTAAAATAAATATTTAAATATATTTTTAATTTTATTAAATGACAATACAACTTAATTATCCGGGGTGGTTTCGTGGATATGCCAAAATAGTTAGAAGCAAAAATACCATGGGATTAAAATATCAATATTTATCACGTATAGCCCAGACTTGTAATTAATAGTCTAGAAAAGTGTTCATTGTGATTTACTTGAAAACGAAAATAACAACCGATGAGTTACACCATAAATATCCAGCATTATAAACTAGGTCTAATATGATACTTAACAATGAAATATGTATCATAAAAAAATAAATAAATCTTATAATTCCATTAAAATGTTTTAGTCTATACTTTTTATTAAGTATAGGAATACAAATATAATAAGAATATTTATTTATAACCTAGTCAATGAAAATTATAATATGTAAGTAGATAATATTTTTATTTTTAATAACAATATAGTGTTATTAAACTATCTAATCTTATAAGAATACATTTATTTTACTCTTAAATTAACCTTAAACTTAAACTTAAACTTAAATTAATAAATATGTAAATAATATATATAAAAAGAGAAAGACTCAAGTAATAAGTTCATTCCAGAGATATGAACAGACACTACGAACTCCAATTCAGTAAAGATTTAAGATATCATTTATTTGAAAGATATCATTCATTGTTATGTGGATATTTCGGAGAAGTATTGTTTCGTACTTTTATGAAGTTATTTAAGATATTATGGAAAACCAATATAATTTCATATACATATATATTTATATGCACTAGTATCACATATAACAATTACGCAATCAAATTGGAATTATTATAATTATTATTATTATTATTATTATTATTATTATTATTATTATTATTATTATTATTATTATTATTATTATTATTATTATTATTATTATTATTATTATTATTATTATTATTATTATTATTATTATTATTATTATTATTATTATTATTATTATTATTATTATTATTATTATTATTATTATTATTATTATTATTATTATTATTATTATTATTATTATTATTATTATTATTATTATTATTATTATTATTATTATTATTATTATTATTATTATTATTATTATTATTATTATTATTATTATTATTATTATTATTATTATTATTATTATTATTATTATTATTATTATTATTATTATTATTAGTATTATTTTCTAGTTACTCAAAAGTTTATTATCACCTAAGAGCTTCGTAATACACTGCATTATAAAGACATGTGATAATATAATGTTCGTCGTATAAATAATATAATCATGATAATATGGTTTATATAAATATGGTTTGAAAAGTTACTTAATTTATGTGACACATTATAAGATAGATTAAAAAGAGTATTATCTATAATTGAAAAGACAAAATTCCGAAATTGAATCAATGATATTTAACATTTTATTTTTAATAAATCTTTATATCACTGATATTCTTTATTATTTATTTATCTAAAGATATATCGATAGTCTATAGTCTATATATATATATATATATATATCGATAGTCTATAATATATATTACGATGAAATAAGTAATTTAGAAAATGCATAAAGATAGTTAACATTTTAATGTATACCGTAGACATTACGACGTTATCATCTTCAATCGCTGATCTATCTATTATCTAAATTTAGTTAATAAATATTCCACTAATTACCAAATGGAATTTAATAATAAAAGAAAAATATTATATAAAGTAATATTACTTTTCAAACACCTGAAATTTGAAAAATCTCAACAATAATCACATTCTATATCAATCAAATGGATACACTTACTTAATACGTAGTTATAACTAATTATATCTATAACTTGGATATTTATAAATAATTTAGATAATATATATCAATTAATTCCAATAATAATAATGTATCCAGTATATAAACTAGATGTAATAATATTATTATTTTAAAACTATATTTACCCATTGTATATACATTACATTAGATTTAAATACAATAATAATTCTTTTAATAAACTAAAATTATGTTATCACAATAAAATAAAAAGGATATTGTGTTATTCTAATTTTTAAAGTATACTATAGCTGCAATGTCATAATATACAACTTAATATATAATAATTTGTATTGTGTAATTTTCGAATATTTAGTAATTTCATATTTTAGTATTCAATTATTACATGCACCAAAGTTTTGAAATGCAACATATTTATATATTGAATTTTTTTAATTGACATGTTTACTATATCGAGATTAACTTCTCCATATAGTAATTGTGCAGCTAATTTTGAAGAGATTATAAACTATAGTAAATATTTGTATATCAAAATAAAATAAATATACATATAAATATTTCAATATAATTACTGAATTTGAATTATATTTTAAATAAATTGGTTTCAATTAATAATAATAAACGTGTATATTACATATGCATATAAATATGTACCCATTTATGTATACCCACTAGGTTATACTTAAATGTGTACATATTTATACCCAGCAAACAGAGTTATGTAATAGTTAGTATACAATTATTTGATATATATTAAATAATGGTATAAAAACTTGTATATACTATGTATGCTGGATATGACATATATCAATTGACACATTAAAAAATAAAAAATAATATAAAAGAAATTATTCAATGCAAAAAATGAAATTGCATGATGACGGTATCAATCCATGGATTATTTGCTAAGTATATAAATAAGTAAATATGTTTATAAGTAGATATAGATATATTAGACATACTTATTTTTGCAAATAATAAGAAATTAACAATAATCAACCACTTTTTAAAAACAATTATAATAACAAATATTTAAACAATTATAGACCGATAAATTCGATAAAATAATTTATAATAAAATTGTAGCCATAAAGTAAAAAATATAAATCAAAAATAGTTTTAAAACAAATAGTTGGAAAATATGTTGTATTCCTAATTCTAATACTACATTAATCTACAACACTTTCTTAATAAATTTATTGGTAATAATACAAAGGTAACTATTATTTTTCTAGATTTAAAAACTCATTTGATGTAGTTGGCCATTTATTGTATGGATAAATTAGTCTTATATGGATTTAACCCTTTTTGAATCTGTTCTGTACATGGTTATGGTAATTACTAGATTATACGTATATTTCGATATTTTACTATGGTCAATAAACTAGCTTATAACTTGGTAAATATTAATATTAAGAATATAAAATTATATATGTCATTAGACATAACAAAAGTATACATATCATAGTATATTTTATAATTAAAAACAATAAAGTATGAATATATCCAGAGTATGTAAAAAAAATATATATATTTTAACTAATTAAATTTACATAATATTATTTTACTAATATTTATATTTAATTAAAGTATTTACATATCTCGTATAAGTAATATATAGTATGAATATATCCAGAGTATGTAAAAAAAATATATATATTTTAACTAATTAAATACAAGATTTATTTGCATACGGCTTTTATAATTTCTAATAACTCAAGACCTGTAAATATTTCTTAAATAAAATTGATACCCATATTAAAAATAATTTAACTAATTAATTAATAATAATTAATTAATAATAATAACATTTAAAACTAATTTAGGGACTCCAGAAAAATAATTTTAAAAAAAATTAATTTTAATAAAATGTATCATAAATTGTATTTATTGCTATTTTACCAAATAAAATTTATAATTTGAGAATATTAATGCCAATAGAAAGTTTTAAATAATAAAGTTATCTATCATGTGGTTTTTAAATTATTAAAATGAATTAAATTTGACAAAAGTTATAATGATTTTTTAATTATATACATTTTTAAACAATTTCTGAAATAAAAAAATATGTCATTATATATATTTGATTTTTTCATAAATATATATATATGTTTAAACTCTCAGGGACTTCATATAAAATAGTATGAACAATATATAAGATTGAAAATACAATATATATTCATAAAATAAATAATACATATACAAGAACCTTTTCAATAGCGTAGTGGTTTAGTAAACTAAAAAAAGAGTTTGGTTCATAAAAAAATATCTCAATATATATATACAATAACCTCTTCAATAGCGCAGTGGTTAATATAACCACAATATATATATATAAGAAAATATGTACAAATATAATACAACAAATATATCTAAAGTAGGATAATAAAATAATTAATTTGTACATTATCATGATATACAATGTATGTTAAATGTGAATCCTTCTCTACCGCTTAACATTGCATCCCTGCAATGAGGATCTGCTTTTGAATTGGATCGAAATCAATACTCTGGTCGTCTTCTACCTAATAGTAATATGAAATAAGTAAACATAGTAGGAAATAGACACAAATACAAATATTTTTAAATTAGAATTAATATTGTGTATTATATATATGATATATCACTATATTTTACTTATAAATATATAGTTTATTATGTTATTAGTTTAGTATATATAATAATGTTTATATAATACATAATAACCTGATCAACAATACCGTCTAATGAATCATCAGAAGAATAATCATCATATTCATTTAAATTAGAAATTTTCTCCAGTTTAAAAATCGAAATCGAAAAAGCAACGATTTCTTTGTAAACATCTCATATTGTTATATATGGACTATTTTCTTATGTATTAATGCGTTAAAACCCATTAATTTCATTCTTTTATAAAATAAGATTTATAATGTTATATGCAATTATTTTTTATATCAGATCCATAATTATATTTATAAAATTTTACGGTATCTTTTAATATATTTATATTAATTTTACGATCTAAACTTACTATTTTGCATATAGGAACCATTTTTTATTTGTGTTCTAAGTGGATTTATATTGTATATATAATTAAACAAACATATACCGAAACTTATAATTATATTTATTTAATATCCATTCGGAATATTAAATAAACTAATCAATAAATGAATACAATTATTATGGATAATTTAGTTTTATTTTTCTAATATAATGTTAATTATCTAAATAATATTTTATATAAAGATATTAATATTAATACATGATATTAAATTTGAAATAATATTTATAAAATGAATATTTTTAATTTAAATAGAAATATCTTCAAAATATAATTTTAAGTAATTAGTTATTATAAGTATTTTCGCTACGATTCGTGACGTTGATTATTTCGTAAGCGAGATAATCCTTAACATCGACCAAAAAGGGTCTAACCTATTAATGGAAATTTTATTTTATTTTTTAAACTTCATTTTGAAAATAGAATATTTTATAACAGGCTCAGTAATCATTTCCGCAGAATGTGAATATTGTTATACAACAAAGTTCGATAAATGGTCATTTATTTTGTATTATTTTTAATATCTTATTATTACGATACATCGATATCAATATTCTCCTAAGATGATAATAATCTAACTATCTTAATTAAGAATTTCTCAATATAAATTTAAATTAAACATTGAAAAAACAAAAAGTATATTTTTTTAAATAGAAAATTAAGCCAAAGAACATACATCTATATTTCATAATAATATTTTATAATTAAACAGAAATAATTGTAACTATTTTTAAGGAATACATTAAATTATACACAACAAATTGTTGTGTATAATTTTCCAAATAAATTATAAAATATTAATTATCTAATAAAAACAAATCTAATACTATTCCTTTTAGATATACATATTTTAATTGTACTATATAATTTGTTATTTCATTCTAATATCATATATTCATAAACTGATTTATTAATATATATTATTGTTTGAGTTAATAAGTTAAATATGGGAACAATATTAAATTATTTAGAATACTATATATATAAATACATTTCATATTCTAACAATTAATTCGATGTCTAATTATAACGAATTTGGAAGACGGTAAAAATTAAAATAAAATAAAATGTTATCAATTTAAATATGTAATTCATAGAACTCAATTACTACCTAAATTAATTACACGGATACATATATAGACACTAATTACTATATATTATATTGTATATTTTGTAATTAATTATAATTTAATAATAAATAAATAAAATTTCCATATAAAAATAAAATTAAACCAGAAATGTAATAAAGAAATTATAATGATTACAGTTTTATTTATGATTTTAAGTGAAGTGTTAAGTAGTTCACATTCTTGATATCCTTTATTAGAACAAAATGATATGTATTATATAAAAAGTGTATTCCTTAATATACCAGTATCTCTCTCACTCTCTCACTCGAATTAATAAAATTAAAAAGATATATCAAAGATTATAGAAATATACATATACCTATATTTATTGGGTCTATTTACAAAATAAAATTATAATTTAGAAAAGCAAGAATTAAAAAAAATATTCAATTTATAACGTGATATTAAATCGTACAATATTAATATAGAAATAATAATTACTAATTAACTTTATTTCTTATACAATATAATTTAATCCTATTGTACAACAGGTATCAATATGTATACATATAACCTACATAACTTCACGATAATGGACCATAAGTTGAAAAGCAATAACCTGATAGAAAATAATATAGATACATTATTTAATTTGCAAGTAATAAACAATTGGCAATATATGAAATATTAGATTCCTAATAATCAAGGTACATGGCCATAATAAAACATATGCATAATTAAATATATGTATAAATAAATATATATATAGAGATTAAGAATTAGATTTGAATGAGTAGTTGATTTTGGCATCTTTCCGGTCCGAGATGACCACGGAGGCTGGCATTGCAAACATGCAAAGTAGGCCGACAGCTGCGGACCCTGCCGCCGCCACGTAGTACGAAGTATTCCAGGTACCCGTTACGTCACGCAGCACTCCGTAGCCATACGGGACAGTTAGATTCATGGATCCCATGGCGAACAAGACGAATGCGTAAGACGACCGCAATCGTGCGACGCCCGCCACTTCGGCCAGCAGCAGCGGCGTCAATGACATAAAGCAACCGGCGCACGCAGCGGAAACGCAACAACTTACCGCTAGGGGCCAGTAGCCCAACGACGCCGTTAACGACACGCCCACCATACCGGCGGTATTCAAGAGCAAAGAAACGTCGAACACCCTTCGTATGCTAACCACGCCCCTGTCGACAGCTACGGCCACAGATAACCGACTGAGCATGTCTGCACATCCTATAATGGATATCAAAGTGGAAGCGGCATCGGCTGATATACCGTTCAATTCGGCGTGGGCGGGCGTCATGATTATTAGACCTAATGGAAAGAATGTACTTGTACTATCAATGGATTGACGGTGATAACGAAGTAATCATATGTATCTTCTACCCAAACAATTGATTATATTCAACATAAATAATTAAGTAGATATTAACGAATGCATTACAATTATATATATATCTATCCCATAATTATATTACTTATATATATATATATATTTATATATATATATATATATTTGAACATACATATATGGTATTATGAAGTTTTTATAAACTACATACGAAATACTTATAAGGTATTTCTAAACTACTTACTGTAGAATTACGAGATAAGGCATTGTACATATGAAGTACTTGTGAAATAATTACGGAGTTATTACCATGTGTACTTACCCGTGTAGGAGACCACAGCTACTCCTGAAGCCACAGCGTATATAATGATAGTTGGGTATGTTATCAAATACCACTGAAACCTATTGGCATCGAATTCTTTAGTCGCTACTTCCGTGGATTTTTTCTCTTCGCTACTTCCGGGTATGGTTGCACTACTTGCACTACAATCAGACTCGATCTTCTGTACTTCCACGACTACTTCCATACTTTCCATCTTTTTCCTGTATGATTATGCCCTTATTATATATAATAAGTGTATAACCTATAATTACAGATATGCACTTTTTAAGTTTTAGAACTCATTATAATGTAGATTTACAATTAAAAAACATGAAAATGATTAAAGTAAGATATAAAAATCTATATATTCTGTATATAGGAAATGTCAATATTAAAGAATTATTTCCTGATGTTAACTGAAATGTTAATAGTTTGTTCTACAAATACATGTTACAAGAAGAGAACCAAGCTTATCTAATGGGCGTGTTAACGAAAACCAAAAGATAGAACATTATTCTTATCTATCTTCAAGTGCCAAAGTGAATTAGTAAATTGCTTACTTATTATTTACTACCAATTATAAATAACTACTATCGAAAGGATTCATGGAACATGAGTGCGTCTGTGGGTATGTGTGAGAGTGTGTGTGTGAGTGTGTTTGTGAATGTGTGTATATGTGTGAGTGCTTTATATACGAATATAAACGTAACACCAACTCATAGTTTGTTTGAAGTTCATCGCAATCTAATGCAAAGTTGGACGTTCCTCTTTTCAGTTCACGCATGCGTTGTTTATGGGCGTGTCTTCGCAGGTAAAATGAGTGCGGCCGAAATAGCATTCCCACAACGCATATGTTAAATGCAATACCGCCCATAAGTAACAGAGTTCCTGTTATTGTTGTGATTGGGGCGTTGTTATGTTTCGTACCGGAAATAAAGGAATAATTGAACCCGCCAAAATTGACTCCACTCAATTGCTACCATGCCAACTCGTTTTCTTACGTTTTATCTTACCTTTCGAAATAAACAACATTGCATTTAACCAATGATAATATGACTTACAAATATATAACTTCGCAATAATATTACCTATTATTAAATTACTTTTATTTATATGATAGTGATAATTTTATAAAGATAATAGACAACGATTAGTTTAATAATAAATAATATTATGTACAAATTAATGAAACTAGTTATTCATTTTATTTTCTAGATAAAGAAATATATTTTATAAACAATTATTGTGTAGAGTAGATACCATACAGTTTGTTTACGTTATAGTTTTGATGGCTAGGAAACCCTTAGAAATACTTACCATCCAATCCGTACTCGTCTAAGAAGTATCGTATTATCAGCGGGAATATTATTCCACCTAATCCACTTCCGGAGTAAGCAATTCCATTTGCCAGAGCTCTTTTTCGATCAAAATACTCACCTACGATGATAATTCCAGGACTATACACCATACCAGTAGCCATACCTGCGCAAATGGTTGGTAAAGTAGTTTAAGTAAATGGTTTGGACAGATAAAGGTTACAGTATATAAAAAGTAGAATAGTATAAAGTAAGAATTCAGCAGAGGGTGTGTATTTAGGGATCTAACAATGTTCAGTATGGATGTTATGTATTCCAATGAATGTTACTAGGGGAATATAACGTAAACAGATTATATTGTAGAGTTAAATTGTTCCAATCACAAATGCCTACCAATAATCTGATAGTATTAAATGAGGAAATGTAATAATAGTTAATTAAAAGATAAAATATGTCTATGACTTGAATCGCCATGCGAAATAGAAAATCACTTATTTAGAATAAATCATAATATTACCAATATTCAAGGCATATTAATAAATTAATAAATCCAAGTACAATATAAATATGTCAAATTAACTTCATATAATTTGTAACGCAATAACATTTACTTAAATATTAACTTTTATTCATAATAAAATTCCTAACATTTCTCATGTAGTTAGCCCAATTAAAAATATTTAATTTCGAGATGTTTAATCTATACTCGTCATTGGAATATATTTTAAACTTATCACCATCCATTTACTATTTTTATTTATAGAGCTTCATATGAAATAAAGTCTTAAAAGAATTAAATACAAATAGTAAATACAAACCAAATCCTAAATCCAAATCCGATTAGAATTGGCATTAAACAATAAATATTACCTATATTATAAAATATAACCCAGCATAGATTCTATTTAGATTTGGATGCATTATTTCGTAAACAGATATTCTCCGATGTTAGATGTAAACTAACCCAAACAGATTCCGAACGACACGTAGAGAGCACTCAGCGATTTGACGTAGATGCTGGACAAATATCCGACGAGTACCATTACCCCGGAGAACAGCGTCACCTTGCGAGTATTAAATCTATTCACCAGCATGTTAGCAGGGGTCGCTAGGGGTCAAATGGAAGAATTATTTCATTTATCAATATTGTTATTATCTACTCGAGATTATAATATAATTGAGAATATTGTAAACGTCGCTTTTTTTTTCATGCAACCACTGATAAGCTGCCAAATAAACATTTACATCAAAAGACAATAACTTTATTTCTATACGAACTTTTTAAGTAACTAAATCTTCTACACCCTCAAGAAATTTCTTAAAATAACTTAGAATATATTGCCTAAAATTTCATTAATCAATTTACTAACCACATAATAAAGCCAGACCGATGATAAGTGAAGGGATCCAAGAGATTTGGGCAGCTGTGGCTCCGTATCTCTTTTGCATTGGAATGAATATCACTCCGAACGTCTTCCATACAGCTCCAGGCACTAGGATGTTCATGAACAGACTACCTGTAAAACAATTTAATTTATTATATTTCCACTTAGTTTATGAAATATTTTTCTTCTATATTTACAGAAATAGAAAACATACTCTACAGGATACATTATATAATGTACAGCATATAGTTTAAGGTATTTAGTATATATAATATATAATCTATAATGTGTTTATAGTTAATAGAACAGTACCTAAGTTCGTATACAGTAGGGTTAATATATAGGACGGAACTTCTATTAAATGAAAAAATTGTGAATAATGGAAGTAAATGAAAAATAACATTTAATATCATAACTATATTTATTATGTAACCATATTAATTAAATGCACAGTGCATTTGTTAGGAATTTCAGGAAAGTCAATACTCTTTTATTTCATAGGTGAGTAACTGCCATAATCTGAATGGTCCGACAATAGCTACCACTTGCCATACACATACTGCAATACGAATTTCAATTTATAGTGCAGTCTTCTAACCCAATAGTATGATCCACGAGTATCCCTTGTCCTTAGGGGAAATGAACTGCAACATTTCTCCTTCAGATCGAGTATGTGTGTTTTAGTAGTACGTGAACAATATAGAATATGAGATGTTTATATATATAAATGTATATATTTACTTATATATATATATATATATATATATATATACGTCACTTTTAATGCATTTAGTGACTGCATTACGATGCATGGGTTTTGGAATATTCTGCCAACTATTTGAATGCAGAACCTGAATACATGGAATCAATATATATATTCCCAGTCTATGTGTACGACGTATATTTTACGTGTTTATGTGTTTACGTGTATACGCACCAGTACACGAGTACTCATTCAACGATCTGAGAATTTAGTTATGTATTTAAAGAATACAACATTGACTGAATAGTTCATGTTGATTACGTTACTTGCTTACGTTTATATTATTATTTACATATAGTGATACCGCCATCAAATATCGCGCTTTTTCAGAAGTGCAACAAGTATTACTTCAGTAACCTCCTCCCAAAGCATGTTCCCCAATACCGTGTCCAATAAAATATATGCAGAGTATACTTGATATACATATCA
>OZ038312.1:3382071-3469439 GCA_964035775.1 Osedax frankpressi | reverse complement strand
ACTTTCTAAAAAATTTTATATACATTTTATCTTATATAATATAATATATAATATCACCTTATTCCATGCTATTTTAATACAGTTATAACTATATTTATTTATATATATTTATAAATATACATATATATACATTAATATATATATATATGTATATATATATAAATATATATATATAAATATATATATATATATATATATTTATATATATATATATATATATATTTATATATATATATAGCTTCATGTAGTATAACTTTAATGATATATGATCATACGATAACATTTGAAAAAGATATAAATTTGTGTTTCATTTTAGCAGGTATATATATAGATATATATCAGATATCGTTATCATAGATTGATAATGTACCAATAAGAGAGTTTTTCCATGAAGGTAGTATTGCATGATCCATATGATGTAACCTCTCCTAATGATATTAAATAACTAACAAATTTAAGACGAATTAGTTATAGGTGAAATTTTTAAATATAAGTAGTACAAGTAAATGGCATTGATTAAAGTACGATTATTGGTCCTCTATGTTATATTACCGTATGACCTCAACTAACCTAAGCTTATGTTGCGTTGCTACCACTTCTTATGTAATTACTAAAATAACTGAACAAGTAATGATTGAAGTAATAGGTTATCGGTTTGATATCAGGTTGGTTACCTCGACTACGATGAAGAAAGGTTATCTGAAGTGTTTTACTAGTTGGTTACTATATAAATGTATTATGAATTTAAAAAAACAGATTGAGTATATTTAAGAACCACGCCTCTAATTTATAAACCACGCCCATAATTTATATAGTTGTCAAAGTTAAGATATGTCATAATTATTTAGAGTTAATTATTGGTAGTAAATATAAGTGTTAAGCCCTTAATGGCAAAATCTCACCTCTAAAGGATAAAACTTAAATATGATAAATCCATAAAGTCATGTAAACCACGCCTATATTATTATGTTATATTGTTATCATATATTAATATGAAAATTCAGATATTCTAATATTTATAATTAACTACAGAGGTATTATTAATACACATATTATACTATCTTTATTTTAGCAGGCCAATGTATTAGTTAAGGGCTACCTCAGTGTTTTTAAAGTTAATCTGGTAATATTACGTTATCACGTTTTTACCTTGATTTGGAATACCGTACAGATATATTAATCATCATTATAAAACATATTATGATAAATCTAATGATATTCTATAGTAATAAGTTATGGCTATGTTTACAAATGATTTATTTAATTATATAATGTAGGATAAGTATAACTTCATGCTTTATGATAAAAAACATTATTTACTTTTCATCTCATAATAAATTAGTGTTAATTGCATTCCAAAATATATCTAATGTGTTAAAAAAGTGTAGATATAATAAAGGTATGTGTATGATATATATATGTATATATATATATATATATATATATATATATATATATATATATATATATATATATCACTATTAATTACCTATATAAGATTTGTTAGTATATTTAGTAATTATTATAGTATTTTCGGAGTAGAATCTATTTTTATTTTTCATGTACCGATATATATTGAAATTCGACTTCCTCCAGTCTGTAGTGTGTGTAATGAACTAGATACCTCTCAATAGAGAGTATATGAAGAATTCTATATAGTGTGAGGATTAGTAAATATAAAGTAAATACCAACATACAGGTCGTTTAAATTAGTTTGCGATGCATTTATATTATTTTTTATTTGTTGGCTCGTTAAGTGATTATATAAAAGCCTTACATCAAAGTAAGTCAAATTATGAAATATGATTTCATTGTTTTTTCTGGGTTTCTGGTTGTTCTACTGTGTCACGTAATATTACATGATTTACAACATTATTATTGTAAATTCTTAAAGTTATTTCTTACTAGAGAGATATCGGAAATATTATTATAAACTAAAGAAACATATTAACAAACCAGTGTATTTGTTCTGAAAAATTAACAGGTATTTATACAATTTCTAAAATGCATAATTATGTTGACATTTATGTTAAACCCTTTACTTAAAGTATATTTAAATTAATGAATTACATTTGTGCTGCTGTGTGTTGAAAGAATTAACTAGCATGTAATGATAACATATGTTACATTTATGATATCATTTATATTTATGATATCATTTATGATATCATAAAATGTTATAATTTACAAATTATTTTAACTGCCTATGTCTTTTGTGGAATTTATAAAGTAATTTAAATTAATTTATAATAATTAATTATCAATTAATTAACATATATGTAGCATATATATAATATTCATGTAACATATATATAATATATATGTAATATATATGTAAGATATAGGTAATATATATGTAATATATATAAGGTATTTACAACATAAAAGCACGCTATATCGATGTATTAGTTTTATAAGTAAAGCTATGTACTCACTAAATTTAGAAATATTATTGATATTATTATTATTAATATTATTAAATTATAAATTTTAATTAATAATTAAGCAATTCAAATAATCAAATTACCTGACTTTGTTTGCTGAGGATTTAATTTTTATATTGTGTGATATAAAAAATATATTTCTAATTCAAACTACACATGAAAGAATCCAGGTCATTTTAGTTTTTTTGTTATATAAAAGTTAAAATATATTTTATTTGTATTTAAATTATAATTATATTTAATTTAATATAAATCTACTAAAATGTATAATAGTAACGTCATCTTGTTTCTTTGATTCTATTAAATAAACCAATTGATTATAATAAACTATAAACCCATTAATATAATTTTTTGTATAATTATTGTATTGTAAAATAAATACTTAAATAATATTTTAAATTTATTTTAAATTTTATTATATGACAATTGTCATGTAATAACACAATTTAATTATCCGGGCTAGTTTCTTGGATATGCTACAATATTTAGAAGCCAACCTACAATGTTACTAAAAATATGAAGATTTATTACGTATAGCCCAAGCTTGTAATTAACAGTCTAGAAACGTGTTCATTGTGATTTACTTGAAAACGAAAATAACTACTTCACATAGTAGTATTAGTTACAATGTAATAGAGCCGAGTGGATTTATAGAGTAATTATGTGGACTATATTGTCTAAGATATATTGATATAATGGTTATGCACATACGAACATATATATTAATAAGCTGATGCAATTCGTCAACCGATTATC
The DNA here is from genome assembly GCA_964035775.1 of Osedax frankpressi. Lineage (NCBI taxonomy): Eukaryota > Metazoa > Annelida > Polychaeta > Sabellida > Siboglinidae > Osedax > Osedax frankpressi. The sequence goes on along the minus strand of OZ038312.1, from coordinate 3,466,239 downwards.
TACACCATAAATATCCAAAATTACAAACTATGTATAATATGATAGTTAACAATGAAGTAAAAAAATAAATAAATCTTATAATTTTATTATAATATTTTAGTCTATACATTTTATTAAAGATAAAAATATAAATATTATGAGAATATTCGGGATCTATTTTAACAAATAAGAATATTTATAACTTAGTCAATGAAAATTATAATATGTATGTAGATAATATTTTTATTTTTAATAACACTATTAAACTATTTAGTCTTATAAGACTATATTTATGTTACTCTTAAATTGTGTCTATAAACTTAATGAATACATTTATATAAAATATATATTTAAATTACATATATATAAGAATTATGTACAATAGATATATAAAAAACATATATAAAACGAATTATAAAAGTAATATATGTAAAAGATATATACAAAATATATACCAAGTATTTATAAAATATATAAAGAAATAATTAAATACACTTTAAAAAATTAGGTTACAGAGGGGCTTATGTTTAAAATACATAAGACATAACAATGCTTGATGTTTGTAATGTACCCTAATTAGGGTATATGATTAGATACTCAATTGTGATATGCATTTATTCATGTTTATAAACATATAGGGTACATCAGTACTATTTTTATGGTACAAGAGGAAGATAAATTTAAAATTGATTTCGTGTACCCATATTTATTATGTAAACTATATAATACGTATATAATAAATACATTATTGTACATTTTAAATATATTTATAGAATTATTTCTCATCGGCGGCACACCGTTACAATATCTATATTATTATACAACAGTATATCAAATCACTACTTGAGATTGTTATTCTGCACAACTTTAGTTAGTAAACAATAATAATTCAAATAATAACAAAATATGGTTTATAACCTAGTGGTTTAAAATTTACCATTATCACAATTGTCGATTTTTTCTAAGATTAATGAAAAGGCCTAAATGTCTTCAGAGTATATCTTATATATCATAAAATCAAATTCCATAATAAAATAAACAGTTGTCTGTAGAATCAACAATGAAATTCTCAATAATGAATATTTATTTCTTCTTGTTCTTCTGGATATGTAAAGTATTTACACACTAAATTATTATCAGATTTCGGAGTCAGAGGTATTTATTTGAAATAGTTATTATTATAAATCAGCAATACAACAATTAGTATTCTGAGAGGTTCTCTTTAATACAAATACGTAATATTACAATTATATAATACCAAGAAATAAGTCGGTGATCATTACGTTTAAAATGTTCTCATGATAGTTTTTCTGTTATACGACGATGATCTTCAAATTCGCAAATAATCAGACGATATATTGAAATTCATTGACGAAATTGAAACACATAAATGGTTAAAACTATGACCTATATTACTTGACCAAGAAAGTTTAGGTAAACTCTGCAACTTAATCGAGCAAAGATACAAATAATTTATAATTAACAACAACGAATTTTATAAATTACATTTTAGATTTGATGTCAATACAATTTCTTTTAGAGAGTAATTTTTAATCACAAATTGTATCGATGAAACTTTATATTTGATAAAAAACAACTTGTTGTTACAGTATGTTGTAATTATTAATATTAATATACTATTATTATTATAGCTCATTATTGTTAAATAATCATTCTTACTTATTCTTAATGGAACAGCAATAATAAATGCATGCAACTCAATACTAAACTTTTAAACAAACATCGATCAACTTATGATTATAAGTAAATTGTAAAGCGATGTACGATTATAAATAATTTATCAAATGTATATTTGGAATATTAAGTGTTTCTAATCCGTATAATTATAGAATGCGCATTTATATGAAAACTTAGTTCTTATTTGACTTTATTTATATCTTCGTTGTGTGTAAGTGATATAAATAACGATACAATTAATATCTGGCATGGAAGATAGTATGGGGGTAGTAACTTCATTAAAGTAACTCCGGTGTGAGTATTTAAATAGGTATGTCATTCCGAAATATCAGCTTATATTCAATTAGTTTTAGCTTATATTATATTAGTTTTAGCTTATATTATATTAGTTTTAGCTTATATTATATTAGTTTTAACTTATATTCAATTAGTTTTAGCTTATATTCTATTAGTTTTAGCTTATATTCTATTAGTTTTAGCTTATATTATATTAGTTTTAGCTTATATTATATTAGTTTTAGCTTATATTCTATTAGTTTTAGCTTATATTCAATTAGTTTTAGCTTATATTATATTAGTTTTAGCTTATATTCTATTAGTTTTAGCTTATATTCAATTAGTTTTAGCTTATATTCTATTAGTTTTAGCTTATATTCTATTAGTTTTAGCTTATATTCTATTAGTTTTAACTTATATTCTATTAGTTTTAGCTTATATTATATTAGTTTTAACTTATATTCAATTAGTTTTAGCTTATATTCTATTAGTTTTAGCTTATATTATATTAGTTTTAGCTTATATTATATTAGTTTTAGCTTATATTCTATTAGTTTTAGCTTATATTCAATTAGTTTTAGCTTATATTATATTAGTTTTAGCTTATATTATATTAGTTTTAGCTTATATTCTATTAGTTTTAGCTTATATTCAATTAGTTTTAGCTTATATTATATTAGTTTTAGCTTATATTCTATTAGTTTTAGCTTATATTATATTAGTTTTAGCTTATATTATATTAGTTTTAGCTTATATTAAATTAGTTTTAGCTTATATTCTATTAGTTTTAACTTATATTCTATTAGTTTTAGCTTATATTATATTAGTTTTAACTTATATTCAATTAGTTTTAGCTTATATTCTATTAGTTTTAGCTTATATTCTATTAGTTTTAGCTTATATTATATTAGTTTTAGCTTATATTATATTAATTTTAGCTTATATTAAATTAGTTTTAGCTTATATTCTATTAGTTTTAGCTTATATTCTATTAGTTTTAGCTTATATTCTATTAGTTTTAGCTTATATTCAATTAGTTTTAGCTTATATTCTATTAGTTTTAGCTTATATTATATTAGTTTTAGCTTATATTCTATTAATTGTAACTTATATTCTATTAGTTTTAGCTTATATTATATTAGTTTTAGCTTATATTATATTAGTTTTAGCTTATATTCTATTAGTTTTAGCTTATATTCAATTAGTTTTAGCTTATATTATATTAGTTTTAGCTTATATTATATTAGTTTTAGCTTATATTCTATTAGTTTTAGCTTATATTATATTAATTGTAACTTATATTATATTAGTTTTAGCTTATATTATATTAGTTTTAGCTTATATTATATTAGTTTTAGCTTATATTATATTAGTTTTAGCTTATATTCTATTAGTTTTAGCTTATATTATATTAGTTTTAGCTTATATTATATTAGTTTTAACTTATATTCTATTAGTTTTAGCTTATATTCTATTAGTTTAGCTTATATTATATTAGTTTTAGCTTATATTCTATTAGTTTTAACTTATATTATATTAGTTTTAGCTTATATTATATTAGTTTTAGCTTATATTATATTAGTTTTAACTTATATTCTATTAGTTTTAGCTTATATTCTATTAGTTTTAGCTTATATTATATTAGTTTTAGCTTATATTATATTAGTTTTAACTTATATTCTATTAGTTTTAGCTTATATTCTATTAGTTTTAGCTTATATTATATTAGTTTTAACTTATATTCTATTAGTTTTAGCTTATATTCTATTAGTTTTAGCTTATATTCTATTAGTTTTAACTTATATTATATTAGTTTTAGCTTATATTATATTAGTTTTAGCTTATATTCTATTAGTTTTAGCTTATATTATATTAGTTTTAACTTATATTCTATTAGTTTTAGCTTATATTCTATTAGTTTTAGCTTATATTCTATTAGTTTTAACTTATATTATATTAGTTTTAGCTTATATTATATTAGTTTTAGCTTATATTCTATTAGTTTTAGCTTATATTATATTAGTGTTAGCTTATATTATATTAGTTTTAGCTTATATTCTATTAGTTTTAGCTTATATTATAATTAGTTTTAGCTTATATTCTATTAGTTTTAGCTTATATTATATTAGTTTTAGCTTATATTATATTAGTTTTAGCTTATATTCTATTAGTTTTAGCTTATATTATACTAGTTTTAGCTTATATTCTATTAGTTTTAGCTTATATTATATTAGTGTTAGCTTATATTATATTAGTTTTAGCTTATATTCTATTAGTTTTAGCTTATATTAGTTTTAGCTTATATTCTATTAGTTTTAGCTTATATTATATTAGTTTTAGCTTATATTATATTAGTTTCTAGTTTCTACGGAGAAATAAAATAATCAATATTAAATAAGTTCCCAGAGTAAAAAATGAAAATTCTAAAAAGAATGTAATTACATCGCAACTATATCTTATATAATAAGTGTATGGATGAAAACATAACGTAACACGATATGCCCATATTAAATATACTGATGTTGTATCCGAGAAAATCGGCCACGTTATCAGATCCACACATTAAAGGCGAAACTACGCTGGATTGCAATCGTAAAATTGAAAATCATACGATACATTTCTTGAACTCGTTGAACTCGATGTGCTAACCGGACAATACGTGACGTCATCGTACCACTTTCCAGAGACGTTTATATAACCGCGTAAGTGAACACTATACATAGAGGTGTATCGCACGTGTAGAACCATTAGCTGTTTATCGCCGGAGATAAACGTTTAGGTCAATGCCTGCGGGTAAAAAAGGTTAACAATGGGATGTGCCTTCGCGTGTTTTACGCGTAGAGCTAACCATACTCTACATCTCGAATATATCGTAATGCGTCCTCATCATATATAGTTTTCTATATATATTAATGCCTATCCCGGATGTCAATATACAATTAAATGTATAGTCACTCGCTCTCGTTTCTATCTTATCTGTTTATTGTAATATCTCAATAGTAAATATTCTTGACCAATACATCTGGCGAGATCTCATACAAATTAGCGGTTGTAAATTTGGTTATATTGGAGAACCTGTCACTGAGTTGTTAAAATATCCGACTTCCGGACTACGTCGAGTCGTACCGATTGTTGGGTATACGTTTACTGGGAAATCTTTTCTTCCAGTTACACAATGCATCCAAGATAAAGTATGATATAAAGACCAGACGACATATTCTGTATTAGCGTTATTTTTATAATCATGATGTTCTCATTGGTTGATCGAAATACATCCAACGTATATATGATACATACATGTTATTCGTATAATTCATGCATTACTTTGTTTTCCATTTAAGGTATAACTTGTATTCATTATATTGGATATAGGCTTATATAATAATGTATTATATATTTTTAACTTTATTTACATGTATGTAGAATGTACATATTTTGTATTATTTAATACGATTTGAATATATAAACTTAATAATATTATTACTTTTCTTCTGTTTAGTTGCGACCTATAATAATGATTATAGAATACATAAGGTTATGTAATATATATATATATATATATATATATATATATATATATATATTGTTATACAATAGATTAACGCGGGATACTTAATTGTAATGTAATTATAGAAAAAGATCAATTGATTATTTTTTACAAATAATGTACTTAACTAATTACAATAAGTTATAGGAATTCTATTTCATATGATATATGAGTTATTTATAGTATAATTATTTCATTATTGTAATCGACTAATACATTTTATAAAATTACTTATTAGTTTAAAATTATACAGAAATTATACACGGGACCTTTTTATTTGAATACTTGCCGATAATAAATGAAATCTATTATCGCCCATTTGTTCGCACTAATCATAGATTATTGTTATGCCTCGGATGTAGTCCGGCAGACTACAACTTGAATTATTGCGGGCGGGCGTTATTACGGTCTCGTAGTTATAGGAATTCAGCAGACCGAGACCGTCTTCAGTTATGAGTCATCACTCGTACAATTGTACGAGATTCGCGATCATTGATGTGATGAGTCATCGGGTATTGAAATCTCGAACTGAGGTGAGTCATCGATTTGAATATCGTAAATGGTAAGTCATCGATGTTGAGATGCCGTAGGGTATTATTATGATGTCGATATATCGTAGGTCATCGAATAATGAGGAGATAGTGATTAAAATAGCAACATAATACATTTTTAATAAATGGCTTTACAATGGTTATTTATTATAATAAATGGTTATTTATTATAATACAATAACCATTTATTTTAAAATATCAATATTTTAAACCCGAATATTCGCTAATCATTACCATCCGCATATTCTACTTACCATGTAGTAATTACATGGTACTTTGCGTGCAATTGAGAACATCGGTGGTCAAGCGTTCTACAGCGCATTACTCCACCGATATACTCACTGTGCACAGTGGAACCTGACCCCAGGGGGTCAAGTTCCTATCATCAAGGTCTAGGTTTCATCGAAATGTGCGTCTTCCCTAAACATAAACAATCCGCAACTTTTATCAAGTATATCCTATTAATCTATTAAATCTATTATATTATAAAGAAGTTAGCACTTTTATAAAGTTAAAAGCTATTAGATATCGTGGTTATGCATACATTAATCTTAATAGTTCGTGGTCAATATTTAAATATAATTATATAAAGACTATAATTACAACTAATTTTATTACTATAAGATATTCATACTGTTTCGTAATATATTATTGTTATAAAATATCGCTATCCAGGAATCTATATATTGTTACATGGTTATACATATTATATTAATATATAATTATATATTATAATTTTTTAAATAAAGAAGTTATTTTCACATTTATTATGTAACGAAATCATATTTTTCTTACAAGAATTATTGTATCCCGCGGATATAGCAAAAAATAAACTGAAAATATATATTTTGTATACAAATTAACATACAAAATATATATTTTCAATTACATGAATGAAATCATAATCATTATTATGAATAGAATTTCTGTAAAACTACAAAAACGATGATATAAAATTGTTTATTGCATATGCTACATAACTATAGAGTTATATAACTTAGACTCCGGTGGTATGCCGAGATCGATGGGGTGTATAATAATACATACGCGAAGTGGTCAATAATGGGACCGTAGTTCAATCAAGTGATCAACACGTCGACGTCGGAATCACTAGAATCACTACAAGTGCTTCCAATGTCATGAGTTGCTCTTTTCTCGGCGTTTTCCTGCGATGTTGTAAGTTATTTTACTACGTGCCCACTATTTAAATACGATTAACGCGGAGAACACTTTTCTGTTGTATCCTAATGGGTACACTTCCCTTGTATTGTATTAGATACCAATTAGCTCAATTTATAACAATAGTGTACATCATAGTATAGTATACAATAGTATTATATTCATATTGTTTAATGTATAACAAATTATAATAATTTAACTAAAAATGTATTACAATTAAATTTACATGAGTATTGTAAAGTAAAATAAAGCCGACGTTAAATAAACAAAAGTCAGACGTTAAATATCCGAACCTCTTTCAGCCTTCTCCATTTCGCTCTTCTATTCTGAAACCAAGTCTTAATCTAGGAATGGGAAGATTTAGAAATAACTTAATGCATATGTTTATATATGTATACGTTAATGTAGTGTTTACACGTTAATATAGTATTTACACCGTAATATGGCGTATATATCATAATTAATTATAAAAAACTTCGACTAATCATTATTATTTGTGTAAATAGCAAAACTCTAAATGTTTTTTATTTAAAGTATATTCAGGATATATTTAAACTAATTTAAGATTTAAGATTTAAGATAATACTAATTTAAGATTTAAGATAATATTTTAATTTCAAATAAATTTCAACAAATGAATTTGCTCATTTTTTACTATGTAGTTTTTCTATACATAATAAATTCTAAAATTGCAAAGAAACCCGATTGCATATATATTCTATATCATATTAACGGGTAATTAGTAATTACTAATTACGGGTAATTTACGGGTAATTAACACCTGCAAGATAATAAAAGGATTTTTTTAAATAAGTATATTGTGCAGAGAATTATACAATTTTTGATAAATAATATTAAATATCATATACATAATATATATAATTATATAAATATAAAATTTGTTAAATAATTTATCTCAATTTCTAATAATAGAAGAGTACGTTTATATGAAAATATATTATAATGTAAATACATATTTTAATATCACATGTTCTAAATGATCGTAACCAAATATTGTCATTATGATACATTTCCATGTACCATAAGGTACATATGTAGGGTAATCATAGATATAATATTGTTATTTATTTATTAATAAAGTATTCTTATTAAAAATATTAATAAGCTTTGCAAATATTTTAACTTTTCTATTTATAATACAAATATATATATATATATATATATATTATAATCAAATTAAGTAAACATCCGTATAAAGATAATACCATTTAACATGCATTGTATGTTAAATAATGTATGTTAAATAATATTATCGTTGTAGGGACGTTTACTTAATTTGATTATTAGAAAATATATAATGTTTCTAAAACTAGATTCTCGTACATTCTCGTGATTTCATAAAATCTATTAAAATATATAGAAATCTCGCGATAACTCGCGAAGTCTCCCCTGACCCTACCCTGACCTGTCTTTCAGTTAGCCGGAGTCTGTTGGCGATTTGTTTTCGCTCCACGGGCGAAAGATATTTCTTCCTGGCGAACCTATCCTCGAGGTCGATGGTCTGGTCATTAGTGAACCTTACCTAAACGGGGTCAGAGGTTAGATGTTATACGTATGCGATGTGTACGATTATGTTTCACGATTATGGTTTATAATAGGTGAAGAATTCGGAAAATTCAAATAGATCACCCTTAACCGATTACATCGGAGAACCGAAGTTGGTTTTATATATATCTATATAAACGTGTACTTCAGATATAAACTTGTACTTAAGATATAAACTTATACTTCAGATATAAACGTATACTTCAGATATAAACTTATACTTCAGATATAAACTTATACTTCAGATATAAACTTATACTTAAGATATAAACTTATACTTAAGATATAAACTTATACTTAAGATATAAACTTATACTTTAGATATAAACTTATACTTAAGATATAAACTTATACTTCAGATATAAACTTATACTTAAGATATAAACTTATACTTAAGATATAAACTTATACTTAAGATATAAACTTATAATTAAGATATAAACTTATACTTCAGATATAAACTTATACTTAAGATATAAACTTATACTTAAGATATAAACTTATACTTAAGATATAAACTTATACTTCAGATATAAACTTATACTTAAGATATAAACTTATACATAAGATATAAACTTATACTTAAGATATAAACTTATAGTTAAGATATAAACTTATACTTAAGATATAAACTTATACTTAAGATATAAACTTATACTTAAGATATAAACTTATACTTCAGATATATACTTATACTTAAGATATAAACTTATACTTAAGATATAAACTTATACTTAAGATATAAACTTATAGTTAAGATATAAACTTATACTTAAGATATAAACTTGTACTTAAGATATAAACTTATACTTAAGATATAAACTTATACTTAATATATAAACTTATACTTAAGATATAAACTTATACTTAAGATATAAACTTATACTTAAGATATAAACTTATACTTAAGATATAAACTTATAGTTAAGATATAAACTTATACTTAAGATATAAACTTGTACTTAAGATATAAACTTATACTTAAGATATAAACTTATACTTAAGATATAAATTATACTTAAGATATAAACTTATACTTAAGATATAAACTTATACTTAAGATATAAACTTATACTTAAGATATAAACTTATAGTTAAGATATAAACTTATACTTAAGATATAAACTTGTACTTAAGATATAAACTTATACTTAAGATATAAACTTATACTTAAGATATAAACTTATACTTAAGATATAAACTTATAGTTAAGATATAAACTTATACTTAAGATATAAACTTGTACTTAAGATATAAACTTATACTTAAGATATAAACTTATACTTAAGATATAAACTTATACTTAAGATATAAACTTATACTTAACATATAAACTTATACTTAAGATATAAACTTATATAATACACGGCGATTGATTTGAGTACCTGTCCGCCTTTTCTCTTATGGAGACCTCCGGGTACAAAGTTTGGGTGGTTGAGGTAAGCAGATTGCCAGTACAGATGTTGTAAGGACATCATGTGCTCGGCTCCAGGCACCTCGACTAGAAAAACATTCGCGTGTTATCAACGTATACTATAAGTCGTATATATATTCATATACATTGAATCTGAGAGTAATATGATATATAATATACATATATATATATATATATATATATATATATATATATATATATATATATACTATTATTATATATCTATAGATGATAAATAAAATATGATATTTCACAACAATAACTAGAACTACTAATATTATCGCTTACTTCCGGGAGCTGATAATTCCTTGTAATGCGGAGAGGGTAACAAAGATTCGATACCGGTCGGCATGTGTACGGCGGCGAACGGCGATGACAGAATGGGCGTGGTTTGAGGCTGGTGCGAGGGCGTGGCTAACTGCGCGTCGTGGAACTGACGCGCCGACTGGGCGTGTTGGTGCGCGTTAGTGCGGGTGTTTTCGTGGGCTAGTTTACCGACCGTTGGCGCGTAACCCGAAGGCGTGGTTCTCAACAACGAGACCACGCCCATAGGAGAATTTCCCAAGACTAGCCGACTCGTTGCTTCCGCTGAGGTGGTATCTACACACGTCGAGCTTGACCGAGGAGTGGTCAATCCGTCGGAATTGGCGTCGAGAAGGGTCGGAGTTCGGTATATATACGGATATTTAGGGATTGCCGGAAGCGTCAATGCAGCCAAACGGGATGTCGTTGGGGAAGTTGTCTCTCCTGAAATAAAATTAAAAATCGCATTCATTAATTCAAATGGTTTTTTAATAATAATTTATCATTCATAATATACGTATATATAAAATGTAATAATATAAAAAAATAAACTATATTTTCTTAACTTGAATAAATAGCTAAATAATATTAAATTTAATATAAGAAATGAAATATACTTCAACACATTTTGATTATAGCAAACAAATCACTACGTTTTTAAATTATTTAATTTCATTTATTAATTACATTTACATTAATAAATATATTTACATAATACTTCTATTTTATGTATATTGGATTACAATGCACTTACAGTGTACTCATAGTGTAAGCCTATTGTAGGTTTACTGTATACCGTGTATTATTATATATATTATATTTTATGTTATAATAGAGGTTATAATAGAGGTCCTAATAGAGGTTATAATAAAGGTTCTAATAGAGGTCATAATAGAGATCATAATAGATACTATAATAGAGATTATAGTTGAAGACATAATAAAAGTTATAAGTTTGCAATAGATGTTATGATAAAGATTATAATGAATATATTTTAAATTAATAATGTTTTGGTATTTTTGTTATCGAATACTTTCTGGAACTATTTCATAATGATGTTTTAAGTTCCACAATTTTATAATTTACTTTATTATATTATAATATATTAGAATGATATTTAACTAAATTATTTATAGAAAATGTATTTCAAAATGTATATTTTAAATAAAGTAAATATTTATATTATATACTATAGTATACATATATATATATATATATATATATATATAATATTGTTATTATTATATTCAAACACTTTTATAATATTTTAAACTTAATTAGATTAATTAAATAATAATATTAGTAATATATTATATAAATATAATTTACACATATATTTATATTCATTATATAACGTACAGAATATGATTTACAATGTACCATTTACAATGTACAATGTACATTGTACATTGTAAACTGCACGAAGTACATTTGCATTGATTGCTTCAATAAAGGCAATATATTCTGAAATATTTATATAAATATATACTTATATTGTTATTGTAATGTATTTATTATCATATAAAGTAATTCCAGAGAGTCATATGCATTTTTATTTAGATTATTTATTGTTTGATATAATTATTAATTATATAATATAGTCAAAATTAAGTCCGATTTTTTTCAATTAAAAAATATATAAAACGCATAAGATAAAATTATATATCAGGATTTATCATATGACCTTTTTTAGATTATTTTAATTTACACATGATATCGAAATATTACTAAACCGTATACATTCATATATCATAATCAATCAGGTATTTTAAATTTATAACCTACAACATTTATAAACATGAATCTATAAAAGGGTTAATATAATACAAAAGATGAAACATAAGACAATGTTTCAAATTGTAATAATATTAAGTTTATTGTTATATTTATTATTTTTCTATTATATTTAATATTAATTTTAAATTAATTAAATTTCACTATGAATTACTATTTATATATTATAATAAATATTTATAAAATAACTATAACAATTATTAAAATAATAATAATAATAATAATAATAATAATAATAATAATAATAATAATAATAATAATAATAATAATAATAATAATAATAATAATAATAATAATAATAATAATAATAATAATAATAATAATAATAATAATAATAATAATAATAATAATAATAATAATAATAATAATAATAATAATAATAATAATAATAATAATAATAATAATAATAATAATAATAATAATAATAATAATAATAATAATAATAATAATAATAATAATAATAATAATAATAATAATAATAATAATAATAATAATAATAATAATGATAATGATAATGATAATGATAATGATAATAATAATAATAATAATACTAATAATAATAATAATAATATATAATAATAATAATAATAATAATAATAATAATAATAATAATAATAATAATAATAATAATAATAATAATAATAATAATAATTATAATAATAATAATAATAATAATAATAATAATAATAATAATAATAATAATAATAATAATAATAATAATAATAATAATAATAATAATAATAATAATAATAATAATAATAATAATAATAATAATAATAATAATAATAATTATAATAATAATAATAATAATGCATTACGTAATATATAAATTCACATCATAAAAATGGTATGTTATATTCAATAATTATTTAAAATATTATTTATCGTAAAATATTGAAAACATGTTTAAATTTATTTAAATGATACATATATTTATCGGAAAATATTAATTGATATCATTATAAAATGTAAATTAATAATCAGTGATTACGATAATGAATTAATAATATTAATTTAATTAATTAATGGTTAAATCTTATAGTAAAAATAAATAAATTAGTTTATATTTTATATAATTGATTATTATAATATAATATTTATATAAAAATATATTAACATTATTATCATTATGCTATTATTTGTATAATTAAATTCAATTATAATTCAATTTTAAATAATTATCTAATATAAAATAATATTATATTATATTATATTATATATTTTATAAAAGTATAATATTATATTGATACTATATTGTCTAATATAATATTACAAGTATATAAAATAAATAAAATATATTTCGATCTAATGGTAGTGACAATAGTAATAATTATCCCAGCAAACAGAGTTATGTAATAGCTTATCATTTTCTTTCTTGCTTTACAAAAATGATTTCTTAAATAAAATAAATTACGCAATACAAAAAATTAAATGACCTGGATCATTGTCCAGGATGTATACATAAAATTTATAGATGAAATCTAATAAAACACTATTTATACACTTTCATATATAATAAATTAATATTAAAAATAAATATTACATAATGATATATTTTTTTGCAATCTACTAATTCTACCAGACTTAAATAAACCTATACATTACATAATTATATATTCATTATATTCAAGTATTTCTTAATACGGCATTACGTAATACTAGCTTGCGTTACCGATGGAGGTGAAGGCAGATACCGCAGCTTCGTGTTCGCCAGAATGTCTGGATTTAGGCGGTGTTACATCATCGAGGATGTCTTGCATCATAAACGATCTCTTCCTGGTGGTCGGCATGGCGGATGGTAGTTCTGCGCGAGAAAGCAATCGGTGGTTCGACGCGCTCTCTATTAAGAGGTTAAGGTGGCCTTGAACTTTGACCTCGCCGCCGTTATGACTCGAGATCGTCTCTTCCCGCAGCATATCGCAAAAATGATACACTGGTCAGTAGTCTGCGAACTTTGGAGATGATCGTCAGCGACCTTCTATTGTTTAATCGATTAACTGCAGTGAACCAGTTAATCTGCTAGTATTAGCATACAATAGATTGTCGCTAGACACGCCCCTTTAGCGCACCGATTACGCCCACTCTGCACTGATTTCGATGCGAATACGTACAATTGTAGTTACACTTACCGTGGATATCGATGAGTATCGAGGCCTAAACTCCTCCCCTTCGCCACGCCCATTGGCCGATTCGCTCAGTTAACACGCCCTTTGGCACGCGACCTTACAGCCGACCAATACGCATGCACTATATGTGCATATCGTTATCGAATGGCAAACTACGATAATGAAGAGTAATCAGATACTCGGACACTTTCGATGGGTTTGGTTACGGCGATGGCAAGATATCTAAGGTTCAAAGGTCATTAAAGAAGGCTCACCTCCTTTCTCTCTCCCGTTTCCTCTCTTAATTCCTATAGATATATTGAGTATATCTCCCTCCTATTCCCTCATTCTATCTATAAGTGGTTTTAATGTTTCAATACATGTCCGTGTAATTTAAGTATGTGTTATTGTTTTTAAATAAGAACCACTAGTATGTATTACACACGGGATAAGCCGAAGTTTACTAAATATGAAATATAATATTATAATAGTGTATATATTATATGATATTATATACTATTATATGATACTATAGAATATTATATAATATTATATAATATTTATATTTGCATATTTGCAGCGTATAACTGAATCCGCTGGAATACATGTAGTTAATAAGATCATTTTAATAATTTCGTTGGTTTGTGATATCATAATAGGCCTCTAATATATTATAACCATTAATTTCAAAATAATGATCATAAGTCAATAATCTATAATATGTAAATATAAAATATAATATACAGAAGTCATCGGTCAATATTGAGAAATTTAAGTAGCATGTGACAATTTAACTGTATACAAGTGTATAATTGACTTCGGTCAATTATGGCCTTGTGATTTAACACCGGAGTGACATGCTCTCCAATAAAACGATCTTTACAACCGCTAATTTACTGCGACCACTCGCCAGGTGTTATTGTTTATTAAAGTCTTTGCTGAAAGACTTTTCAGAAACTAATGTATCATTCGTCAAAAGATATCATAGATACAATAAGTCGACTATTTTTTAGTAACATTTTAGTAATTTGCATCTGCATTGTTATATTTAATTGAAATATTAAAGAAATTATAGATTTAAACTACATCACCACATTCAATAGTATTATGATATTATAATATATTATTATATGCATATATATATATATATATATATATATATATATATATATATATATATATATTTATATATATATATATGTATAATTGTATAATTGTATAATGTGTATATAGTATATTATCGATTTTAATATATAGATATGCATTACCAAGAGTTGCATATATAATTATATAATTATGATTATAAACAACACTTTAAATAGTTTTCATGACATATGCACATACCATGACATATATCATGACATATATCATGTACGGTACGAGGAAGTAAACAATACAATTCCAAAGAATAAATATACATATAAATATATATATATTTATATTAATAGATGAGTAATGGATAATTGATCACAAAATGCACTAATATTAAACAAATTGCAAAATATAATTTTAAAATGTTTTTAATAAAAAATAATAACATTTTAATATTTTATAAACGTTAAATGCAGACTACAATATTTGTATATCACATAAATAGGGAATATATCACATAAAATACGTTATACAGAGAAAGTGAATCATCATAATATGCAACGCTAAAATGTAATTCAATATATAAAATAAATAAATTTGTATTTGAGCTTGAACTTTAACCCAGTTTACTCCTTCATTACATAAATACGACATCAAAGATGAAAATCGAAATAGAACCTGATCTCGGAGCCTGATCTCGTTATTTGTAAACAATTTGTGAATCATAATCCCGAGGTATGATTATATAACCATGTTAATCATTTTAAGATTGTGATAGAATGCTAATTAACTTTATTATAATATAATACTAGACGTCGACGGTCATAATAATTATATTATAACGAACTATTGTAGTATAGATATAAATATATTAATTAATCAATTCCCCACCTATGTATTCACATTTAATACAATTGTATCTATATTAATCGATAATACATAATTCAATGCATATACGCTTCTATAGAAGTCTCAAAACCGCTAGTAATTATCTCTAAATAAACAGATCGTCTGAATTATAGTAAACGGGTATATTTGTTATTTAGAATTCACTTCGAACCTGCGAGCCGATGTCACTTAAAGTGGTACATTGGTATGCTAACGACGAGTTACATAATACAATAATTAGCCAAGTAAACGTGAGCAATGAACCAGGTCCAAATGACGGTGTGTTATATAAATGCCTTTCTACGCCCGCGGTGATTTCACAGATAAACCTCACCCACTTCACTTTGGTTGACCGTAAAGTCCATTGACTTCTGGCAGGTATTTTGATTGACAGAATTACGGAACTCACAAATTGTATATATTAGAAATTCCTGATATATCTATAAGTTCGGCAAACCCGATGAATAATCTATTAATCTAATATTGATATTAATTAATATTAAAACATATTTATAGGATACTCTCTAGAATATGCTTTGTCTTATAGATAGATGCCATTAGTATTATTCTGCATGTATAATTTACTGACAATTTGTAATGAGGATTATATAGTTCTATAAATGTCTGTAAATAAATTCGTATTAGGTTGAAATACTGGTAAATTAAGTAAATTTAAGTAATCGAGAGAATAATAAAACACATCATTCAATAATAACACATATTACATAATAATAGTATTCAATGTACTGTTACTTTTTTAAACTCTACCTATTTATACATATATTTATTAATATTACCATTCATAATAATATTAACTTGACTAACTTGTAACTGTTCAAATTGCGTTAAGTAATGTATCCCTATATACTTATAGTACCAAGCGTACATATATCAATGTATGTGTATAATATTATATAATCAGTTTGCGATAACTATTGGATAACACAATATAGATTATGCAATGCAAACAATGAACTTACTACCGCCATTAATAGAATCACAACGTTGTTCTTTGTAAACTGAAGTTATACTTTTAATATTTGTATATGCGCGAGAATTGCAAATCTATAGATCTCAAGAAGCTGGACAGTGTCCGGTGGACGGCTCCACTAGATAATAATTCGTAACATCCCGTAAATAACCAACTCATAATTCACCTATCCCTGATCTACTAACTTTACTACATCCCATCACCATTAATGACTTTAACTTGTAATGACCTTGGCATTACTTTGCCTGTCTATATGCCCAACCCTAGTTCTATATCCTCTCAAAAACAAAATGTGTAATATATTGACGGCATATAATAAGAAATGAAGGCACCGCATTACATAATACTCATATCTTCGAATAGCGTGAGTATTATATTTACTATATTTCGTATATAACACTACTACATTAGCTGGTATAATATATTCGATGAATGAACTGGTATATATAAATTAATCGTTGGCAGATAACATAATCAAAATCAATTAATAATTCGAGAAACTTCTCATGAAAACAAAACTGCCAACCAAGAAATAATAAAATCTTGCACAAATAATGATAAAAGAAATAATAATAGAAACGGAAACGATAAGATCCACACTTGTAAATATAATTCAGATACGTCGACAACAACCGATAAGGAAACTACAAGTAATGATACAACTTAAGTTATAGTTATATATTCTATATGCAAATGTATACATACCGCCGAAGTCTCTGTAAGCATTAACAACAAATAACTAGTAGATAAATATTACGGTTCAGATCTAAAACACAAAGTTGATCTATGCACACAACAAAGGACGATAATAATATTTGGGAATCTGTAAAGAATGTATGTTTATTTACATATACAAGTTATTTAACATATTTATCTGATATTTATGTAATAATAAAAAATAGTCCTTAAATTCGCAAAAGTATGTTTAGTGAGTAAAAATAATAAAAATAATCTAAAATTTAGCGAATAATTTAAACAATATTTTAACAAAAATAATTCTTTAAAAACTTGTTTACATGAATATACTAAATTGGTATTTTATTTTGACATTAAATAGATTATACACTAATATGTAGTAATTAGATATATTTAATATGAGTTTTAGTTTTATAAAATGTTTATAGTTCATGAGTTATGAAAAATAAAATAAGCCATCAGATAATAAATTTAGAAATTAATATTCTTACAAATTTAATAGTAAATCGAATGTAATTTACGATATTATGCCGTTTATATAAAATAACTTTTGCTATTTTAATTATTTTAATTAAATTTTAAAACTATTGTAAAGAGTATTATATTATATATTACTCTTATGAGATATGTACATACTTTAATTGAATATAAATATTAGTAAAATAATATTATGTAAATTTAACCAGATAATTAAAATTTTATTTTATACATATTTTTGATATATTCAAAATGTATTATTTTTAGTTATAAATTATACTATTATATGTATATGTATGATGTCTTTAATATTCTTGATACTTTTATTATATTAATATTTCATTACATTATTCATTATATTAATATTTTCCGATATATGGGCTATTTTATTGACCATAGTAAAAAAAATGAAAAACACGTAAAATCTAGTTATTCCGATCAGCATGTGATGCTAAAATTATTGACGCAAAAAAGACCTAGATTTCGAAAAGTATACTTTTCAACTGTTTGAATATTTACATCTTCCAATTAGATTAGCTGTCATCTTAAAACTGTAAACTGACTACATATGCAAATATAAAAGTTTGTACGTGAACGAGAAGATTGGTGAAATTCAGAGGGAATAGTCCGACGCAGATAATATTTTATTTTACGAGTTTAAGGTATAAATAATCAGGAGGTAAATGTCCTTATGTGCTAAAGATTAAACATTAAACACAAGTAGACAAATCATCAAATGCAAAATATTCTACAATATGCAACTGCAGATATTATCAACATTTTCGAATTCCGATTAAACCATGACAAATCTTGTAATATCGTTTAAAAAAAGGAAGAATACATCGACTTATAATAAAATATAAAATACAATATAATATAAAATACTATTATCATCGATTATGTAAATAATTCTTAAATCAAAGTTGTCGTCACTCTGCATGTCGCTATAAGATAACGCTTCTGCATATATTACTACGCATAGGGGGAGTTTGTGTATGCCACTATAGTGGAATCGTGTAGGATGCCACCATATTAGTATTTAGATACACGCTATACAATATGTTCACATTTCAATGCTAAATTAAATTGATTTCGCGGTAAGTTTAATTTTTTTCAAATCAACAGTAAGCAACTATTCAAATCGATTACAGTCAGTTTAAGATATGACATAAAGATATTAAATATTTTAGTGTTAGTTACTATTTACAATAAGTACACTTTTAGCGATATCAATTTATTTAGTATTTAAATATTTTATTGAACTATTGTTAATCATAATTATCACGTATATGATAGTAGTTGAAAGTTATCCCTTTTCCTTAGTAATCGAATATTGTCGACATTTTCTATTTAAAAATTGTATTATTCATATAGTTAATATATATAGAATAAACCCAGACACAAAGCTTATTATCAGCTTTTATCGTATAAACTGTAATTATAGAAGTTAAATCAAACATATTTTTAATTTATAATAATGTAACTAATAAATATATTATTGAATGTTTAAAAATAATTTGTAATATATAAATAATATTTTGTAGATATACTCGTACATATTTTACAGATTTATAATGAAATTATTCTAGAAAGTTATTTAAAGTAATATTTTAATATTTTTATAAAAAGTTATAATCTATGATTGATAATTTTGAGTACAATTATTGCAAAAGATATTTTTATAGACTTCCAGAAATATGATTTGAAAATTATTATTAAAATACAAATTTCATATACTAATTCCTCATTATGGACGCAAGTTTAGAATCTCTAGAACGTAGACTTCGAAATATTGAAAGTTCTCTAGATTGTATGGATTCAGATAACCCGGTATAATATTATATCTATATATTTAAACACTTAATCCAAAATGAATAATACAATTTATGATTAATTATTAAATAACATTTCTTTTATAATTGTATAAAATGTAATCTTTAATTTAATTCCAAATTATAGTAAGCACTTTAATTAATTCAAATATTTAATTTTAAATATTGGATTATATATATACTAATTATAACAATGAGTTCATTATATATTTGTATTAATAATTTTCTAATCGTATACCATAAAAGTATACACGCGAAAGGATTCACCTAAAATATAAATAAACAAAGAGTAACGCATTTTCAAAAACAGGATCAACTGTATTGTTTAATTTAAAAGTAACTTTTTTATACATTTATTCGTTCATTTACAACTAATACGTATTTCGCTTTTATAGGAAATTGTAAAATCAATTGAAGAATTAATTAAATATAATATAGAAGGTAAACATTCTCTAACAGCAATTTGTGTTCACAATACTTAGTAAGCTATTTATAATATTAATAATATTCTTATATAAATTATTTTATACTTTAGTTTTATGGATCAGACAAGCACTTGTAATATAAATGTATTATAACTATCAAACATACACGGTTACTTTTTAGTTGTTGACATGGTCCCTATATATACCAAATATTGATATGTAATGAGTATTCAATATAATGCACAATGGTGTTGTATTATGATTACAACTATGAGTGTTTCTTATATACAATGCATTTCATATCTATTATAAAAAAGTCCATTAACCCTTTACAACCTGAAGTCATTTACTAAAATGCTCTTGAAAACCGGCAATATAATTTTTACACAAATTGCATAAAAAATTTTCAATGCATTATTTATTATCGTAAAATACTCTATGATTCATTAATATTTTCTACAGACAAGATGACTTATTATTATGTATAATTTAAAAGTATTCAATATAAAATACTAATAAATTAATAAAATATAATATTGAAATAGCTATAATAATAAATATAATTATAAATTTTGATAAATCCTATTATAAATTACATATATTCGTAATACGATTAAATAATATTAATTGTTCCTAAAAAAGATTAAAATCAATATAGATTGTGTAAATAAATAATGTATAATATATAAAAAATATATTACAAGTTAAATTATCATCAATATAATTAATTATAAATAGTTATATAATGAACATTAAAATTATATTTTTTTTTTTATTTTCAACTATATACTATACATAAGTATACTTTCCTTATGTAGATATTAATAATTATATATTACAAGTAAACTTATTATTGAAGACATTGAAATTATATTTAATAATTTTAAAAAAATTTAATAAAATAAATAATAATTAATTAGATAATGATTAATTAACCAAAATTTAAATAAAAAAAGTAACAAATA
This sequence comes from Osedax frankpressi, assembly GCA_964035775.1. Lineage (NCBI taxonomy): Eukaryota > Metazoa > Annelida > Polychaeta > Sabellida > Siboglinidae > Osedax > Osedax frankpressi. The sequence goes on along the minus strand of OZ038312.1, from coordinate 3,444,440 downwards.
TAATTTTAAAATAATTAATAATATTAGATACTTACAATTTTCTTAAATAAATAATGATAATGTTATATTAGTGGTTAAGTTATTATTAAAGGTATTGAAAATATCTATAAAGTATAAAAAACAGAAAGCAAAATATTTGGATTTTGAGTATATGTGCATATTTATTAAATATAATAAAAAATAATATTTACAATAAATATATAAAAAATCAAATATATACAAAAGTAAATATATATAAAGTCGACACATAACATACAATAATATAAAGTAGTCAAATATAATTATATATATACAGAAGTACTTATGGAAGTGATGAGTGATATTTAGTATAACAATTTTTTCTCTTGCACAGATGATACATTACATAATTTACAATGAAAAATAGTTTTAATTTAATAATCTGACATAAATTACATATATTATAAGTAAATCCTTCTCCTGATACTTCGTTCTTTGTAACCGGAATAAATATGAAGTTTCAAGATACTGCTGTATCCCGTGATGCTATCACATAGAGCATAGAATTTGATGCCATGTTTCACAGGTTTAGCAGGCATATATTGTTTGAAAGATAGCCGCCGATTGAAACTCATCATTCCTTCATCGATAGATGATTCATAGGTTTTGAAATCAGATCCTATTGGAATAAGTATTGATTTTATAAAAAGTAATTAAAATTTAAATATAATTCAAATGTTTTATATATGTGTATATAATTAAAAATTTAATAACCTTTACTGCTAGTATATTCATTTGTGCCCATCACTAAATCTGTAATGAAAGTAGATCCTAGTAAATGTAATAGTATCATCATCGGTTCAAGTCCAATCATATTTGCACTTGGTCCAGTCGCTTGTGTAAATTCATTTTCTTTTCGATCAGGAATAGCATAATTCCAACCATTTGGTGGAAACGAATCATTTACCTGAAATATTCAATATTTTTTTACAATAAATATAATATATTATACACTACTAGAACATATAAATAATATAAATATGATTATATATAATAAAAAACATGTTTCTAAAATACAATATTATAATTTGATAATATCAAACCAAGTGTATACTAACTCTTTCCATTACATTGCGTTGCATTCCAAACCTTCTCCTACCTAGTAACATGGTTGCTATAAATTTATTAAAATTATATATACATAATATAAATGAATTCAATGCATATGATATAATATAAATTAATTTATTCACTGTTATTTATGGAATATGTTTGCATAATATATAATAAAATAGAAACCAAGATATCAGCACTATCATTTTCATCGGATATATTAGGATCAAATATCTCCTAAATTTAATTTATGAAATTGACATTAGCAACCAAAAATAACAAAATGATCTCATAATTTGAAATATAATATGATAAAAAGATATGTATTTGAAGTATTTATATTCTTATAAATGAAATCAATATATATGTAGTACATATTTATTTAGAATTAGGTAATAATAAATAATCTATATACTTATTTTAGACAAAATAATAAACTATATCGATATTAAAATATAAACTTTAAAAAAAAATATACATTTTATAAAAGTGTTTTATTAATTATATTAGATAGAATTATATGTCGAAATTGTAAATTATTATAAATAATATAATATACTAACAGGTATACTAGTATCAGATCCTGTAGAATCATCGGAACTTTCCAAATTCATAAAAATATCTAAAGCTTGCAATGCAGTATAGCATCTTTCAGCCATTTTAAAAATAATTGAGTAGACGCTTTGACGCTCATTATCTCAAAAAGTAGAACGGCAAATGCTTAATACCAAATTTGAAATTTATTTAGTATATAATTGTGTTTAATATACTGTAAATATTATTAATTTTGATCCAATATGTTTTGAAATATAACCAATTAAATATTCTTATTTATTATTTATTTTTTAATTGTTTTTGAAAAATTTGTATGTTATAAAAACTAATTTTTATACATTATAAATTTATCATTGTGTATTAAAAATGTTAGATTCTAATTGAGTTATTATATTTGTAAACAATGCATTAAAAATTTTAGAATTTAAAATATTATAAATTGTAAGAAAACATTATTATTAATATAACACTAATTTATTTATTCATTTAATATTTAATATTATTTCTAAAATTTATTTTCTATATAATGTCTTATAACTATTAATTACGAATATAAATATTATCAGATTAAGGTAGTTTTATTAAAGTTAAATATCAATCTTATAAAGTCATATAATTTTATTAAATAATACTTTATTATAATAGCTCAATTTTACATTTATTTACACATCGAAATTTAATTGACGCTAACATCTATCGGGTTTTCAGCAAGATGACGTTAATGTATATAGGGTTTAAAGGGTTAAAATATCTATAATATGAAAATAAAATTAATAAATATGTACGAGGATAAAATGAGAGTCAAAACTATAATTCTGTCTAGATTTGGCAAGAGAAGTTTCGCATATTAAAAATGAGTTTGAATATGTAATTTTTCCAATGTGTGTTCAGTATTGCGTTTGCATAAATACTTTCGGAGTTTATATTTTGGACAGCGAGGGATTAGTACAATATTAAAATACATGTACTAAAACACTCGTTAATGAAGTTTTCAGATCCATACAGTATCTGAGGTGGAGATAGTGCGGACATTTAAATAAGATAGTACATCATAACGTGAGGATACGACTAAATTGCAATGATGAAATAACCTACAGTTAAGATAGTGTTGAACTTTTATAAGTTATTGAAATTTGTTTGGTTTCCAGGTACAATTGTGATTACCAGAATTCCAATTAATATAATTGAATTCTAATATTGGCTGATATTAACATATTATTATATATTATTAGAGCCTATATCTAAGATATACATTTACATATGCATTTAGAATTATTATATTTTTCTTCGTCCTTATTCCCTTCCTGCAAATTACAAATTGCATGGCGCCAAAGTAAAACTGTTCCTAATAATGAGTGCAGTTGTATGTACTCAGTCGTAATTTGACTGTTATTACTATGTACTCTAAAGTTATTGATACAAACACTTCAATAGTTTGTACGGCGTATATAAAGCATATCAAATAAATATAGTTTAAATATTGCGTTTAGGGGTCAAAATAAATTTGAATTAATGATATCTCTTAAACCTCTACACTATGTTTGAGAATTTGTATAATATTAGTGTAAACAAATATTTATTAATACTAAATATTCACACAAACCTAATTCTAGGTTTAATATTACAATTAATATTGTACTGTTTTAGTTTAGCAGTTTTATTATCAGTTTTATTTTAGCATGTATAAATTATATTAATTTGTAATTCATTTACATTTTTTTGAAAAACTGGAATCCATTATAATATTTTATTAAATTTAGAAAATGAACTTTATTGTCAGTGTAATATTACAATATATTATATGAATTAAATATATAAATAAATATTTAATTGAATTATACTAAATATTAGATTTAAAAATAATGCTTTTATAGGTTATTGATCAACTCTGCGATATTAAAAATAAAGTGGATGCAAAATACGACTACATTTTTGTTAAGAAAGCGAAACGGGATCAACGTTGGTTAACAAATCGTAATCGCTCGAATTGTTTATTTCATAATTAATTTTGAACGCAATCGCAGTCGAGAAAATCGCAAAGGATTACGAAACTAGAGCCGATGGCGAATCCGTCGAGAGTAAAACGGAATTTCTTTTGACGAGTTTGTTGTTAAGAATAATTACACAATTTTTTTTGACGAGTTTGTTGTTAAGAATAATTACACAATTTCTTTTGACGAGTTTGTTGTTAAGAATAATTACACAATTTCTTTCGTAATTTTGCGTACAAACGTCGCCAAACATCGAATTTCAACCTTAAATCACGATATAGATCAGGATCGTCTGAAATATTTGGTTGAAAATATGGAGAAAATTCAAGATATTTCCGGGTGTATTGATCCAATCAAATATAATGGTTATTTGATATCCGAATATAATTAGTTATTAAATTATTAATGTTATTATATATGTTATTGAACGTATTATGAAATATGGTTAATAATGATCTAATTAACTAACCATCAAATATAGTGATAGTATTATAAAATCTTTTATTGATTTAAGAAATAAAATATAATTTTATTAGTATTTTGATTATACTATACATTTTTGGCATTATCTGTATAATGTGACCTCCAACAGCGCTGCTCAGCAATGCAGAAACAATAGAAGATGAAGCTTACTGTGTACAAATGCATAAAGTAACTATATATTAATTGTTAAATTAATTATTATTTAATCATTGTAATTTTTTCAAATAATTCTAACTAATTTTTTTGTATACAGAAGGAATCCTCAGATCTTACTCATGGGATGATGACCTTCTTTAATGAATATAACAGAGCAGTATGTACTTAATTCCTAGATATTATGTCTCGAATCTTTAAATATTTATAATTGTTCAGTAAATGATGGCTTCGTTGATATAAAGCTAATATAAAATTCTACATTTAGAGCCGTAAAAAATGATTTTACTAATAATATACATTCATTACTTCACGAGATCTGATTAAAATCAAAGCCAATCCGAATGCGATTTCAAAATAATATTAAGATATAATTATGAGGTGCAGAAATTGGATGAGAATAGAAAATGTATCATATTTATAATACTACCGCAGATACAATTGATATCCAGTCAGTTCATTGCGTGGGATCAGAAACTCACTCAGTTAGAATCCAGCAGTTAAATTATAAAATACTGCATATTATTCATTTAAATTAATAAATTATTTAATTATCATATTCCGATTCGAACCATTACCTATCAAATACTGAAAACAAATATATGCCTTGTTTTACCTCTTTTTTATTAAACAATTCTACTTATAATATATGAACATAGAGAATATATTAAAGTTATTTAAAATATAAAAACTAAGGTCATATAAATAAAAAAACTTTTGATATAAAAAATTTATTGATAATAGATTATAAAAATAAATAATAATACTCCCAAGAACTTAATCGCTTTCCTCCATCAAGTCTGCAAATGATTCCATGATCTACGAAATTGTAAATAGTAAAAATAAAACATTTTACATTTATATATTTACTATACTATAGAATACAATTAATTCTAAGATCATTGTAAGAAAAAAAATCAGCTACGATTACTACGTTCATTTTATTTAACTCAGTGGAGGGGGAGGGATGAAAGTAACCCAATATAGGTAGGTAACATATGTATGGTTGGTCGGCTAAACACAGACTTTGCTGACGTATTCATTACGAGTTAGTTGATTCATGGAAATTGCATTCTCCCTGAACTTTCTGAAGTTGTCGATGATACCATTGTTGTCCCAGTTAACGTCTGCAATACGCGTCCAAATCGAGTGCAAAGTTAGCTAGTATACTTGTTGAGGGAATGAATAACTCATTTTAAACCCACTCGATTAATAATAATAAATATCGTAACGTACTTTGAAAGTAATTCAAGTTGTATTAAGAGTTGCCGTAAACAGCGGAATTAAAATGTTTTCTGCGATTAAAGATAAAAACCAAGGCTCTTGTTTGCTTGTTCCTCCTGGCTGCAAGCTTCCTCGTTATCTTAGACGGTAAACACAACATTATTAATGTATTCACTTTAATGCTATTGTGTACTACCTTTATCGTCGCTGTCTTTCTCGGTATCGATTTCCTTGTCCTCGGCGCTGTTATATTTTTCATCTTTTTCCACTTTTTCATCTTTTTCCACTTTTTCATTTTTTTCTTCTTCTATCTGTTTCCCACCAAAAACTCTTTTGAAGATAAGTTTTTCCATTTCACATTTCTCCGATGTTTTTTTTACATTACTATTCTTTAATTGATGTTGGCAATTATTTCCATTTTTCATAACTAAATCAAAAATGTCAATATTAAAAATCTATTATATTTAATGCAATGTATAAGACTCAATTACAACTTCAAATTAAGATAATATAAATAATTAATAATTAATTCATAATTAACCTATCCTAATATTTATTAAAATTAAAAATGTTCTTTTGAATTCTTTCTAACAACATTTGACATTCATTTTTTTTCATAATTTTAAATACATAAAGTCAATCTCAAATCATATTTAAAATGCAATAAATGGTATTTATTGCATTACCGTATTTATTAAATACCACGTAATATTTAATCTGAGAGAAATTCTGAAAGAAAGCCTTAGAAAATTATCCAATATCAGAAAAGATTTTGTAATATAAAGGAATTCTAATATTATTGGTATATAAGATTGGTAAACTCAATATTTATAACAATGAAGAAAAATAACGTCATATGCTTAGAGATTAAAAATAGATGAGATCATTTAAAACGAATTCTCATAATTTAACTAAAAATTTATATTTAATAATTTAATATTTAATAGTATCATTGAATAGGATATCTAATATGATATTTAATAATATCTTAAATAGGATATTTAATATCATATTTAATAATATAATAAATATGGTAATATTATATTTAAAAATATTTTTATAGGATCTTGGCAAGTATATTTAATAGGATATTTATTATAATATGAAGTTTTTCTCTTTCTTGTGTTGTTTATTTAGTATAATTTATTATAAATTTTATTGATAATTATCTTAGAACTAGTTTATTTATTTTGGGGAAATAATTTTAACATAAATAATAATTACACTTTTTATTTATCTTATCTTCTAATTTTTTACTGATCCTCTATAAACAGATGTTTGTTTATATTGACCTTATATGAACCCCAGATTAATCCATTATCACCATTAAACATATATGTATTAAACACAACTACATATATAATATCATATTGACCTCATATTAATCGAATATTAAACACATAATAACAGCATATTAAATACATAATAACCCATGTTAGGCCAATTCACAGTCATTAAGATATTACATACTCGGTCTATGCCATAGCTGTCTTTAATGAGACCTTGTGTAGTAGGTGTAGTTGGCGGTATAGTAGGATGTGTAGTAGTATGCGGTGTAGTAGGAGGTGTAGTAGGAGGTGTAGTAGGTGGTGTAGTAGGTGGTATAGTATGAGGTGTAGTATGAGGTGTAGTAGGTGGTGTAGTAGGTGGTATAGTAGGAGGTGTAGTAGGAAGTGTAGTAGGAGGTGTAGTAGGAGATGTAGTACGAGTTGTAGTAGGAGGTGTAGTAGGAGATGTAGTAGGAGGTGTAGTAGGTGGTGTAGTAGGAGGTGTAGTAGGTGGTGTAGTAGGTGGTGTAGTAGGTGGTATAGTATGAGGTGTAGTAGGAGATGTAGTAGGAGGTGTAGTAGGTGGTGTAGTATGCGGTGTAGTAGGAGGTGTAGTAGGTGGTGTAGTAGGTGGTGTAGTAGTAGGTGTAGTAGGAAGTGTAGTAGGAGGTGTAGTAGGAGATGTAGTACGAGTTGTAGTAGGAGGTGTAGTAGGAGATGTAGTAGGAGGTGTAGTAGGAGGTGTAGTAGGTGGTGTAGTAGGAAGTGTAGTAGGAGGTGTAGTAGGAGATGTAGTACGAGTTGTAGTAGGAGGTGTAGTAGGAGATGTAGTAGGAGGTGTAGTAGGAGATGTAGTACGAGTTGTAGTAGGAGGTGTAGGTATAGTAGGAGGTGTAGTAGGATGTGTAGTAGGAGGTGTAGTAGGAAGTGTAGTAGGAGGTGTAGTAGGAGATGTAGTAAGAAGGTAGTAGGAGGTGTAGTAGGAGGTGTAGTAGGAGGTGTAGTAGGCAGTGTAGTAGGCAGTGTAGTAGGAGGTGTAGTAGGAGGTGTAGTAGGAGATGTAGTAGGCGGTGTAGTGGGAGGTGTAGTAGTAGGTGTAGTAGGAGGTGTAGTAGGAGGTGTAGTAGGAGGTGTAGTAGGAGGTGTAGTAGGAGGTGTAGTAGGAGGTGTAGTAGGAGGTGTAGAAGGAGGTGTAGTAGGAGGTGTAGTAGGAGGTGTAGTAGGAGGTGTAGTAGGAGGGTAGTAGGAGGTGTAGTAGGAGGGGTAGTAGGAGGTGTAGGCAGTGTAGTAGGAGGTGTAGTAGGAGGTGTAGGAGGTGTAGTAGGCGGTGTAGTAGGAGGTGTAGTAGGCGGTGTAGTAGGAGGTGTAGTAGGCAGTGTAGTAGGAAGTGTAGTAGGAGGTGTAGTAGGCAGTGTAGTAGGCAGTGTAGTAGGCAGTGTAGTAGGAGGTGTAGTAGGAGGTGTAGGAGGTGGTATGTGCGATGATATAATTAGAAGAGATATTTTTTACTAACCAGATTCTTCATCATCTGCTTTTGTAATAGATAGATCAATAAATTCAAAATTAATATGCACAGCCAATCTATGCATTATCTCCACTGATGTAACTAAAATTTAAAACAAACTTGGTGAAAATATAGTTTAATTACAAAATATTCATACAATAATACTTACTATCAGTTGGCTTAGTTTCTTTGATAATCATTATTCTTTCGGTCACCTCGAAATTCTTCAAAACATCCTTGATTCTGGTTAAAGAATCAAGGCTTTCCGCCTATTTTATTAATAATTTGAATACATTACATAATGATATCATGTGATATAAAAATGTTATGTACATATAGAAATGAGTATAATAATATATTAATATTAATAAACATATCTATTCTACAGTACACAATTATATATATATATATATATATATATATAATTGTATACTATATTGATAATACACCGATAATAAATTAAATAGTAAATTTACATCGCCTGGGTCGTAATGCATAATCATCACTTTGATATCTTCTTTTTTCAAATCGAACAAGGAATTCAAATTTTGAATGGGAACGATTCGCACCTCCGCATTGTAGTATTTATTGGAGATTTTCCACAAGTACTCATTGACCAACGGGAACAAAGAAGGCCATGTAATTTGAGCCGAGGGTATCATCGCTGGTGGAGTGCAAAAAAGGTATTCTTTAAGCGACTAGATTACGACTTGATTACAGTTTTGAGAATCACTAGAGGAATCATTAAAATACGGCTTCAGGAGCTAATGCAATATCGCATTGTTATTTAACAATTGATTCTAATAATCGAAACTGAAGTTTACCCTCTTCGCCGACATCGTTGCTATAACAACGTATGGAGACTTTTGCGAATAGTAAACGTGTGAGTTATGGGCAAGTCTCACATGTATATATATCAATCCCATTGCAACATTTCTCATTGCGGCATACAATAGTGTCTAAAACTGAAATTCACATTAAATACATTGCACCCCCCTCTGTCGTTATTTATACATAACGCAATAATTTTTGTGTTGCTTTTACTGAATTTAATATTTTCTAGAATATTTACTTTTCAAGCTTAAACATTAATGTAATGATCTCTGATCTTTCCATACTATACAATTATCATCTATAAACTTATATAAAAATTATTATTCTGTGAATTATTATTTCAATTAATTTTTATTTAGTATTTAATCTTTTAAAATATCACATACTATTATTTAATATTACATATTATCACATAATATTTTTATAATATAATTATGGATATAAATTGATAACATTAATATGAACCATTCATCTATATTTATCGTGTGCCATTTCAATGAATTAATAATTAAGGAATTATTAATTCATTATTTTCAATAATTTAGGATATACTCAATATGAATATTATTGTTATGCAATTTTAATAATATAGATATAATATAATTTACGCTATTGTTTGTATCACTATTTGTTTTATGATTATAAATTATTTTAATCCAGAACAATCTTTTTTATTTTGTTAAACACGTATTTAGGCTTTTTAATTATCCTAATGTTTGTTTCTAAACATAGCTTACTAGATATCTATTTAACACCAGTCAAATGAGATGACAGCACCATGTCAACCTCTCGTAAATAAGCGAAGTTTAATTATTAACTTAATAAACACAGAAATAATAGAGATATAGAATACACTATATAATAGGTTACCTAAAGTCACTGTAGTTAACTTATATGTATAACCGATTAAATTTTACCGATCAGTATCATACAATTGTTTAGTTTTAATCTAAAATAGTGTTGTATGTTATTTACACTTTTACAATAGTTATTTAACTATTAATTAATTATTACTATAATAATAATCAAATATAATTTAATAAATATGCTAATATAATATAAAAGATAAATAATATAAAACAATGATATGCTGTATATTATATATAAAAATATTTTCTGCGGTTTCGGTTTGCAGTGTTTTTACGTTAGGGGAAATCACGGCTGATCAAATAATTAGTTGTATTTTAATATAAAATTAATTTCATATATTACCGTAGGTTAAAATATCAAAACCTATACATATAAATATTAGGTTATAAAACTTACCCTCAATAATTGAATACGCATCTTTGATTCGATCAGAATAAAATGCAACTATTGGAATCATTTTAAAACTATCTGCTGCAAAATATTGATCAACGTTGAAATAGATCACAACCTATTATTGTACTGCTCTATATTTCAAATCGCAAAACATAAATATATTATCCTGACGTCATATGATTTTTAAAAAAGAAGTTCAATATAGAAATACTTGCTAAATATTATTTGTGTTGTTATAATATACAATATTTCAACTTAATTTATTTTACTTGCTAATAATATAAATCATTTAGATTAATGTAGCAACAATTAAATAGTATATGTTATACTTATTGATGATTAAATACGACTATTATTACACCTTATAAATAATAAAATTAGATTTTAATTTGTGTTTTATACTATTTTTTAATCTTTATTTTAATCATTATTTATCTTAATAATTATATACTATAAAGTATATTTATTAATATTTGATTGTATTGGGATGGTTATGATAGTAGAAATTTTATATTTAACAATAACAATCGGTGATCTATAAGTGTCGCCTTTTATATTTTTATGAATAACCAAATAATTCTATAATAATACAATTTTTATATTTACATTATGCTCATTTATAGATATATAAAAAAAATTATTTTTAAATTAAATATTTTGATGATAAAGATTTATCCTTGCAAACAATACAAGTATTTTCATTTAGAGGATTTTTTAAGAACCATTACATATATTTTAGAAGCTAAAGGAGACTGTGGCAAAGACATTCAAAATGCTACATTATTGTGTACTATATAAAATTAAAAAAAAACTAAATAAATAATATTTTTTTAAATATAGATATATAAATATGTATCATCTGAATACCATATAGATATAATTACAATGAGACCATTAATACCAATTATTCACAAAACATAATGACTCCAATCTTAAAACAATAACTCAGTATTATATATTGGTATTACATAATTTAATTTTTGATGAATGAAAGTTGATTATCTTATTAGAAAATATTTAAAACCTTCCTTACATTAATGAGTTTATATAATAATCTATTTGTCAACTAAGAACTCAATTATATTTAATTATTTTTATATATTTATAAATAAAAAAATACAAATTTATTAATTTATTCAAAAGAAATTAGTGACTGAAGCTACATTTATTTCTTAAAAATATGATGTACAAAATAACAATATATAAATAACGCATTCAGACAGTATTATTTAGTATTATTGAAGACTTAACACAAGTTGCTACCTAAGTACCAGCTTCCTTCTTCTTAGTTCCAGAAACAATATCATCGATTTTGAGAAGAAGAATTGCAGTTTCAATTGAAGTCTTGTATACTTGAGCCTTAACCGAATATGGTTCCCAAATTCCAAGATCATTCTGATTCACCAATTCACCAGTATCTCCATCAATACCCCAAACGTGGTTTCCAGAAATGGCATGCTTGGCCTGAGATTATATTGAATAGTCAATAAAACGATGAATAACAAATTAATAAATTAACTAATCGGATATATCATATTCAATGATAATCTATATATTATAAAAAGGAGGTAGCAATAGGAGTTTAGTTTTTATTATTTATAATGCAAACCCGGAGAGAAGTGATTGTCCTAATAATGTTGGCACCGCAGTTCTGAATTAAAGTTCTTGGGATAATTTCCAGGGAAGTGGCGACAGCTTTGTAAGCATGGTGAATCATGTTCGGTACGTTCTTAGCCTTCTCTCTGAGAGCGTGCGAAAGCGCCATCTCTACAGCGCCACCTCCTGGCAATAGACGACCATCCAGCATCACATTACGAGCGACGTGCATAGCATCCTGAATATGTCAAAGATAACAGTATGAAAGGAGGGGAAGGAGAAGCGTAAAAAGGGAATATAAAAGAAATGCTATCACATATGTACAAATTTACAGTATATTATTAAATCCAAAAAAATCAAGTTAATTAAAAATTGTAACTTTTATTCAAGAACCCAAATTATGTTATAAAATAATATAATTATAATTTTTGAAAAAATAAATGGGATATCAAATTAAATTATTATTATCGCCGACTAACCTGAAGGTTACGTTCGACTTCATTGAGTACGTCCTTACTGGCTCCTCGCAACAGAATTGTACAAGCCGTCGGATTCTTGCACTTCTCAATGAACGAGAAGTACTCTTCGCCAAACTTACGAATCTCGAAGAGACCGCATCGGGTTCCGATATCGGATTCGGAAAGTTCGTCCGTACGGTTGACGATGACGGCACCACAGGCGCGAGCGATACGATTGTTGTCGGTCTTGCGGACACGGCGGATAGCCGTAATGCCCGCCTTGACCAGGAAGTGCTGGGCGAGATCGGACACACCCTTCTCAGAGATCACGAGGTCGGGTTTCAATTCGATGATGTCGTCGCATATCTTCTTGATGTAATCTTCTTCCATTCTAAGGATTTCGCTGTGTGTTGGAGTGGATATTGCTGAACTGGAGTGGATATTGCTAAGGTAGAGTGGATATTGCTAAAATAGAGTGGATATTGCTAAGGCAGAGTGGATATTGCTGAACTGGAGTGGATATTGCTAAGGTAGAGTGGATATTGCTAAAATAGAGTGGATATTGCTAAGGTAGAGTGGAGATTGCTAAGATAGGATGGATATTGTTAAGATAGAGTTGATATTGCTAAGATAGGGTGGATTTTTTTAAGATAGAGTGGATATTGTTAAGATAGAGTGGAGTGGTTTGATAGAATGGAGTGGTTTGATAGTGTGGGGTGATGTGTTTGAAATATTGGTGTTATAAGTGAAATGCTGTAGGTTTTGGACTGTAGTGAGATGAATTTGAGATCATATGTCGATGATAGTGTATGTCTATTATAATAGATTATTGATACTAATACTAATAAATAATTCTTATATAATCAATGATGCAAAGTACCGATAATTAGATCACTAGATAAATTAATTTATATAAAAATAAACATTCATAAAAATTAAACTACAAATATTACAAAAGTACAAACTAACGCAAAATCTTGCTCCTTAGAAATTTCAATATTGGTCTATGGGAGATGATTAAAATCATTTAAATCAGTATATTGTCAAGATATAATAATAAATACTTTACTTCTAATTGAATATTCGCAATAAAACAATTAAAATAACCTGACTTTCCCCCTTTTTGTATTCTAATGAACAATCCATTAACAATATCCGTGGGTTTTCAATGCACCTAACAAATATTAAAATGAAATCAATTAGAGAGTTGATTAATAACGAAGCTTTGTCGCGGAATTGTATACGAAAAGAAATATTAATTAGCAGGCATTCAACAATAATAGCAAACAAACCTTCTCATCTTGGGATGTGTGACATCCTTGTTGATCATTACACCATCGAGAACACGGCTGTCTTCGAAACAACCTCCGGGTATCTTCTCGACTTTCGCGTAACGTTTGATGTCGATTTCGCTGCGATCGCCGTCCTTGAGAGTTACGCATCGCGTGGCATCCAGGGCGATCTCGCAAGCCAAATCCGACCATTTTTTGATGGTTTTCGTGCCGATGCACGCTCGGATAATCTTCAACATCTCGGCACGGTTTTCGACGTCGACTTTCATGCTGATGTCATCCTTAAGGATTACCAGGAGGTCGTCGAGGGCGCGATGGTAACCGGCAATAATCATAGTGGGGTGCACCTGTTGTTCGAGGAATGGCATCGCTACCGTCATCAACTCACCGGCCAGAATTACGACAGAGGTGGTGCCGTCACCGACCTCTTCATCTTGCGTACGCGCAATCTCCATCATCGTCTTGGCGGCCGGGTGTTCCACCATGATCTGCGCATTTTATTAGGTAATTCATTAAATACATATGCTAAATATTATTATGTTAAATATATAATTATTATGCTAAATATATTATATGTATATTAAATATATGTATATTAAATATATGTATTTTATATCAATATTATAACTTGACTATTGAGAGTTATTTTTACATTAGCAGTTTTATTAACCTCTCTTAAAATAGAATTTCCATCGTTTGTCATTACGACTCCACCCATTGGATCCATTAACATTTTAAGCATGGATCTCGGTCCCAGGCATGTCCGAATAACATCAGCGATTGCCTAATATTGTAAATATTTGTTAGAGAAAGATATTTAAAGTTTAAACATAATTCTAGAACACGTGTGGATAATAATTTCGAGAAACTGGTGAACTAACTTTTGCGGCATTTGCATTGCCAATTTGTACTTTTCTGCCAGATTCACGCTTAATATTTTGATCTAAAATGTAAATAATAATTGTTTGAGAATATAAATAATTAATTGTTAAAGAAATAAATATAGTAAAAGTATACTTACTAAGAACAATAACTTGTTGCCGTCCTGCCATTGTCATATTTAATATTGATAATCCAAGAATAATATAGAATTATCTAGAATCTATAATCATTGAATAATATTTACAAATTCTATATTATATTAATAGATATAATATGAAAATAAAATGTTCGGTAATATGCGATCCTATATATGAATAACTGTTATATTATATAATTATTATAATGTATATATCGCATATTGTGTTACTTTATTTCCTAATAAATTTATTAATTTAAATAATTGAAATATATAATGTAATATATATAATGGTCATATTATGTATACGACGTATGGATGGGGTTAGATGACATGCCCTACATTTTTTAAAGTTGTAGGATGTCATATCAATTATCCCATCTACTTTACATATATATATTTGATCATATTAGCCGAGATTTGGTCATCTTGGGTTTGGTACATTATAATGATACATATATACCTGATGGTATATATGTATCATTATTAATAATAACCATGGTATCAGAAGTACCAGTATCATTATCACATTAATATTAGAAAATATGTTCATTTAAAATATTGTCAGATAATAAAATATATCAAAGATTTAACAATGTAATATTATTTAATATTTAATAAACAAATTATACATATTTATTATTAAACTAGAGTATACACACGTATCCGCACACATGCTCGGCTCTATATAACAGATTCAATATTAATATTCAGAAACACTCTAATTATATAGTAAATGAATTGAATTACACTTTATAAAACAGGATTTTTAATTGGAAATCTTCCAAAAATGTCATAATCAAGCTAAACCTAAACTTTATGCTAAACCAGCATTTCATATTCAAGTTAAACTGTATTTCATATTCAATTAAAACCTGTATTTGATACTCAAGTTAAACCTGGTTTGATGCTATGCAAATTTATCAAATAATACTTTTACGCTTATAATAAATTTCTAGAAAAATTGTATTCAAAAACATACTTACCTCATTAAATGCATAGCTAGTTAGAACATATGTTTTTGAAGTAATGAAAACATAGATATTAATGCAAAAGCTTTTTTAAAATTCAAATGTAATGATATTACAGAATATTTTTTTCAAACAATTAGAATAGGAAGATGTTTTTGACTTCTAGCAAAATGAAATTATGGCGTTATATGGAAATATAACATAAGACATATTATTGGCTGACATTTATGGGCCATAATGTATCCTATACGATGGTACATAGGATATATTTGACATCCAATAAGAAGTTATACGAATTCGATATGTTGAAAATAAATGTAATGCTAAAGAAAAGTTTTATTAAATATGTAAGATAAATAGTATAAATAACAGGAATGTATATCTTGTATACGCTTGACTTTCTAAATGTAATATATATCATTTTAAAATTCATTATTATTTAAATAATTTATATGGTAGAATATTATTTTAATTATAATATAATGGTTATATTATTACAAATAATGCACAGTTTTTATAGTATTATCTAAGTGAAGGCGGTATGGCTAATAGATCCATCCGGATCAATAGTTATATATATTATAATACTACCTATGTTCATATCCCTTTAAGAGGCCCTAAATTAAACAATTGATCCATTTAAAAAATATATATTAATATAATACATTTATCTTCCTGCACATTCAAAATACCCTAAATAATACAATTTATACTTTTAAAATATATATTATAATAATACCCTCCCTTTATTTCCCTTCAAGGTAACCTAAACTAAATAATTTATACTTTTAAAATATATATTATAATAACAGTTTTAAATAATAACATTTATATATAATAGTATATTTATAAATATATTTACCTTTCAAAGCACTATACAGTAAACAATTTATCTACGTTTAATAATTATCGAATATCATATCTTCTATGATTAATTGAGGCTCCTGTTTGAGTCTGTATACACATATGTATAATATAACCTACTATTCATAGGATATTACTATTATATGTAGTGATATAGTACATTGAAATATGCACTCTGTACATTGTCAGTAATCACATACTTTTCTTATTTCTTTTTCGGTTTACTCATTCTTTTGTTAGATCTCTGTTTAATAGAAATCATTTTATCTACGGATTGATCAACCCATCACAGACGTCACGCTCATACTACACCAACCAACGGCTAGGCGTGCTATGAATATTATATACACCCTTATATTATATAACACATCTGTATTTTCGAATTATAATGAGTAAGATTTACAGATATATATATATATATATGTAGTAATGAATATAATATATTATAATATAGATTACAACATAAGTATGTAGGTCTTAAATATAGATTGTAATTCATTTATATCATGCATAGTTATAGGTATGATAAAATGTGTATTTTATATTCATAATACTGTATAGATTCCAACCGATTATGACAGATATTTTATATTACCAGTGAAGTAGAATGGTGAATATGGCCGATTTATTAAATTTTCAAGAGTGCAATGAGTATAGCTATATATTAAATGAGGTTGAGTGATTGAATTTATTATATGTCCACTTTATTTAAATTATAGGTGAACAAATTAAGTTCATTTTAAATAATCATATTACATTAGATTAAATTAATAATTATGAAATAAGGGTATGATATGATGTGAAACTTTTGTATGGGAGTATATGTTAGACAGATAGTGATAATTAGAGCAATATCCTATAGAACTGGTATTATTTAATCAGAATCTCCACATGACAATACTTAATGATGCTACCATTAACTAGATAGAAGGCATCGTGGCTCCCACTATTCTCTTTCGTAAATGAAAATATTCCCATACCACTCTGCCATCAATATATAATTTACATTATAAATGCAATATACATTAAAAGTGAAATATACATTATAACTGCAATCTACATTAGAACTGAAATCTACATTAAATGTGAAATATACATTAGAACTGAAATCTACATTAGAACTGAAATCTACATTAAAAGTTAAATATACATTATAACTGAAATCTACATTAAATGTGAAATATACATTAGAACTGAAATCTACATTAGAACTGAAATCTACATTAAAAGTGAAATCTACATTAGAACTGAAATCTACATTAAGTGAAATATACATTAGAACTGGAATCTATATTAGAACTGAAATCTACATTAAATGTGAAATATACATTAGAACTGAAATCTACATTAGAACAGAAATCTACATTAGAATTGAAATCTAAATTAAAATCTATATTAAAATCTAAAATTTTAATTTATCTATATTATGAATGCATTATGTAGAAAAGATGGTGATTGTAGATTTAAAACAGACTATTGACACCTCTATCTATGTATTGTTAGATAAGAATTATGCATACATGTAAATACTCTGCAACCATAAATCTTAAGATGGCAAACTCTTCACTGACATATGTAGCAATATTGCAATGGTATGTAGAGTCTAGATCATATAAACCCAACAATTACAATCTGTGAACACAGCTGCCCGTCACCATGTCCAAATACTTGTGAATACAGGATATAAATCTGCAAATGAAGCATATAAATGCAGAGAATGTAGGTATCAGTTGTGGAATATATGCCTGTAAACTCAAATTATAAGCTAGTGAATAAACTCATATATAATATGTAGTCATTTCCTGCCAATTTCCTAGAAATTTCCTCTTCATGTAAACAAGGTTACTCCATGCCATGAAGCAATTAGATTTTCATGTGGAAATCTAACTATATTTTATTAGTAATATTACTGGAATGTTGTATAGATTTATTAGATATTAATTATATCTATTTACATATATATATTATTTATATGTAATTTTCCTTTAGTGGATATCATCTATAACGGAATTACATCAGCACCTTGATATCTTTGATTGACTAGTAGGTTTGGTCACTGGTTTTAGTCGAGTTACACAGAGTTATAAATTATTTGAACTTGTGAGAATTTGTTTTCACCAAACAGTGAAAACAAAGTGATGATATCTACATCAATTTTCTCAATTGTTGAAATTATTTCATATTAAGGATATTGAACGTAGTTAGTTAAGAGTTATGTCATTGCAAATCATAAACCAGCACATATGCGACATTGACATATGTAATATACATTAATAGCTCTTATATAAGACTAATACACAACTGTAATTTAGTCCAAATTCATAAAATAATTTATAATATTAGTTAAGACGACGTTTAATACAAAATATGAATTTACTTTATTTGTGACAACGATTGCATTGGTTTATGTAAATGCAAAAATAATAAAAACTATTTGAAGAGTCATTGCGCATGTAGAACTTTGACGACTTCTGTAAATCATTATGCAATCATTAGTTATGTAACCATATGTTATTCAACCATCACAATTATGCTAATATGGAGTTGTAATAAATACAATATTTAGGAATTGGTTTTTATAAATATTCACTTTCATATCATTTATTTAAATAATTTTTATTGTACAATAATTATTAATATTCAGTCCATAAATATCATTTAAACATTACATTTGGTTAAAACACTAGGTATTTTATCGGATCTCCAAATCACCGAATCCAAAAAACACTACGTGTAGTTAAGGACCTAAGTTACTGACCTTCATAATTGATCATGCCTATACCTTCGATATCAATCTCACGAATCAGTTCGTCGAGTTCTTCTTCTGCCAGATGATCTCCGAGGGTCATCAGCGAATGCTTTAAGTCTTGTACCTGGATTTCTCCATTGCCCTTCTTATCGAACAACTGAGGTAAATTACAGGGATGTTTGCTAGTGAAGAAAATATTAAATGATCTATACTTGGGTAAAGAGGAGAGAGATGTGGATTGTGAGAGGTTTTGGTAGTGTAGATGATGTAAAATGATAATAAAACTGTAATTTGAAAGAGAAATTACATTGTAGCGGAGAAAGATTTGAGTTAATATTTTAAATATAGTTATTCTAAATATAGTTATTCTAAATATAGCTATTCTAAATATAGCTATTCTAAATGTAGCTATTCTAAATATAACTATTTTAAATGTAGCTATTCTAAATATAGTTATTCTAAATATAGTTATTCTAAATATAGTTATTCTAAATATATCTATTCTAAATATAGCTATTCTAAATATAGTTATATTAAATACCATAACCATATGTGCATATTCCGAATACATTGTTTGAACCTGAAAAGCGTCCCTTAGCTCGTCCTTGGTCGTGGTTTGTGCAGCCATGCGTGGCCTTAGGATCTCTATCATCTGATTAACGTCCACCTTGCCACCATCTAGGGTTTGGAATCAGGGAAAATTTGTATTTATACCACAGATAATATGCACCACATATAATTATGTATAGGGTTTATTAAATTATATTTCTAAATGTTAGAGTTATATAACATTTTGTTTTAAAATATACCCAGGTAACAATCCAGGTCATTTCATTTTTGTATCCAGACTTTCTTTTACATAATTTTTTATTTTTGTGAAACATCAAACGACTTTACAAAACGATTAAACATCCATAGTTATGTAATTAGATATCCCGGTCAGCTAGGTAATATATACTATTATTTAGTATAATATTTATATATTTTTGCAGTGTACAATTCTAGAAATGTATCTAAAGAAATCAATATAGTGATTTTGAACCTCACAAAAAGGGATTCTTATATTGACGTGAGTAGAGGCTATGAATTATATATAATACTCTAGAGGTTATATATCGAACATAAAACTCTAGGATTATTGAGTAAACGTTTATTTAAACTAAACATATTATTTTATATTGCAATTCAAAAATTATCCAATATAAATTCAATTTCTTAAATCTATAAATATAATAATAAAAAGCACAAAATTTGATTATTATTGGTCGATACTTGAACTTCTAAATAGTAATAGACCAGCCCTAATCTAAGAGGTCGGTAACTTGTCAATAATATTACGTCCATTTTTGAGAAATTGTTAAAAAAACTTCATGTTCATGAAACTACTAAAATAATTCCTTTTTACTGAAGTCAAAAAAAATTATTAATTCTTTACTGAATTTACTGAATTTACTGAATGTTATTGTTGTAATATTGTTGGGAAACATCCTTCAATAGAATAACATAGTAAGTTTCTGAATAAGGTAATAGTGGGTAATATAATTAGTTAGATTTTAAGCTTTGTCTCCCCAGATTATGTAATAATATAAAGAAAATAAAAGTAATATATTTTAAATACAAATTAAAAATACTATAGCTTGAACAGAATTACAAACAATCTATATTTCAATCTGGTAACAATTGTATTGGTAACACATTTAATTACAATTATAGTTAATAAAAAGTTAAATTCAACAATTTTTTGGAAAAATCTATTTTGGATAAATAATATATTTTCTATATTTCATTAATAAAATACATAATGCATGTAATTTAATGATCTTTGTGAATATTATCATAGCTTATAATCTTTGTTGATCCTAAAATGTATAAAAAAATTAGGATCAGAAAAAATTTGTAATAAAAATACAAAATTAGATGAACATTTTTAACTTTATTAAAACTATAATGGAAGAATATTGATGGAACCTTGTTTTACATGTATTTTATAAAACATTGAGTCTATGATGTACTGTAAAGCAGCATTGTAATATATTAGTTGGTATATTTATTAAATGCTAATTAATAACAAAGTATATGCTGAATTGCAATATATATCTTACGGGAAATGTTAAATATGACAATTAGTGTTAAAATAGCGTAGAAAAATAATTGTTTTAAAAGATTGTATCGTAAATTTGTTTAGAAATCTTTAGATATGGCCGCAATGTTTTATAATCAAATTGAGTTCATGTTCGAGTTAGATTGCATATAATGAACTCAAGAGTCTGGTGCAGGAGTTAGAAAGGGGAGGAGTT
This sequence comes from Osedax frankpressi, assembly GCA_964035775.1. NCBI lineage: Eukaryota > Metazoa > Annelida > Polychaeta > Sabellida > Siboglinidae > Osedax > Osedax frankpressi. The sequence continues at coordinate 3,422,849 of OZ038312.1, read as the reverse complement.
AGAAAGGGGAGGAGCTAACATCTGTCAACCTCATCCATCATTTCCTTGAGATGAAGTTTCGTCGGGTTCAAGCCGACGGAGCGAACAACCGTTGCCACCTCTTTAGCGGCGATTCTACGGTCTTTGTCATACGCAAAGAAGTAGAATGCTTCCTCGAGTTCTGCGGTAGGTTAATCGAAATGAACGAGATAGTAGAATGGAGTTGCGAGGTGATGATTGGGATGGGGAAAGGTGTGGGGAGGTGTGGAGAGGTGTGGGGAGGTGTGGAGAGGTGTGGGGAGGTGTGGGGAGGTGTGGGGAGGTGTGGGGAGGTGTGGGGAGGTGTGGGGAGGTGTGGAGAGGCGTGGTGAGGTTTGGAGAGGTGTGGGGAGGTGTGGAGAGGCGTGGTGAGGTTTGGAGAGGTATGGGGAAGTGTGGGGAGGTGTGGGGAGGTGTGGGGAGGTGTGGGGAGGTGTGGGGAGATGTGGGGAGGTGTGGGGAGGTGTGGGGAGGCGTGGGGAGGTGTGGGGAGGCGTGGGGAGGTGTGGAGAGGTGTGGGGAAGTGTGGGGAGATGTGGGGAGATGTGGAAAGTAACGGAAACAATTTGTGAATGTATGTGTGTTTGGGTTTGTGTGTGCGTGTGTGTGTTTGTGTTTGTGTGTGTGTGTGTTTTGTAGTTGTAGTTATTTTGTTTATTTATAAACCTTTCTTAAGATCGCTGGGAATCGACTGCAAAATGTGTTAGAAATTTAAATGACAATATATATAGAAAAAATCGAATTACAATAAATAATTGCATATCATTATTATTTTAACATTGATATATACATAATGTATTTAGTTATCAAAGTGTACAAATATCTAGGCATTTCATCTGTACTCATGTAGTAATATTTTAGTTTTACTAGAAATTATATTTATTTAAATTAATTATTATTATTTTAAATAGACATTTGCTTGCATTGTGTATATTATATAAAACATATCGTTGTTTATAAATATATAAATCATTGTTTCATTATGGATACAAGATAGTTCTTATCTACTATTTGCATTATTATATTATGTCAAAAATACCTGAGTAGTAGTTAGTAAGTACATTTAAATGGGGATATAATATATACATATATTTAAATACTAGGTAGTTTAAAATTTGAAAATTACTTTCTAATATTTTGTAGCAATAGATTAAAATGATTTTAGAAAAAGACAAATACTACAATAATAATCATTATAATAAAAGTATTGAACACAAATAATAATAGTGGTAAATATTATTATAAAAATATGATGAAAGTTTGAATTCTAGAATATAGTCTAAAAGCATACCATTTGGAATGTGATATATTGATGAGTAATATTGGTGTTTACTCCAATAGATGACACACCCATTATTACCTGAGTTCATTCAAGCGAGACGAATTAAATGGTGAAAGTGAAATTTTAATTTTATTATAAATGTCGAATACTTTAACATTATAACTAGATGTTGTTGCAATATCTCGTATTAAAATATTTAATATTTTCTAATTTCGGGATAATTTAATGCTCTGGATAGATTATATACAATTTTTATATATTTATTTACTAATTACTCAGGCATAATATTGGAATATTTTTAAAAAAATTTTAAATTTATTTATTATTTATAATGGTAATTATCATCAATCTAGTCACTTATTTATGTATATGTCTACATCATTATTATATTTATTGTTATAATACAATATAATTTCATATTTCTAATATTTTCATTGTAAATACATTACATTTTAAATTAAAAATTAAAAATTACCATAAACAGGATTCGACTATTTTTAATATCAAAATTCTACTCATTATTTAAAATATGTATTAGTTAAAACAAGTATTAGTTACTTAAGATGCACTTTCTTAACAAATGTTCATTGGAGGTGCCTTTTAAAATATTCTTATGAAATTAATTATATTAAATATCTTCTGAACGCCTGTAAATAAATCTTCTTTTATTGAAATAACTATTAGACGTAATTAGATAGGAAAAATCGACTATGATCTCCATAGTGTAAATTAGTATTCATTAAAACATATAAATACTGCCCTTATATCTAATTTAATGCGAGAATAGTCCGTATTTATATATTATATCATTATATTAATACATTATAAATTAATGTAATAATTTAACTGTAGCTATAGCTAAACATATTTCTGATTATCCACAACTCGTCACTTAATGTCTACCCTACGTAAAACATGCAGATCGAATTATTTCCTTCAACACATTTATAATATACTTTATATCCTATATATTGAAAACTATATTTCATATATCTGTAGCTGTTTTCAATGTATATGCACTATAGAAATAGTTTTGTATTCACTATCCTATATCAAGGTCAAATTGATTTGATTTCATTATTTTTCTTAACTAATTTTATTTATATAATCTAAAGTTAATTTATCATATGTCTTGGTAAATTACAATCATTCGATTGTTTTCAGCTATATTATTACAAATTTATTAACTATGTAAGTAGTGCGGATTGTTCTAAGTAAAAATAAATCTCATTTTAGATAGCCAACGGGGTCAATAATATGCATCCATGTTCCATTGATGATTTACAAATTATATTCCGCTAATACTACGAATATGGTTTACTGTTTTTAATTTTGCATTCATTTTAGCGTATAAAATCATCTAGATTTTGTTAACTTGGTAGAAAATAGGGATACTATATTTTAAATTCGAAATCCTTTATTTGTTTCTACTTTATATTACTTTGTATATTCGTACTAATAGCTTTGTGTTTAACAAGTGACATACATTTTAGTTTTGGTTATTAGTAAAATATTTATTATAATTATTAGTTACTCGTTTACATAATAGATAACATATCTTGTCTTTTGTTAAGGATACAATAGAAATATGATAAACTTTGTCTAGAAGGAACTATTATACATTTGCTGTACTTATGAGGAGGGTTCTAATATGAAGTTAATTCCTTAGATGTGAAATTCACTTTATATTAATACTTCATTTGAAGAAATATCAGGTCTTGGGTCGCAATGATTTAATTATGTTCATCTGTGTAATGTTGAAATATGTACTAATAACTAATAGATATTATATATATATTTATATGTATTATGTCCATTTACATTAAATTATAGTTATTAATAATTTCTTCATTATACAGTCCACAGTGAAATTGAATAACAAGCAATTATCAGGTTTATTAATGTTAATAATACATATATGTGAATACCTTATATGGTAATACAATTTGATTAGTTCAGATTTTAGTATACAAATAAATAGACGCCTATTTAATTTAGAAAGCAAACTTTCTTTATTTTATGGTTTACTTATTATTCTAAATTAAAATAATACACTGAATCTTCATAGATACTATTTTAGTATAACTTTGATAAAAAGCTAATTTTTATATGAATAAATAACAAAAAAACTTTCGACAATTTTATCATAAAATCTAACAAACAATAAATCAGATTTATTTATTGAATTGAATGCGTTGACACTTAAATTATGTTTCAGCATTAAAAGAAGCCTTTGCTCTTTATGATTACCAAAAGAATGCAACCATTTCATCACGAGATATTGCACAAGTCATACGGTCAATTGGCCTGAAGCCCACAGAAGCTGAGATACGAAACATCAGGAATGAAGTAGAGACTGATGGTTGTCTATTTTTCAAATTTATTATTTGAATTCAAATCAATTTCTTTTCTATTATTTTCTATATTAATTACTATTTATAGTCTTCAATTAGATTAAGACGACAATACATTTAATAACAATATTAAAACAAAGATTTAGGTACTTACTAAAAGTGTAATTTACAGTTTATAAAAAACTTTTTATTACGAAATTTACAATTTTATTTATATTTCTCTCCTTATTTCTCCCCTTAATGCGTTCGAGAGATACTCAAACGACAACCTCCCCGCAGACGAATTCACCGACATTCAGACGTTGGTGTCGTTAATCAGTCGCAAGGTCACCGAGCCGAAGCCTAAGCGCATCGAGGACTATGCGCAGATCTTCCACGGGTACGACACCAACCGAGATGGACGGGTTCTCTACTCCGACATGCTTCACCTCATGACTAATCTCGGGGAGCGTTTGTCGGAAGAGGAACTGCACAAACTATTGGCAACGATAGGTGCCTCCGTCGATGACAAATACGTCGATTACCAAAGTTCGTTTGAATATTTGATTCTATTTTATTTGCGGCATAGAAAGATTTCACTTGATGTATTTCAAATACACATAAGATATTTCAAGTTATTTATTTTATATATAGAAATGTATTACAATCTGAATATAAAGTTAAATAACATTGAAACGTCTTTATTGATTAATTGTATTAGCCAGAGTAATTCTATATTCATTTTACTGGGTAGTGATAGGGTTATCATAGTACACTGATTATTATTAATCATATTATCTAGATGGGAGTTATTTATCATTCATCGAGGCGATTCAAATGTATTACAACGAATATTTACACTTAACCAGCGATATGGTGAATAGAGCTTTATTAATTAGAAATGGCGTCGAGATATAATAATACAAGCGTATATGTTTTAAAATATTTATTATATAATTGTTATTTACGCTTAATAGAGTTTTTAAAGATGATGCTGATGCAATGACAAGTTATGACCTTGCATATTCCACTGGCTCACTCTCACTGATGAACCTCTTCCTTCCGCTGTAGAAATCAATTGAGGATTATTGAAACCATCTTATTAACCGACTATAAAAATAAACAATCCAACATCATTTCTCATTATCCGTATAGTGTTTATAGATAATTATTAAAGTAGTTAACATAAGTTTATTTAATTATAAGCAAATTATCAAATAAACTAGTTACAATGATAATTATATTTTATTTTTATACATAGATTTCAATATATGGATTTTAATATAAAAAAAGATTGGTTTGCAAGTGGATACATAAAAGAAATTTTAATTTGCTAATGTTTTAATTTAAATACATAGATCATTAATAAATATTATAAAGTATTATACTTTTTATACATTATAATATATTCTTTTAAATATAATATATTCTACAATTTCTGAAAATAGATACCATTTATTTTATTGACTATATAAATTATATAAACAATTACAATCTAAAGTAACTTTAGAATTTTTAATTAGATGATAGTTTATAATTAATGGATATATAATACATTTTTTTTAATTTACAAAATAATTTGTATTTTGTAAATATTAATTTCCATATATAAAAATTGAAAACTAATAAATATATAAATTAATAAAGCAGAATTTACACCAAACAATACAATAGTGTATTAGTAACTAAATCATTTGAGTAAAAAATAATTCAAGAATTACCAAGTGATTTTGTATGAATCTCTGAAACATATTTGAGGTATTCGAAAATGAAATTAACGAAATTAAATGTTGCCTAATAAAAATAAATTATTTAATCATGGGGATTGAATATTATATTAGTTTAATTATATATTAATTGTTTTAAAAATGTACTAATGACACTGTTCTTGCAAATGTAAAATATAAATGAAATTAAATATTTTTTAAATTGAAATATTTTCAACTAGTTGGTAATTTCTAATAATATTGATTTGAACATCAATCCTATTTAATAATAAAATTTTAGAAATTAAAAAAAATAGATTTATTTACAAAAAATAAATAATTTTTTAATTTTTTTATAAAATTGTTATATAATTCTAATATTTTCTACATTTTAAAAATTTTGTTTACAAATTATTGAAATAAATATTATATTTATTAATTTATACAGTGAAATAGGCAATGTATAGCAAACACTGACCGGGATGAAGGAACTTCGCTGTACAGACCAGCCTCCATGACCTTGTTATCAAAGAACATCTTGCAAATATCCTCCAATAGATGGAAGGCATTCGGTACGTCCAATGAAAGATCTTCGACTTCGTCGTAAACACGTCTGATGCCCTGTGTTAGTTTCGTGGATTTCATTGTAGAGGGCACTGCGATTAATAAGTTTGAGTTTTACGATGTATGGCATAATCGATTTTAAATCACAATATAAACCACTATTCATACTGATTATATATTTCAATACCACTAAAATGTTTAAACACAATTTCACAATTATACTAGATTTACAATATAATATGTTTGCATTTTATTGGAATGAAATACAATTTCAGATTTACAACAATAACTTATCAGTTATTAGAATTTCTAATATTTTATTATTTATATATTTTAAGAACATTCAGTAAATAAATTAATTTGGAGAATTATTTATGTGTTATTTATTTATTGATATATTCAAAACAGCATTTTTGAAATAAATAAATTAAATAATGTTAAGGATATAAAACAATGTGAATCACTTGAAATTGGATATCAACATTATTATTTCAAATATGACTAAAATCAACTAATTTGATCAATTAAATATTAATATTTAAAGTTTGTAAAATTGAAATATATATGGGTTTAACTTATAATACACAATATATTTCACTAAAACAATAGACAAATTGTTAAAAAGTTTATATAAAATAAACAATGGTTTAACCTCATTGTATAAGCACTGTAAAATGCAATATTAAAATTATATTAATACAATTCCAAAATATACATTTTATAAATAACAATCTAATGTATCATATTATATTAAAATAATTTATATATTACTCTATTTATATATTTAACCATATATTAAATAATAACAAATAATAATAAATTTATTTAGGGTTTAATATAATATATATTTTGTAATGATATAATATATATATATTTAAAATTTAGGATCTATATATATAAATAAACATAAGGATGATATTCAATCTAAAAATTAAAGAAATATAGTCCTATTTGCCAATAAATTATAATTTAAAGCCAAAAAATATTAAAATACTATAAAATAGAAGAAAAATGTGGTAGATAAAGCAACTTATTTTGAACACAAAATATTTACATATAATATAATAAAACTTATTTTATATATTAAAATAGTGAATTTTTATGAATAAAATGCATTATTACATCTGAAAATAATAAGTGGATATACATTTAATATAAAGTAGATACAAACAAAGAGTTTGTCATTGGACTTTTTCATGTTTCAGTATGTTTTTATTTTATAAGACTAATGTGCATGATATATTTGTATATGATTTAAAAACCTCTGTAATTGTTACTATTATCTAACACACACGGTATATATATATATATATATATATGTATATATATATATGTATATGTTAGTTTTGTATTTACGTTAGTAAATAGCAATAAGTAAATTTCACCAATTATTAAAAATAAATAAATATATGTATATATTTATAGTTTGTTAAATATTATTCATAATAATAATAGTTTTGAAGTTAGATACAATTTGATAAGCAATATTAAAAATCAATTTACGTGAAATTTAATGATCTCAATTAATTAGTAACAAAATGTTTATTGACGCAAAAATGGTTAAATCAATATTTGAGAATGTATCAAAGATTTAGTTGAAGAACTAAATAATAAATATAATTAAAAATGATTGTCTTATTTAGTGTTTGTATAAGATTGCACACATGATTCCTAACTAGACAAACATACAGACACAGACACAAACACAGACACAAACACAGACACAATCACAGACATAAACACATACACACACACACGCTATCGCTCCTATATTAACAATCTAGTAATGTTTACTATTGTTAATGTATGTTACATTACAGAATTTCTCATATAATCAATGAGCTAACCAAACAAATCACCTAGATATAATATAAGCATCCGAAAATAAGAATAATAATGACTCATCAAACGTGATTTGTGTTTTTAAAGAATATAAACATAAAGTTATTTTTAAAAACATCCAGGGACCTCTCTAATGCACACTAACACACACACACACACACACACACACATACACAAATAATAAACAAATCATACACAAATAAACATATGCACACACACCTGTATAGCATTATTATATATATTATATATATTATCAGGTGCAAATTGTAATATTATAATGATAGATGAGAAACTTACTGATGTAAGTAACTAAAAATATCTAGTAACTGATATGGTAGCAGGAGGGGAGATATAGGGGAGAGGGGACAATAAGGGAGAAGATAGGGAGAAGATAGGGAGATAGTTAGGGAGATAGTTGGGGAGGGGAGAGAGTGGGGATAATAAGGGATGGATAGTTAGGGAGGGGAGAGAGTGGGGATAATAAGGGAGAGATATTGAGGGAGGGGAGAGAGTGGGGAGATAGTGGGAGAGATAGTGAGGGAGGGGAGAGAGTGGGGAGATAGTGGGAGAGAGAGGGAGATGGTGAGGGAGGGGAGAGAGTGGGGGAGAGAGGGAGATGTTGAGGTAAGGGAGAGAGTTGGGTTATAGGAGGAAGAGAGGGAGGATATAAGGGGAGTGAGAGATAATAAGAGAGATAGTGAGGGAGATGAGAGATTGGGGATATAGGGGGGGGGAGGTAGAGAGTAAGGGAAGGGAGTGAGTGGGGGAGAGAGGGAGATAGTGAGGGGGGAGAGTGTTTGGGATATAAGGGGGGAGAGAGTGAGATGGTGAGGGAGGAGAGAGGGGATATAAGGGGGAGGGAGGGAGATGGTGAGGGAGGAGGGAGGGAGATGGTGAGGGAGGAGAGTGGGGGGAGTGGTTAGAGAATTTTACAGACCTGTTCAAATTGAATTGGGGTTATTGAGTTGCTGTTACATAAATCAGTTAACAAATTAGCGACACTCTTGATCATGGAGCTCTTGGTGGTCTCGCTGGCTTCAACAGCCATCAGCACACCCTGGTGGTGATGGGACGCAGTAGTTGCTAGAGTGTAGAAGCAGACGCGTAAAACCCATACGCCACCTAAAGCCGCAGGCAAGGCACCAAATCCCCAGACTTGCCTCGTACACGACTTCGTGGTGGAAGTGGGGCACGTCGAGGTCCGTAAGGCAACGGGCGGCTTCAACGAGATCAGCGGAGTCGTGGAACTCGACGATGAACGTGCGAATCTGACGAATCAGCGATTTCACGGGTCGATTGCCTCCTCCCTCGCCCCACACGCTGTCCAGCTTCACGAGACCTCGCTTGATGGACAACATGTTGTCAGCAAGGGTCAGAGAGCTCCTGGGTGAGGGTGCGGGGTTAATGAGGGGGGAGGGGGAGTGAAAGGGCGGAGCTAAAGAAGATTGGACAAAGTTGGAGGTTTCGAGGGAGTTAGAAAGTGGAGTTGGTGTCGGGAGGTAGGGGACCTGAAGGCGGGGCTAGTAATTCATAGTGCTATAAAGGGTTGAGGTAGTAGGGTAAAGGGTTGAGTTAGTGGGGTAAAGGGTTGAGTTAGTGGGGTAAAGGGTTGAGGTAGTGAGGTAAAGGGTTGAGGTAATGGGGTAAAGGGTTGAGCTAGTGGGGTAAAGGGTTGAGCTAGTGGGGTAAAGGGTTGAGCTAGTGGGGTAAAGGGTTGAGCTAGTGGGGTAAAGGGTTGAGTTAGTGGGGTAAAGGGTTGAGTTAGTGGGGTAAAGGGTTGAGGTAATGGGGTAAAGGGTTGAGCTAGTGGGGTAAAGGGTTGAGCTAGTGGGGTAAAGGGTTGAGCTAGTGGGGTAAAGGGTTGAGGTAGTGGGGTAAAGGGTTGAGTTAGTGGGGTAAAGGGTTGAGTTAGTGGGGTAAAGGGTTGAGTTAGTGGGGTAAAGGGTTGAGCTAGTGGGGTAAAGGGTTGAGTTAGTGGGGTAAAGGGTTGAGTTAGTGGGGTAAAGGGTTGAGTTAGTGGGGTAAAGGGTTGAGTTAGTGGGGTAAAGGGTTGAGGTAGTGGGGTAAAGGGTTGAGTTAGTGGGGTAAAGGGTTGAGTTAGTGGGGTAAAGGGTTGAGTTAGTGGGGTAAAGGGTTGAGTTAGTGGGGTAAAGGGTTGAGTTAGTGGGGTAAAGGGTTGAGGTAATGGGGTAAAGGGTTGAGCTAGTGGGGTAAAGGGTTGAGCTAGTGGGGTAAAGGGTTGAGCTAGTGGGGTAAAGGGTTGAGCTAGTGGGGTAAAGGGTTGAGTTAGTGGGGTAAAGGGTTGAGTTAGTGGGGTAAAGGGTTGAGTTAGTGGGGTAAAGGGTTGAGTTAGTGGGGTAAAGGGTTGAGTTAGTGGGGTAAAGGGTTGAGTTAGTGGGGTAAAGGGTTGAGGTAGTGGGGTAAAGGGTTGAGTTAGTGGGGTAAAGGGTTGAGTTAGTGGGGTAAAGGGTTGAGTTAGTGGGGTAAAGGGTTGAGTTAGTGGGGTAAAGGGTTGAGTTAGTGGGGTAAAGGGTTGAGTTAGTGGGGTAAAGGGTTGAGTTAGTGGGGTAAAGGGTTGAGTTAGTGGGGTAAAGGGTTGAGTTAGTGGGGTAAAGGGTTGAGTTAGTGGGGTAAAGGGTTGAGTTAGTGGGGTAAAGGGTTGAGTTAGTGGGGTAAAGGGTTGAGTTAGTGGGGTAAAGGGTTGAGGTAGTGGGGTAAAGGGTTGAGTTAGTGGGGTAAAGGGTTGAGTTAGTGGGGTAAAGGGTTGAGTTAGTGGGGTAAAGGGTTGAGTTAGTGGGGTAAAGGGTTGAGTTAGTGGGGTAAAGGGTTGAGTTAGTGAGGTAAAGGGTTGAGTTAGTGGGGTAAAGGGTTGAGGTAGTAGTTCTAACGTCGTATGTTCACATTTTCCAGTGTATTTCTTCACAAAATTCGGTTGTAGGCAATCGTCGGCAACGGCTCTTGCGATGAAATTTGCGACAATCTGAGGAGCTTCGGGTGTGTCCAATACAGACTCGGACAGCTGATCCAATACGGCTTCGAAACCGTGCATCACCTGACCGTCGAGGGAGTAAACGAGGGTGTAAACGCCGAGGGTATGCGTCAGCGTGATGCGGATAGATTTGCTCATGTTATTAGAAGATGCTGCTGTTACCGGATATTGAACTTTAAGAGTTATTTGATTGGTTGATTGAATGTAAAACTGATTTTAAAACGACACTTTCTATAGAAAGCAAAAATCAATGTTGGTATTGTAAGAGGTGGATTTGTTAAAATGAAAGCCGAGCTCAGCGAAGATGGACAACAGCGTGCGATGAAAGAGTTAAGGATTTAATAACGAACGCAGAGATGGTACCCGAGAGACAGCAGGGATGCTACTCAAAGACAATAGAAACACATACGAAGACCATATTGTAACCTCGTCGCGGGTCAACACATTCGAGTAGAGTTCGGAGATGAGGCGTGACGTGAGTTCTCGCTGGGGGTCATGACGGTCCATCGCCAGACTGACCGCCAACACCAGCACCTCGTGCTTATTTTCGCCGAGGTTCATGTCGTTCAACAGGTCCTGCGGGTGCGGAGTAGAGCTGGTAAACGGCGACTAGTGCCCCGCGGGGTTGTTACGGGAGTGGAAACCCGACTCGGAGGTAAACTGGTCGAAAATTAACCGAAAGAAGTCATTTTATTTAACTAATTGCACCTTACAAAGCTAATCCGTAGTCTGCACACAAGTTTATACGAATTAAAACTGCCCAGAATGCCGTAGTTTACAACGCCGGTACAGCGGAGACACAGTTCAAAGTTGAGTACTTACATGTTATTAAATACGATTAAGATCGTGAAAGAAAGTGCTAGTGTAGTATAGGTTTATTTTTGTCGAATACTTGCGACAACTAGGAATTTCTAATTGAAACATGTGTTTTCTCATCAAATACCATTTATTATAGTTGCCCATGAAATAACTTATATGATTATTGATAGTAGATAGTAAGTAGATGGATATAAATAGCAAACCTGGAGAGGGAGGTTCGAAGAGAGGGGTAAATCATAACAAAAAGCAAGTAGATAAAACAAGAAGAAAGGGAGAAGATAGACAAAGACAGAGAGATAAAGAATAGAGAAGTTAGAAAGACAACTAACAGTGACTTCATCGCTGTCTCCAGTTTCGAGATACTCCTTGAGAATTGGGATCACCTCCTTGATCAAGTCTTCCTTGCTCAGCACAGGCATAACCTCGGTTACGATGATGTTGGCTAAGAGTATCGGAAGCATACAACGTGAACTAAACAATACCACGACTAGTAAAGCATACCGTAAGTTTCAATAATAAATTATAAATAGATTAGCATCCGTATAAGTTAAAAACCTTCTTGGTCAGAATCATAGTTGGGATCATTTTTATCGATGGATATGTCTAACTCTTCCTGGCCCACTTGACCCCAGACGCCTTTACCACCTGCTCCTCCTATAAATATATTAATTTTAATTTGGTAAAAAATATTTTAAATATATAATATATTTATAAACTAACTTATATAAATAGAGTTACTCATTATATACAAATAATTAGTTTTAGTGATAATAAATTATAATTTAAATAATAAATTATAATATTTTTTATTTATACAATATTGATAATTTATTAATATTATACATTATTAATTTAATTATATAATATTTTAACTAATTAATATATAATTTAAAATCTAAATTATTAATATTATTCATTAAAATTATATATCATTATTATAATGAAATTAGATATATAAACCATAATGATATAAATTAATTTTCCCCATTTTGGTTTAGATAAATATAAAAATATTCGAAATTTGCGGGATATCAATGATAATAGAATTTAATTTAAATATTTTAAAAATATATAAGTATACCTTTTTTCGCTTGTCCACGTCCTTGATTCTTACGAGATTTGCGTCTATTTTTCGGTGCAACTTTAAGTGCAGGAGGTGTACCAGTTACAATTTTAACTGGTGTTGTTGGCTTGATTTCAACACATGTATTTGACTCCTCACATGTCACATTAGGTTCTTGGGTTCCATTTACTAAACCTTTATTTTCAACTTCATCCGACATTTTTGCAAGTAAAATTCTATATATAAATCAAGAATAAATATTTAGGTTTATTTACAGTTATTTAAAAAAAATAATTGTTATGAACTATTATTTATTTTATTTAAAACAAATATTGTTAAACCCACCTGATTTGTTTTGAAATTCACTGGCACATGTCCTCATATGGGGTCACGTGTCCAGAAATTCGATTGAAACTCTGAACTTTGCCATACAATGATATTACTAAATTAACCTATATTTATAGATTTTATTTTGGTATTTGTATTATTATAAAATGTATCAACACCGATTATACCATAGTCTATTTTGTATACACGTACAGATCATATACTCCTTTATTTATAAAATACTTATTCTTAAATGTATGTAAATGTAAATCTTATATAAATGTAAAAATAGTAATTCTTATCATAATAAATATTATATTTGAATATATAAATTAATTGACAAATAGAAGAAAATAAGAGATATCAATATGTTTAACACGATTATAATGCTATGGTAATTATATAAAATAGAATATTAATTGTATCCAACGATAATCTGGCTTTATCATTATGTAACACTATACTAGATATACATTTATTAAATTATATATGATTATTTACTTATATTCTACGAGTCAATATCAAATCCGCCATCTCAGTTTGAGTGAACGAATTTATTTTTTGATTAAATCCGATCTAGACTACATAATGCTAGCTTATTGTAGAACATAAATAAGATCAAATATAAGTACCGGAATAACTGTCTACCAACACAAATATCTTTGGATCCAAGGACCATACATACCGAATATGAATACAATCTTAAGAGACTATAAAACATATCAACTGTTAAAGAGTACTTAATAGTATTACATTGGAATGAGATCATATTCATCATATAGTCTATAACATAAGAGAGAATATACCATAAAAATACCCTAAATATACCCTAAATATACCTTAAATATACCCTAAATATGCCCTAAATATACCCTAAATATACCCTAAAAATACCCTAAATATACCCTAAATATACCCTAAATATACCCTAAATATACCCTAAATATACCCTAAATATGCCCTAAATATACCCTAAATATACCCTAAAAATACCCTAAATATACCCTAAATATACCCTAAATATACCCTAAATATACCCTAAATATACCCTAAAAATACCCTAAATATACCCTAAATATACCCTAAATATACCCTAAATATACCCTAAATATACCCTAAATATACCCTAAATATACCCTAAATATACCCTAAAAATACCCTAAATATACCCTAAATATACCCTAAATATACCCTAAATATGCCCTAAATATACCCTAAATATACCCTAAATATACCCTAAATATACCCTAAATATACCCTAAATATACCCTAAATATACCCTAAATATACCCTAAATATACCCTAAATATACCCTAAATATACCCTAAATATACCCTAAATATACCCTAAATATACCCTAAATATACCCTAAATATACCCTAAATATACCCTAAATATACCCTAAAAATACCCTAAATATACCCTAAATATACCCTAAATATACCCTAAATATACCCTAAATATACCCTAAATATACCCTAAATATGCCCTAAATATACCCTAAATATACCCTAAATATACCCTAAATATACCCTAAATATACCCTAAATATACCCTAAATATACCCTAAATATACCCTAAATATACCCTAAATATACCCTAAATATACCCTAAATATACCCTAAATATACCCTAAATATACCCTAAATATACCCTAAATATACCCTAAATATACCCAAAATATATTATTTGTAATAGATAATGACGTTAGTAATATTATATAATATATAATTTATGTTAAAATCCCACTTGATGACATTCAAAATATCGTTTCCGATTTCGCTAAATAATTTCGGAAAATAATAAACTGAAAGAAGTATAATTACTATCAACTAACTATTGGCCATTATTAATGATTGAATCCATAAAGTGTTCGACTGAAAGCAGTTGTTCAATAGTATAACATTACTGCGAGGGTAGATTTGTATGTATTTTCATTTATTTATTAATTTTTATTATACTACCATGCTTAAGTTATGCATTTATTGTTTACTTAATATTGTATTCTAATAATATATACATTATGATATTAATGGCACTCATACTTATTGAATATATTGAATATATTGGCCATGTACAATAAAACAAATTTAATATATTCAAATTGATCATATCTCTAACAGACTACTATTTTCAAAATTATAATTTCTATGAAATTCTACTATTTATCAATACCAAAAATGTTATTATATTGTCTATATTGTATCCTGCTCTTATAGGATCGTAACCATAATGTTGTAACTCTCTAATAGCTTAGATATTTTTATTTTCTCTTTTATTAAAGTCACTTGATTTCTCCTGAATAATAAATACTAATGTATTGAGAACTTGTAATTTGACCTCCCAAATCACAATGACAAAATAATAAATAAGTTAATGATATCTATAAAATATTAATCAATTATATATTAATTATATAATAGGAAAGTAATTCAAATATATATAGTAATAATTCTATCATATTACATGAATATATGTCGACAATTTATGAATTATTATATAACATCAAAGATTGTTTTGTAGCGCGGCCTAATTTAGTTTATTTTAATTGAAGGAGATCACGAATGTTGTTCATTGCAACCGTAGGTCTATTAATGTATTAGATGATAACATTATTTCAAAATATTATCCATTTAAATTTATTTTACCACGCCAAACCTAGATACACTTTGAATGAGATCGGTTGGTATTAACTCCATTTCAGAATAATACTCGAATGTTTTAGTATATCTCTAAATATTAATGTTTACGATATATTTTCTAGAATCCAGAAATACGCAACATTTATATTGTGCATTTAGTGTATACTTCTGAATTATCTTTGATAACTGAAATGTTTACTAGAATATCTGAATTCGTCACAAAAAGTGTACCCAGAATATATAATTAATTGGTAATGGATACTCGATCATTATATAATAAGCAAGTTGTAAAGACAATATTACATATCTTTATTCGAAAACACGCATGGTACTATATTACAACAATATATTACTGTTATAACAATAGGTTAGGGTTAACATTTACTTATGTGCATTGAATATAAATACACTTTTATTCATTCGTCAGGAATATTCTAGAAGTATTTAATTTCATTAATAATTGTGTATTATTTAATTATCATATAATAATGTAACTAAAATATGTTGTCCTCCTCCTTACAATAAACTAACGATGCTAACAAATTATGTTTATCATACTAATTATATTATACTATAGTGTACTATACTCTACTTTATTATAATTCATTACCATATTTCATAAAATATATTCGACAATATTATCTTTAAAAAATAATTTATAGTTTAATCTAATTAATTTGTTATTAAAATTAGTTTTATAATTAGTATTTAGTTATAACTAATAAAATTATAATATTGTGAGATTATCATTATCAATATTATATATAAATACTGTGCATTTAATGTTTGATCATTTATAAGATAACGGATATTTGATGGGTCAAGGCTATAACACGTTTTCAGAAGTCTTTAAGGTATTGGCGAAGTGATCGAGGTTTCAACCGATTTTGTGGTGGACGTCGCAGTTTTCATTTTTAATATTATAATTATTAATGTTACTTATTATTATTATTATTATTATTATCATTAACTTATGATTATTATCGAATTTATATATCATTATTACATTATATGGGTACAACATAATAAATTATTTAATTATATTTATTTATTATTTCATTATAATTCTCTAAAAATTCAATTACAACTGAAATATATTAAAAATTATTATATAAACTTTGAGGACGATTTTCTCATTATTCTTAAATTTGATACAACATTGTTTAAAACTATTTGTTTAAAAACCGATTGTTTTGAAAATTTCAGATATTGTATTTTATAATATATATATGTCTAAATATAAATAACAATCAAACAGTTTTTACAAATATTATTTTATATTGCTATTATATCATTTTAAAATTCGTTTAAAAATGATGAACTTTGTCCTATAAATTGACTAACAAATATTTCGAATAAAAATTTTGCGTCTTATTGTTTCACACATAATGATAAACTTTAAACAATTCTTTTTATTTGAATTAAACCCATCAATTACTAGAAGTATTTTGCAGTTGTGCTATTTAAAAAACCCTATTCTTTAACATGTGAAATTCTAATATAGCAGATAGCTTTAATAGTCATTAAATTAATATGGTTACAGATGAGTCCGATTATTCAATATTTATTGTTCATTATCAATCAACTTTTTATTATATAATTTATTGGCCAATGCGATATAATTCAGTTTTAGTTATTACATATCTTACATTAGATTTAGGGTATCATGTATAGCCATGGCTACGAGTGTAAGATTTTAGTTTAGCGAATCGTGTGTATTTAGATGTAGAGTCATTTCGTTAATAAATGTTAATTAAATATAACCTCGCGTACGTTTAATAATAATCACTCGAGTCTGTTATGATTAATAATTGTGTGATTACCAATCAGTTAGATTTTTAAATTTATAATCGCTAGAGTACTACGTAAAGTACTTTAGCGAAACAACTAAATACTAATACATACATCAATAGAGCTTCGGAGTAGCGTTCGAATTACGATATTCATTGTAGACCTGTGTAGACCATTATATATCCTCGCTAATACAAGATAACCCTGAACACACATGCTAATTCATTACGTGGGTTTCACGTTACTCCGGTGTTATTACTGCCAACCAATGTTAACTTGTGTTCACTCCCATAAATACACGATAGCTACAAATGAACCCGATGACCTCCTCTAACCTCCGTTAACCCCCAATAACCAATGTTAACTTGTGTTGACTCCCATAAAGACACGATAGCTACAAATGAACCCGATGACCTCCTCTAACCTCCGTTAACCCCCAATAACCAATGTTAACTTGTGTTCATTCCCATACATACACTATAGCTACAAATGAACCCGATGACCTCCTCTAACCTCCGTTAACCCCCAATAACCAATGTTAACTTGTGTTGACTCCCATAAAGACACGATAGCTACAAATGAACCCGATGACCTCCTCTAACCTCCGTTAACCCCCAATAACCAATGTTAACTTGTGTTCACTCCCATAAATACACGATAGCTACAAATGAACCCGATGACCTCCTCTAACCTCCGTTAACCCCCAATAACCAATGTTAACTTGTGTTCACTCCCATACATACACTATAGCTACAAATGAACCCGATGACCTCCTCTAACCTCCGTTAACCCCCAATAACCAATGTTAACTTGTGTTGACTCCCATAAAGACACGATAGCTACAAATGAACCCGATGACCTCCTCTAACCTCCGTTAACCCCCAATAACCAATGTTAACTTGTGTTGACTCCCATAAATACACGATAGCTACAAATGAACCCGATGACCTCCTCTAACCTCCGTTAACCCCCAATAACCAATATTAACTTGTGTTCACTCCCATACATACACTATAGCTACAAATGAACCCGATGACCTCCTCTAACCTCCGTTAACCCCCAATAACCAATGTTAACTTGTGTTGACTCCCATAAAGACACGATAGCTACAAATGAACCCGATGACCTCCTCTAACCTCCGTTAACCCCCAATAACCAATGTTAACTTGTGTTGACTCCCATAAATACACGATAGCTACAAATGAACCCGATGACCTCCTCTAACCTCCGTTAACCCCCAATAACCAATGTTAACTTGTGTTCACTCCCATACATACACTATAGCTACAAATGAACCCGATGACCTCCTCTAACCTCCGTTAACCCCCAATAACCAATGTTAACTTGTGTTGACTCCCATAAATACACGATAGCTACAAATGAACCCGATGACCTCCTCTAACCTCCTCTAACCTCCGTTAACCCTTTAACCAATGTTAACTTCCGATGGCATTTATTATAAATTCACTGATAAATTATGTTAACAATTATGCACCGGATTTTAGTCATTTATTACATACAACTTTGATAGTATATGCACAAATTCATAGTCTTTAATGTACGGTGTAAATTGAAAATATCATACGTTATAATCTAGAGTGTAGTGTTTATTATATTTAATGAAGTAAGAAATTAGATAAGACATAAGTTGTAGTAGAGAGACTAGTGTTTATTATATTTAATGAAGTAAGACATTAGATAAGACATAAGTTGTAGTAGATACTAGTATTTATTATATTTAATGAAGTAAGAAATTAGATTTGATATTTTATTTATAATTTGTAATAATATCAAATGTTTGAATAGATATTCTATTTAATTTGATTTGTAAATCGATTATATATGATTACGCAATCCGTATAAATGAAATGAACACGATTTGATCCGACATCCAGGTTATATGTTGCAACTATGTATCAGACTATTGTAAACATTGAGTCCACAGCATTTGGCGTTGTCCACTCGGTGCTGAGGTAGTATGTAGTAGTTTTAATGACTGGTTATAGGTATGAGGAGTTCTAGTGTAAAGTTACACCAATTAAGGTGTAAGGTGTTAATCATAGGTATAAGGTGGTCTATCGTATATAAGTGCTTGTAATGTCAGTAGGATAATACTAATTTGGAGTGTATTTCTAATGAACTAATTAGGCTAATTATAGTGTCAAGCTAATTATAATATCAGTATAACCATAAATGTCTATCCAACTACTTTATAATTCAATAACAATTATACAATTCAATAAACACAATTGTTTTCAACGACTACATTATTATCAATAACTATAATATAATTCTAAAATTCAATAATTACGTTAGTAGTAAGTAACTATTATATTATTTAATAGATACTCTATTGTACCATAACTAATATAATATTTGATATCTATTATAGAATAAATAACTATTATACAATATCTATACTATTATAGAATTCAATTACTAATATATGATTCAATAACTTATATCATATATGCATTAACTAATATAGTATCCAATAAATACTTTATTATTAATTACTATAGAATATAGTAATTAACTTCTATATGATTCAATAACTTATATCATATATGCATTAACTAATATAGTATCCAATAAATACTATTATCTTTTTCAATAATTCCTATCGAATTAAATGACTACTGTACCATTAAATAACTTCAATACTATTTTAAATAACTAATCTATCAATCAACAATACCATATTATTCAATAACCACATTAATATTCAATAACCACATTAATATTCAATAACCACATTACTAATTCAATAACCACATCAATATTCAATAACCACATTACTATTCAATAACCACATTACTATTCAATAACTACATTAATATTCAATAACCACATTAATATTCAATAACCACATTACTAATTCAATAACCACATCAATATTCAATAACCACATTACTATTCAATAACCACATTACTATTCAATAACTACATTAATATTCAATAACCACATTAATATTCAATAACCACATTAATATTCAATAACCACATTACTATTCAATAACCACATTAATATTCAATAACCACATCAATATTCAATAACCACATTAATATTCAATAACCACATTAATATTCAATAACCACATTACTATTCAATAACCACATTAATATTCAATAACCACATTACTATTCAATAACCACATTAATATTCAATAACCACATCAATATTCAATAACCACATTAATATTCAATAACCACATTAATATTCAATAACTACATTACTATTCAATAACCACATTAATATTCAATAACCACATCAATATTCAATAACCACATTAATATTCAATAACCACATTAATATTCAATAACCACATTAATATTCAATAACCACATTAATATTCAATAACTACATTACTATTCAATAACCACATTAATATTCAATAACCACATCAATATTCAATAACCACATTAATATTCAATAACCACATTAATATTCAATAACCACATTAATATTCAATAACCACATTAATATTCAATAACTACATTAATATTCAATAACCACATTAATATTCAATAACAACATTAATATTCAATAACTACATTAATATTCAATAACCACATTAATATTCAATAACCACATTACTATTCAATAACTACATTAATATTCAATAACCACATTAATATTCAATAACCACATTAATATTCAAAAGCTATATCATTTTATGACAAAAAAGTTATTTATCAAAATCAAGTTATTATAAGTAAATTCACGACATAATCGTTTAATCTAATTGTAGATGTTCTACGTGACCTCAGACTCTCGTACTCGTATGACCTCTCATACCCTCGTGACCCCCGTCACCAACCGATAATTTAGCGTTTCCTTGGAATACGCAGCAAACGGACGTCTTCGAGTTGTACTGACGGATGTGCGGTGCATAGTGGCAACAACGAGCGTACGGTAACCGCAACGAAACTGCCTCAGTTACCAGACTAGTGGGGCAACAGATATGCGTCAGCGGAGAGTAGACGATATCTGGAGTGGGCGTGGCGAGGTGTTACGAGAAGTAGGTCACGCGGTATGGGGCTAGCGGGGCAACAGATATGCGTCAGCGGAGAGTAGACGGTATCTGGAGTGGGCGTGGCGAGGTGTTACGAGAAGTAGGCCACGCGGTATGGGGCTAGTGGCGAAGGAAGACGAGAATATGATATCTAGAGTGGGCTTAGCGAGATATTAAGATATGTAGGGAATAAGTTATCTCGTTATTAATGAAGGAAGATGAGAGTATAATATCTAAAGTGGGTGTAGCGAGGTGTTAAGATATGTAGGGAATAAGTTATCTGGTTATTAATGAAGGAAGATGAGAGTATAATATCAAGAGTGGGTGTAGCGAGATGTTAAGACGGGTAGAAATGAGTTATTGTGCGAGTAGTGAGCGGAAAGCGAGAATTGAGTGTTCGGGTGGAGCGTATCCAGGCCATGGCACCAAACCTACCCATGCAACACGAAGGTGTCCGCATTCCCGTCGGTATTGTGTTTATTGAATGGTAATTACAGCACATTTGAGTTCTATTGTCGATTAGTTTCTCGCCGCAACAAGAATGGAAGTCCTTGCGATCGTAGATAATGACACTGGGGCCGGGGGCGTTTTTATATAATCGGGAGCAAACGGTCTGCGTATGAAGGTAACATGAGTTGGGAGGCGTGAGTGGACATGTGTGGATTGTTATTATTATTATTATTATTATTATTATTATTATTATTATTATTATTATATTATTATTATTATTATTATTATTATTATTATTATTATTATTATTATTATTATTATTATTATTATTATTATTATTATTATTATTATTATTATTATTATTATTATTATTATTATTATTATTAATATATTATTATTATTATTATTATTATTATTATTATTATTAATTATTATTATTATTATTATTATTATTATTATTATTATTATTATTATTATTATTATTATTATTATTATTATTATTATTATTATTATTATTATTATTATTATTATTATTATTATTATTATTATTATTATTATTATTATTATTATTATTATTATTATTATTATTATTATTATTATTATTATTATTATTATTATTATTATTATTATTATTATTATTATTATTATTATTATTATTATTATTATTATTATTATTATTATTATTATTATTATTATTATTGTTATTGTTATTGTTATTGTTATTATTATTATTATTATTATTATTATTATTATTATTATTATTATTATTATTATTATTATTATTATTATTATTATTGTTATTGTTATTGTTATTGTTATTGTTATTATTATTATTATTATTATTATTATTATTATTATTATTATTATTATTATTATTATTATTGTTATTGTTATTGTTATTGTTATTGTTATTATTATTATTATTATTATTATTATTATTATTATTATTATTATTATTATTATTATTATTATTATTATTATTATTATTATTATTATTATTATTATTATTATTATTATTATTATTATTATTATTATTATTATTATTATTATTATTATTATTATTATTATTATTATTATTATTATTATTATTATTATTATTATTATTATTATTATTATTATTATTATTATTATTATTATTATTATTATTATTATTATTATTATTATTATTATTATTATTATTATTATTATTATTATTATTATTATTATTATTATTATTATTATTATTATTATTATTATTATTATTATTATTATTATTATTATTATTATTATTATTATTATTATTATTATTATTATTATTATTATTATTATTATTATTATTATTATTATTATTATTATTATTATTATTATTATTATTATTATTATTATTATTATTATTATTATTATTATTATTATTATTATTATTATTATTATTATTATTATTATTATTATTATTATTATTATTATTATTATTATTATTATTATTATTATTTATTATTATTATTATTATTATTATTATTATTATTATTATTATTATTATTATTATTATTATTATTATTATTATTATTATTATTATTATTATTATTATTATTATTATTATTATTATAATTATTATTATTATTATTATTATTATTAAAAATATAAAATAATTGATTTCCATATTCTGCCCAACAATGTGATGCACCTTATTCTTCTGTTAAAAAGACAATACCACAATACCACAATACCACTATGCAATATCAATACTAGCTCTATATAAAAGGGTTATATGTTATTTTAGAACCTACTTACTATCCTGCCTATCCATCTACCTGCTAACCTCCCTGATGGAATCGTAGCTGAAAGGAGGTTCCTGCAAGTTTCCTCTGGAGCACAACGCATTCGCCACCCTCGGTACTAATTCTCCATAGCAACAGATGTGCGTCTTATGATTGTAAATACCACACAGCGCATCTGTTGGATATCGCGTTAATATATCGCGTTAATATATCGCGTTAATATATCGCGTTAATATATCGCGTTAATATATCGCGTTAATATATCGCGTTAATATATCGCGTTAATATATCGCGTTAATATATCGCGTTAATATATCGTGTTCACTGTTACACGAGATGTTCGTACATTTTATAATGAAAAGCTGTTTAGAAAGTATGAACATGATATCGTGGATTACACTTTGGGTAAAAGTATGTCACCTATAAGAGAGTGACAATATTTATTATTTTATAGTGATAACTATAAATTAACAATCTTAATACATGGTTTAAACTATCTCTGTACATATGTATACAAATAATAAAGCATTTACATTTATTACATCAATTGGACCAATAAAGAGTTCATTTAAAATAATTAAAATTCAAGAATACATTTAATAATTATTATTTTATCTTTAACTTTTTCGGATTATATTTATTAAATTACTAATATATATAGAAATAAATATATAATATAAACCCGATGAAATGAAGACAATTGACAATACAAATATACTTCTATATATGTCGGTAAAGGCCATTCTGTGAAATGAGGCATGCGAGAAATATTGCCTATTTATATTCATAAATTCACGTGACTTCTACTAGAATGGTAATATTGTTTATTGTCCCTGCAATAACTACCTTTATCTGGATATTGTTCGTGGACGTGAGTCAAGCTATTTCTAAAAATAAGTTTAACATTTACGAATTTACGAAAAACAATTTTTTTTAAATTTATGTATATATACTTCATTAATTGTTTTATATAAATGTTTTCGTAATCATAATGAAATATCAAGCTATTATTTTAAATTATACTAAAAAATGTGTAAAAAAAGCATATATTCAGCAGTATTTAAATATTTAGTATTGAAAGATAGCAATAGAAATATAATTATATTGAGTATTTATTTAATTTGTATTATAAATAATATACAATGGTTAGAAATATTGAGCCGAAATTAATTTTAACCTTCATTCAATTAACTTTATACATCATATCTTCACTAATCACTAATATATAATATAAACTAATATAATGTTATATTGTAGTATATCGTAGTAGATTGCTTTCCATTAAATTGTATTTAGTTGACCAAGAAAAATATCGACCTATTCGATATAGAAAAAGTACTAAAAGACTACAATTTACACATAATCACGTTTAAAGCATCTAGCAATTTCATTAAAATAAGATACGAACTACAACGATAAGTGAACAATGAAAGTCTAGAAGAAATTACAAAAGCATTGAGTCTACTAGTTTAAGTAATTTACATTTATGTTGTAATATGTCTAGGAGGTGACGTCATTACCGTATTACAGACTAGACCAACTTATATTGTTGCAAAACGGAAAATGAACCACAAATGTCCACATAGAAGTTACATGGGTTACTGTAGTGATTTCTGTATATATATTCTATTTCAATAACACGATACTAAACAAATACAACTGAATACAAATATTAGTAAAATACCAACTTAATATATTATGCCAACTTAATTAAATATATTTTAATTGAATTAAATACGATATTTAAATACATGCATTAAATATATTTTAATATTATATTGTTATTTTTAAAATCAGGAATTTTATCAAATGTTATCAAATGATTACAACATAGCAATATAGATATGCCAACCAAAACAATTAAACAATATGAACGCAAACCTGTTAACGAGTGATTGTATACAAGACGGATAACTGTAATGATAAGGCATGATAACGTCATCGTTGTTTATGATTAGAAAAATATAATGGTATATTTTGTTCTTTTGTATTTATGAAAACAATTCTAATAACATATATCTAGATATTCAATGCAGCATGGCTGAAAGAGTAAAACACCTAATTGTATTGTTATACTATAAATTAGAACATATTTTGATGTTTAGCACATACACACATACACACACACACACATATATATATATATATATATATATAATATAATATAAATAATAATAATAATATCAGGGATTAGGATCAAGCAAGTTGATAATAAAAAGTATATAATATTAACTATTCGCTCTATAATTTAGGGTCCACTATGTGAGTAATATAGAATATAGAATATATTTGTGTTTATTGCGATGAGAATAAATATTTAAAATAATATTACAAAAATGGATACGAAAATAAAATAAAGATATATTTGATTAATCATGAATTGCAAAAAAATGAAAATGATAATAATATAGGAATATATAATATATAGGAATATTAAGTTAATTTAAGAGATACTTATTTATTTACGGGGTTTATCTTTACCATTAGTATCCTGGAATTCAATCCAGATAAGTTTATTGTTATATTGCATAATTTACCTTATTTTAATTAATAATTTTCGTAACACATGTGTTATGGGCACATGTAAAGAAACTTCACTACTCGGGAAACTAAATGATGCAACTATTATATAATTATTTTAAATAAAAAATCAACAGAATATATTTTTAATACAAATAAAATATATTTTATTTTTATTAAATAACAAAAAACTAAAATAACCTGAACTTCATTGATAACTTTTGTTTTCCACAAACTCATAATATATATATATTTTTAACATTGCAGTAATATGAAAAGCCGTAATAAATATATCAGTAATTATGTAACTGTACAATTATTAATACACAAAATAAACAGCCACGCCAATTTCATTTTTTGCATTGCGTAATTTCTTTATATTATTTTGTATACATTTATTTTATTTTGTACACACATCATATAAAATATTGTACTAGACTTAGTCTTCCTATTTATCGGATTGCTAGAGTACGTAAACATACTATATTGCAGTAAAGTATTTAGAAGTATATAATCTACTCTACTATCCACACTATGTTTTATAATATACATTATTAAATCAACTATATTTACTGTTTACTGTATTGTTTTCTGTTATCTGCGTTATATATATTCATCTCTAACTAAATGATGAACTCATTTATGTACTTTGGGCTAATTGAAAAGTACTACAATCAACACTATGACACATCGGTATCAGTAAACGATTAATTGTTTTATTATCTTTACAAAGATTTAAATTTAGAACACTTGCCACATTTACTTTGTGGTTTGGACCGAGGTAATTAGATTTAACTTAAAAATCCTTTATTTAATATTAATTACTTTTTTATTTTAAACAGTGACATTTCAAGCATATAACCAAAAATAAAGATTATAATTACAGAGCGGCAAAAATTACAGATAATTTTATTTTTCATAATATAATTTCTTTATTCAATACTTTTATAATACACGCCATTACCCAATTAACCTGATGATGTAACTATTATTCAATCTTATATAATGATCTCATATAAAAAATAAACATAATATACGTTTAATGCAAATAAATTAGATTTTCACTTTTATCATATAACAAAAATACTAAAATGAAATTGATGGTATCCTTGGTAACCGTTAAGCAGATTGATATGATTGATTTATAATATCTTATAATATGGATATATATCCATTTGCTAAAAAAAAGTATTGCTTAATATAAAAGAAATTATACAATGCAAAACAATGAATATTTTTATAAAGCTATTAAATTTCTCTATTTGTAAGACAATACTATATATAGCTATATATATATATATATATATATATATATATATATATATATATATATATATATATATATATTGTATTGTTATATTTGTGATATGCATATATATATATATATATATATATATATATATATATATTGTATTGTTATATTTGTGATATGCATCAATGCTTCATATATAATATCAGCTTCCCAATAAACTATCCAGTCACTTTTAGTTGTTTTATTTTATTATATAATAAAAGAGAAAATTAATTATATTTGTATTTAAATTATATTATGATTTTATTTTCTTTAAAATAATTATATAATAATTTATAATAGTTACATCATCTGGTTTCTAGAAATATATATTACATTAAAAATAAATTAAATTGATCAATACAATATTACATAATCTAACGCAGATTGTTTATGGAAGGAATAATTTACATTTACGATACCGTATCAAATTTGGTGACTTAATCGTTGTAATTTATGTTATAATAAATAATGAATATACGTAAAGTAATTATAGTTGTGGTTCATTTATTGCAGGATACATTTCCGATAAGTAGTTCAATTAGTGTTTTTCTAACATATTTTGACATCCTCTCGACCATTGTCATAACTGTGTGTAACCGTTGAATAGCGGAAAAGCCTTATAACTCACTATTAAGATTTCTTATAAGACAATAGTTACATATAATGTACGATGTACAATGTACGACGTACATTGTACGTGTAGGGGAAGGGGAAGGGGAAGGGGAAGGGGAAGGGGAAGGGGAAGGGGAAGGGGAAGGGGAAGGGGAAGGGGAAGGGGAAGGGGAAGGGGAAGGGGAAGGGGAAGGGGAAGGGGAAGGGGAAGGGGAAGGGGAAGGGGAAGGGGAAGGGGAAGGGGAAGGGGAAGGGGAAGGGGAAGGGGAAGGGGAAGTGGAAGGGGAAGGGGAAGGGGAAGGGGAAGGGGAAGGGGAAGGGGAAGGGGAAGGGGAAGGGGAAGGGGAAGGGGAAGGGGAATAAGCGCTTTTGGATTTCAAGTTGGTAAATTAAAGAACGATGATTCATAAAACATGTAAAATTAAAAAATATTAAATCCTTTAATAAATTATAGCAGAACACAATTATTAAAGATCGCCTATATTCAATAACTCATTTAGTGCAGATTATATTGTTTTCTATCGTGTTAAGTGAATATAAAATAGGATAAAATCAAATTGAAAAACTGATCTCTGAAAAGATAAATTTAATAGACTGTAGAGAAAAAAAGAAATCTTCTCTGTAGACTGTAGTGTAGGGAAATCATTAAATCTATAAAGGAATTCATGTTGGCCCCCTCTCATATCCGTAGATTGGTGTCGAGTATATGCAAGTTCAAAGCAGTTATTTTCAATGGGTGTAATATCGATTTGTATGCGTATGATATAGTTTAATCCCAACATAATCAGTTAGTGCAATCGATAGCACTGTCCATATGTATATCAAATCCTATATTTACATTGTAACAGAAATTACGTTATTAGCTTTATAACATTCATTAGCAAATTATTATCTGATATATTGATTTTACGAAATTCTATTAATAATATTTTTCATAGATATTTAATAGACATTTAAACAGATATTTGTATAAACATTTCAATAAACAGTTGAATCGACATATAGAGTGTTCTATATTCTATATATATATATATATATATATATATATATATATATATATATACCCACACACACACACCTACATACACACACATACATACACTGTCTTTGTTTTAGTTAGGTGTTCACCATTAAATCTATCATATTAACTTTTGACATTAATTTCTATTTATTAATTGTTTAGATTTAATATGATTTTTATTTTGAATTATATAGTAGCATATAAAGTATATATAAAGAATATAAAGAGTATATATAAAGTATATATAAATTATATAAAGTATATATAAATTATATAAAGTATATATAAAGTATATAAAGTATATATAAATATTTAATTTAAGATTCTACTAGATGTCATTTCTTGTACATTAAATAATTTCATTACTATAATATTTATATGTATCTATACCCAACTGCACTTAGGTCTACTTTCTGAGGTCCAGTTGTCTAGATACTTCTATGATTATGTAATACAGTCCGCTCTCTAGTAACACCTGGTCAATTAGCTTCAAGACATACAATCTTGAGACAATATATACTTCATACAGTACCCAGTACCCAGTACATAGTACACAGTACACACTACACAGTACACAGTACATAGTACACAGTACACTATACACAGTACACAGTACACAGTACACAGTACACAGTACACAGTACACTATACACTGTACACTATACACAGTACACAGTACACTGTACACTATACACAGTACACTGTACACTATACACAGTACACAGTACACAGTACACAGTACACAGTACACAGTACACAATACACAGTATATAGTACACAGTACACAGTACACAGTACACAGTACACAGTACACAGTACACACTACACAGTACACACTACACAGTACATAGTACACTGTACACTATACACAGTACACTGTACACTATACACAGTACACTGTACACTATACACACTACACAGTACACACTACACAGTATACAATACACAGTACACTGTACACTATACACTATACACTGTACACTATACACAGTACACTATACACAGTACACTATACACAGTACACAGTACACAGTACACTGTACACTATACACAGTACACAGTACACATACACAGTACACAGTACACAGTACACAGTACACAGTACACAGTACACAGTACACAGTACACAGTACACAGTACACAGTACACAGTACACAGTACACAGTACACAGTACACTGTACACTATACACAGTACACAGTACACATACACAGTACACTGTACACAGTACACAGTACACTGTACACTATACACAGTACACTGTACACAGTATACAGTACACAGTACACTGTACACTATACACAGTACACTGTACACAGTACACAGTACACAGTACACTGTACACTATACACAGCACACACTACACACTACACAGTACACTATACACTATACACAGCACACACTACACAGTACACAGTACACTGTACACTATACACAGCACACACTACACACTACACAGTACACAGTACACTGTACACTACACACTACACACTACACAGTACACAGTACACTATACACAGTACACTGTACACAGTACACAGTACACTGTACACTATACACAGTACACTGTACACAGTACACAGTACACAGTACACTGTACACTATACACAGCACACACTACACACTACACAGTACACTATACACTATACACAGCACACACTACACAGTACACAGTACACTGTACACTATACACAGCACACACTACACACTACACAGTACACAGTACACTGTACACTACACACTACACACTACACAGTACACTGTACACTATACACAGCACACACTACACACTACACAGTACACAGTACACTGTACACAGTACACAGTACACTGTACACTATACACAGTACACTGTACACAGTATACAGTACACAGTACACTGTACACTATACACAGTACACTGTACACAGTACACAGTACACAGTACACTACTAAAAAAAATCTCAGATACCTCCCCGTGTTTCTTTCTATCTCCACAATATATCAACAAATTCATTAAATTACCAACCAAATTACTCAATTTTTATACTAAATTAACTATGAATTTTTCAGCTACGATATTCAGTTAAGTTCTCTCAATACTCTTCATTCTAACTCTTTTAATCTTAGTTTATACACACAATTTTTCTAAATATTCGTAAAATCACTGAAGCGAATCAATATAAACAAATACCCACCGATTTCTCTGAAATATATTTATTTGATTTCTTTTTCTTTTCTTCACAAATCATTAGAGTTACATATTACCATTTCTATTACATCATGCATCCACTGTAATATTGCATTATCCACCGAAAATAATTACGTGACATGTAGGTGTAAATCTAGTATTCATTATAAATGTCTACATCCATACAAAAGTCTACCCTACACATGGATAAATAGCAATCCTGTTAATAAACACACATTCTCCATAATGAACTCCCCATCATTCCAGTATATTTGCAAAAAGTGCACCACCATAGAACAACCCTTACCAACAATTACAAATACCAACATCATTTCACCAAAAGAGTCTACTGACATAACCATACAAATGACTGACATTAACTCACAGCTCAAATCTCATGATAAAATACTCTCCAATATCATTAAACAACTGAACATAACTAACTCCAACATAATCAACAAATTAACAGAACTAACTAAACTTACCTCATATACAAGTTCCCAATTCGACAAGCACTACACACAACTTAATAACACGACAGACCTATCGACTAATATTAACATCCCTCGACAAAGTGTTACTACATCCCCACTCAATACTCACATTTCCACACCCAGCTACTAAAAACAATGCAATTACATTCACCATAATCCTCCCCAATATATTCCAAGTTATCCCAGACACCCAATATTTCACACATCATCAACAAAACTATATCTCCCCTTGTCTCATAAAACCTCAACCCAACCTCTCATCAGCCGTCACCCACCATTCACCACATCATCGCAATCAATTTCTCCGACATCAAATTCCATTGTAATTGACAACCTGCATTCCAAACAAACCAATAAACCCTTTCTGGATGAACTGCTAAAATATGCTCACATCTCTCCTAATGCCATACCGTCCCATAAAATTACAAATTCCCTAGCTATAATCTCATTTAAGTCTATCAACTCACTTCACACATTACAATCATATACAAATGATATAAAAAATGACTCCCGATTCTTTAACTTACATATTAGAAACCAGCGTATACCTCACCAAATAACTAGAGGCTGAATACTATATCATGCTACAAAATCCAGCCTCGCCCCTTCCAATCTAAAATCCACCTACAATAACTCTGCCCACTGCTACGAACTTAGAAAGACTCTCAAAGGAAAAATTGACTGGCTATCACAACCTTATAACATAACTGACAAACAATATAATAATTGGCATTCATCATATACTTCCTATATCAATACCTCCACTTCCACGTCTCACTACCCTCCCAATCCTTCAATCTGACTAACATCCCCCAACCCACTCACAAATAAAAATAATCCATCTTCGACCATACCACCACCTTTACATTCCTTCAAGACACCGATGCTTAATGCCTTTCTACATCTAAACCCATCTCCAGATAATACCAGATTAAAAGTGGCAACACTAAATGTATGCTCAATAAGGAACAAAGTAGATATAGTGAACGACATTTTCAATGAGTATAATCTAGACATTCTTTGCATAACTGAGACGTGGCTGAAAGATGACGACATACCTATTATATCTTGTTTGAACACACATTATAACAGTTTTATACATCTGCCTAGACTAGGCCCACACTACGGTGGAGGTGTCGGTGTCATTTACAAGAATAGTCTTAAACTCGCTTGCAAAATCGACTTATCTTTTAAACATTCCGAAGCCTTAAAATGCACCTTCCACCAAGTTAAATCACTCCCATTCACACGCATAACCATATACAGACCACCGCACAACTCCATTCCTCAATTTATAGACGAATTGGACACAATAATGTCATCCTCAACATACCAAACCATAATACTAGGCAACTTAAATATACCCATTTCACCTAGTTCGACATACTCAAATCGATTAACAAATATCATCAACTCATATAACTTCACCCAAAATGTTCTTGAACCTACCCATACCTCAGGAAATATCCTCGATCTAATACTTTCTCACACCTCACCAAACCCTATAGTAAACACTTCCGTCTAAAACCTAGTCACAGATCATCACATTGTTACATTTAACTTACAGTTTCCCAAACCCAAGATATATCCAAAAATTATAAAATTCAGGAAAATACATTAAATTAACATCTCCGACTTTTCCACAGAACTAATCCTTGCCATTTCCAAAAATGACGATGCCACCGACATATCTCATCTAGACCATTCAATTATCTCTACTCTCAATAATCATGCACCACTAACTACAAAATCAGTCACCCCACGGCATAGCAATAAATGGTTCACTCATACACTCTCCACCATCAAACGTCAACTCCGAATATCAGATAAGAAATGGAGAAAATCTAATAACATAATCGACCTAACTTCATTTAGGAAACTTTCTTTAACCTACAGGAAGTCAATACATACTGCAAAAAATGAATATTACATTAACGTTATAAAATCAGCCGGCAATGACTCCAAAAAATTATTTAGGATAGCATACATCCTACTAGGACGAATGACACCGAAAATACTTCCTGATAACACATCCAAAAATAACGCCATCGACTTTGACAAATTCTTACACGGAAAAATAACAACACTAGTAAACTCCCTTCCGCATCCGACACTACCACCATTAAATATACCCTATCACTCACTTTCAACCTTCTCTTTACCATCCACTATCGATATATACAACCTTCTAACATCAGTAAAATCTACATGCAAGCTGGATCCCATACCCCTTCAACTACTTCACCCCCTCTCATCTGTCCTCTCACCCTATTATAAATTAATAATCGATCACTCTATTAACTCCGGTACCGTTTCATCACATATGAAATATGCCCTCATCACACCCATCTCCAAAAATCATTCTATTGACAGATCAATATTATCAAACTACCGTCCAATCTCCAACTTATCTTATATTTCCAAGACATTAGAAAGAATTATTGCGAAACAACTTCAACATTATATAAGTAACCATATCATTATTCATAAACTGCAAAGCGTTTATACCACGAATAAAAGTACAGAAACTGCACTACTTCATATAATAAATAAAATGAAACTCTACCCAAATAAACACCCCGCAGTCATTGTCCTTCTCGATCTCTCCGCTGCCTTCGACACCATCAATCATAATATACTCATCCGTCGACTGTAAAATATAGGTATAAGTAATACTGCACTTGACTGGTTCACATCTTATCTATCATATAGAACCTACTCTACATCCATAGACGATTCTATAACGGATCCTCGTCCCATCACCTGTGGAGTACCACAAGGCTCAGTACTAGGGCCCATTCTCTTTAACATATATATTTCTCCTTTACTCCATTTACTTGATAATTACCCCGATATCTACTTTCATACTTACGCCAATGACTTACAATTATACTGCCACCTACCAGAACCCAATAATAACATCGACAAATTAAATGACTGCATTAATGACATACGAATTTGGCTATCCTCCAATTCTCTGTTACTAAATAACCAAACAACTACTGCAATGCTACTATACAATCACAATAAACATGCTCACATACCTCCAATAATCATAGATAACCAAATCATAGAATACTCATCCCACATCAAAAACCTCGGTATCATACTTGACCCTCAACTATCTTTCACTCAATATATAACTAATATATCAAAATCCATAAATCAAACACTCCACACTATACGAATGATCAGACCTTCCATAACTAAAGTACTGGCCCAGCTACTTGTGATATCAACAATACTTCCCAAACTAGACTATTGTAACTCTACCTTAAACTCGATTCCCCAATATTCAATTAAACGACTCAACTCGCTCCAATATTCCGCCGCCCGAACAATATTTAGAATCAAAAAATACTCTAGAATTCATATGACTTCATACCTGAAATCACTCCACTGGCTTCCAATCTCCCAGCGAATAAATTATAAAATACTTCTACTGACGCATCATGCAACCCATAACAAACCTGATTATCTCACTGAACTACTTACTGAGTACAATTCTTCACGACTACAACGAACTTCTAACACATTTAAACTACAAATCACTTCTACCACCAAACTTATACGCAAACAAGAATCAGCATTCTCGATTATCTCTCCCAAACTATGGAACAACCTCCCAAATAAATTAAGATGCTTACAATCTACTTCATTATTTAAGTGTAGACTAAAAACCCACTTATTCAATATTGCTTACCCCAACCAACATATGAAAACACGGCCGAAAACACTTTATGATGTTGATTGCAGTGTATAAACCCTACGGTTACAAGGTTACAAGGTTACAGTACACTGTACACTGTACACTGTACATTGTACATAGTACATGTACTATGTACATAGTAAACAGTACACAGTACACACTACACTATACACTGTACACCGTACACTGAACACTGTACACACTACACTGTACACAGTACACACTACACTATACACTGTACACCGTACACTGAACACTGTACACACTACACTGTACACAGTACACACTACACTATACACTGTACACCGTACACTGAACACTGTACACACTACACGGTACACTGTACATACTACACTGTACACTGTACAGTGTACACTGTACATAGTACACACTGTACACAGTACACACTGTACACAGTACACACTGTACACAGTACACTGTACACTGTACATAGTACACAGTACACACTACACACTACACTGTACACAGTACACAGTACACAGTACACAGTACACAGTACACTGTATACTGTACATAGTACACACTACATACTACACAGTACACACTACACTGTACACAGTACACAGTACACAGTACACAGTACACAGTACACAGTACACTATACACACTACACACTACACACTACACACACTACACACTACACACTACACAGTACACTGTACACTGTACACAGTACACAGTACACAGTACACACTACACTATACACACTACACACTACACACTACACTGTACACCGTACATGTACTATGTACATAGTACACAGTACACAGTACACAGTACACTATACACACTACACACTACACACTACACAGTACACTGTACACAGTACACAGTACACAGTACACACTACACACTACACACTACACTGTACACACTACACACTACACACTATACACTACACACTACACACTACACACTACACTGTACATGTACTATGTACATTGTACATAGTACACTCTAATCTTGATCTCGTCAATGCGCGATTACAATCGACGCTACTTGAGATAAAAACTTATCACGATGATTAATTGGAGTGTTATTAATAAAGAGGAAGTGCGAACACTGGTTTAAAACAGACGAAATCGCTAATACGAAGGACATTTGGTAACAATGGAAGAAGGCATCCACCACGTCAATAAGAATCCTCTTAACAATGCGAACATCTTCTCAAAATTGTTCTTCAAGTAAGTAAATACATATGAATAGAAAGGAGTATTAAAGTATTTGAAATAAATGAGTTTAGCTATCAATTATTAATTATTTACTTACAGGAGAGAAAATCTTATGTAATGAATAGTATCATAATTATATAATAAATGATTATACTTTCAAAATCTCTATATTGATGATTAATATTTATATAATTATGTACAGTGTACATTGTATGCGGTATAGTGTAAAGTGTATTGTGTATGCATTAACACTAAACAATGTATACCGTACTGTATATAGTATGCTATGTATACTGTACACTGCCGAGTGTTGAGTATATAGCGTAAAGTGTACATTGTCCACAATACACTGTACCATGTACTCCCCCCTTGTACTCCCCCCTTGTACTCCCCGCATCTCTTTAGTACTACACACATCATAACCTCACTGCAACACTTCTTAAGTTGGTTGGGAGGATTGATGAGTCTCGGTTACAAGCGAAGTCTGACTGTTGACGATTTGTTTAACGTCACTGAAAGTGATTCATCTGAGAAACTTTGCCAAGATCTCACCAAGTTAGAACGCTTTTAATCTAGGCCTTAAATCTAGGCCTTAAATCTAGGTTTAAATGAAGGTCTTACATTTAAGCCTTAACTGAAGCTCTTTAATCTAGCCATTAAGTATATGACTTGAATATAGGATCTAAATATAGGCCATATAACCAGGCCTTAAATCTAGATCTCGAATCTTAAATATAGGATATACACATATGCCTTAAATATAGGCCCTATATATAGGCATTATATATAGATCTTTAACATAAGTCATGCATCTAGGCCTTAAATAGGTCTTACATTACGCATTTATGCTTTACATTTTTGTCTTAAATCTAGGCTATACATCTAGGCCTTACATATAGGTCTTAAATATGGGTCTTAAATGTATGCTCTATATATGCCTTAAATCCTGACCTTAAGTATATGCCCTAAATCTAGATCATAAATACAGGCCTTAAATCTAGTCCTTAGTTCACCTCAATTATTATGATAATCAAACTTTTTTTACTACTTACGATGGTAAGGATTCATAACACTTAAAAATCTATGTTTGGTACGTAATACATCAATATTTCTCAAAAAATCTAAAGAATCGCTTATACGCCAAGGTCATAGGTCATAGGTAATGGTAGATATCAACTCATGTATTACGTTTTGCATTATTCCTACATTGTAGATTATATAACCAATCGTATTAATTTCTAATCGCAGTGTTGTAAATATTACCATGGTTAATTTATTCTTATATAAATATATATAAATATATATATATAACTATATATATAGTGCTATTTTCAATGAGTACTATGGCATTGTATATACTCTATTTATATAAGGAATTTACTATAGCATACTAAACATTTAAACTACATGATAATATATGATAATATGCAAATGTTACTACTGACATATTCTCTAAATTCAGCCTCGCTCTAAATTGCTCGGCAAATATTAATTTTCGTTTGTTTATTCTTTCGATTTACTCTATTTATGATCATTTTCAAAATAAAGCTGACAATTCTAAAGGGAATATGTTCATATATTGTTATGTTCTTCGAATATAAGAGAGTGTTCCTATTATCTACAATAACAATTGTTATATTCATAACAATCAATATCGTAGACGATAGAAATAACAAGGTCAATTTCTTATAAAGTTATATTTATGATCAAATTAAACTATAAATATATATTTATTTATAAATAATATTGTAATTCGAATTATTAAATTAATATTAAATTCATTGATATACGATCTATTTTGTTTTATCCGTTTGTTTATTCATTTTGAAACTATTTAAAATATTATTATTAAAATATCTATTATTATTGTTATTATTATTATTATTATTATTATTATTATTATTATTATTATTATTATTATTATTATTATTATTATTATTATTATTATTATTATTATTATTATTATTATTATTATTATTATTATTATTATTATTATTATTATTATTATTATTATTATTATTATTATTATTATTATTATTATTATTATTATTATTATTATTATTATTATTATTATTATTATTATTATTATTATTATTATTATTATTATTATTATTATTATTATTATTATTATTATTAATATTATTATTATTATTATTATTATTATTATTATTATTATTATTATTATTATTATTATTATTATTATTATTATTATTATTATTATTATTATTATTATTATTATTATTATTATTATTATTATTATTATTATTATTATTATTATTATTATTATTATTATTATTATTATTATTATTATTATTATTATTATTATTTTATTATTATTATTATTATTATTATTATTATTATTATTATTATTATTATTATTATTATTATTATTATTATTATTATTATTATTATTATTATTATTATTATTATTATTATTATTATTATTATTATTATTATTATTATTATTATTATTATTATTATTATTATTATTATTATTATTATTATTATTATTATTATTATTATTATTATTATTATTATTATTATTATTATTATTATTATTATTATTATTATTATTATTATTATTATTATTATTATTATTATTATTATTATTATTATTATTATTATTATTATTATTATTATTATTATTATTATTATTATTATTATTATTATTATTATTATTATTATTTTATTATTATTATTATTATTATTATTATTTATTATTATTATTATTATTATTATTATTATTAGTATCCAATCGATTATACAATTCTATTTTATGTAATATATTGTGTAATTGCTAAATTTCGTTATCTAACTGATATATTAACTTATTGTACTTATATCTAACGCGGCTACAATTGCTCATCAAATAATAGTCTGATTGTCTCAGTCACTTCACTTCCCTGTCCTCTAATAAGTTCTGTATCGGCATGTTTATTTAGCAACATACCAACAATAATAATTTTGAGTTTTAGCATACCTCTAATAAAAATGCCGATTCATGCCGAAATTATGAATTACACTCTCTCCTATACTCTCTTCTTCACTATCTCCTACATATCTCCTACACTATCTCCTACACTCTCTCCTACACTATATCCTACACTCTCTCCTACACTCACTCCCACATCTCTCTTACATTATCTCCTACACTATATCCTACACTCTCTCCTTCACTATATCCTACACTCTTTCCTACACTATCTTCTACACTATATCCTACACTCTCTCCTACACTCTCTCCCACACTCTCTCTTACACTATTTCCTACACTCTCTCCTTCACTATATCCTACACTCTTTCCTACCTATCTTCTACACTAAATCCTACACTCTTTCCTACACTCTCTCCCACACTCTCTCTTACACTATCTCCTACACTCTCTCCTTCACTATATCCTACACTCTCTCCTACACTATATCCTACACTCTTTCCTACACTATCTTCTACACTATATCCTACACTCTCT
The DNA here is from genome assembly GCA_964035775.1 of Osedax frankpressi. Classification (NCBI taxonomy): domain Eukaryota; kingdom Metazoa; phylum Annelida; class Polychaeta; order Sabellida; family Siboglinidae; genus Osedax; species Osedax frankpressi. The sequence goes on along the minus strand of OZ038312.1, from coordinate 3,382,772 downwards.
CCTACACTCTCTCCCACACTCTCTCTTACACTATCTCCTACACTCTCTCCTTCACTATATCCTACACTCTTTCCTACACTATCTTCTACACTATATCCTACACTCTCTCCCACACTCTCTCTTACACTATCTCCTACACTCTCTCCTTCACTATATCCTACACTCTTTCCTACACTATCTTCTACACTATATCCTACACTCTCTCCTACACTCTCTCCCACACTCTCTCTTACACTATTTCCTACACTCTCTCCTTCACTATATCCTACACTCTTTCCTACACTATCTTCTACACTATATCCTACACTCTTTCCTACACTATCTTCTACACTATATCCTACACTCTCTCCTACACTCTCTCCCACACTCTCTCTTACACTATTTCCTACACTCTCTCCTTCACTATATCCTACACTCTTTCCTACACTATCTTCTACACTATATCCTACAATCTCTCCTACACTCTCTCCCACACTCTCTCTTACACTATTTCCTACACTTTCTCCTTCACTATATCCTACACTCTTTCCTACACTATCTTCTACACTATATCCTACACTCTCTCCCACACTCTCTCTTAAACTATATCCTACACTATCTCCTACACTCTCTCCTACACTATCTCCTACACTATAACCTACACCATATCCTACACCATCTCCTACGCTGCCATCTACACCATCTCCTACACTATCTTCTAC
>OZ038312.1:3349112-3381871 GCA_964035775.1 Osedax frankpressi | reverse complement strand
ATAAATTAAAAAGTATTAAATTTTAATTTATTTTTTATTAAAATACTATCATAATAATAGCCAACTCAATTTTATTATCAAACAATGTTTACTATGCTATTATAATTAAATTGTAAATTTGTTTAATTAAACTTTAGATATTAGACAATTAATTTGTGATCATAATTTGTAATTAAATTTAATATTTTAAAATCGATAACAAAAAAATAATAAATTTTCTCTTCTGAAATACGAATATAGATATATATTTTAAAATGTTAAATAACATAAATAATTAAAAAACGATCACAAATTGGATATAAATTGTGTTATGTTAACATAATGAATCTAATGTTTAGATAATGTTAAAACAATATTTATATTGTTAGTAACTTCCTATTTTTTGAATTTCTAGCACAACATTATCAAGGACACACATAAACGTATTTGACACTCAATTAAGAATATCACAAATCTCTTACAATATTTGAGTTTCAACAATATTAATAATCTGTATATTACATTTTTTATACAAAATTTAATACAAAATATATTTTTTATTGAAATTAAAAAAAATTAGTTTATTTTAAATGAAATTATTAATTTTGTACTTTATTTTATATACACACAAAAATAAGTAATATCATTAATTATTTTTTATGGAGTTATCCACATTAATACGTATTGAGATACTTAATATCATGAATACAAGTAACTTTACAATTAGTAATTAACTATCACTGCTACAACATTTGTCGGTGTGTTAGTTAGCGTCAGTTAATTATATAACTACTTTATTATCATACTTTTATGGTCGCAATCTGACGAAACTCTATACATTTATCAACTAACTATTTATTACGGGACAGAGATTCCTAATGTTGGAAGAATACGATATTAAAGGGGATTCACGAGACAATAACGTTTCAAAGATCCGCAAGCTAGTTGCAGACGACACTACTCCTCTACTCGAAAAGGTCAGGGTTCATATAACTCGGTTCCAAGGTCACCTTTAAACTTTTAGTGTCGATATCCAAAAGATAATGAGAACTAATGTGTATAACTCGGTGTAATTTCCTTGAACGTGTTGTATGATTGATTTGAAACCATTCATTTAATTTTTTAATAAAATTGTTCCAATATAATTTAAAAGATCGTTTGTATGCATTTATTGTAATACACCAAAGTGTTCCCATTGAAAACTAATTATACATATCTATTAGTACGATAAATGTATTTAATATTTCCATACTAACTAGAGTTGGTTATATATATATATATATATATATATATATATATATATATATAAATATATAATATGAATACTAAATTTAAAACATTTCAGTATATTTATAAATATTAAGAATTAACAAAATAGAATTTCTAAATTCACTTCGGTCAATACTTCAGTCGGTACCTTAACACTGGTATCTAATATACCAACTAGATAGTGGGCGATGTTTCTTTCCTTGGTAGTAATCTTCATTGTTCGTATGCATTGTATGCATAGAATTCGAGTCTGACCGCTAATTGACAGTTATAATTTATCAGACAGCAGATTCTCGCCTTAAAAACTCGATGAGTTTGAACGGACACCGAAAATACTCTAGAACCATACGGAATGCTGAGAATGCTATGGAAGTTAGCCATGCAAGCACTCCGTGGAGGCAGGTTAGCCAATTCCTGGTGCATACGATTATCCTAGAACTAAATAGGCATTCACTAACTGCATGTTAATACAGGAAACTATTCATAAAGTAGTTCTAGAAATTCTTGATTTAAAAATATAATATGAATTTTTATAAACATAATTTTTCTTTTCATATATAAATAAATCATTGAATAAAGAAGTTTTGGGTCATCCCCTAAATCTGATTGCAACACTAAATAATTAAAACTTTTGATTGCGTTTTAAGGGAATATTTAACTTAACTATAGAATATTAAAATATGATTACCCAAACAAAATGCATCTATAATTTACAAATATTGCATGATGACTTTATTATATAATGGTAGTTTATTATATAACCGTAGTTTATTATATAATGGTAGTTTATTACATAACGGTAGTAAGTCAGTATCTATTTTAAATCTATATTGAGTTCAGATGATCGGAACTGTTCCGGTGTTGGATGATTTGAACTTTGAAATCAAGCGAGGAGAACTAATCGCTGTTATTGGAGCAGTAGGAGCTGGAAAGGTTATTGACGAGGGAAAAGGTAGAGAGAGAATCGTTAAGCGACCAACCCACTTCCAAATATGGATATATCTCACCTATACCTTCTTTTATGCAATTTTAGTTATTTATGCTTTAATAGGTCCTCTAAAGAGGATACTTTAGTAAATCCCATTCCTACTATGAGTTCCACCCCTAATCGGATAAGCTCTCCTAAGCTCCTCCCCCGTACTACAGACATCTCTGCTCATGACAATAATGGGAGAACTTCCCCTTGCCAACGGAAGTCGCGTATCTCTGGCTTCCGGACGTATTTCGTTCTCGGGACAGGAGCCCTGGGTATTCTCCGCCTCCATACGTCAGAATATTTTGTTCGGCTCCCCTATGCATCGCAAGCGTTACCGCCGAGCCCTGAAAGCCGTGTGCCTAGATAAGGTATTTGTAACAGAAACTTATAACAAAACGAATGCATTGAACAAAGTAAAGCATCGCTGACTACACAAATTTCAATTTTTATTTGCGTTTCGCGTAAATAATTCGGATTGGATAGTGTTTTCTAAAATTAGATCTTGTCTGATCTATCTTTCAAGAAATCATCTAATTACTTTCAAACTATATTCTGAACTATTATTCGAGATATCGGTTAGATATCTTCTTATATATATTTCAAGACAATGTTCAAAAATAATCTCATTTATGTTTCAAAACATCTTTTTAGATATTATATTTATATTTTAAGGGGATGTGAGGATATCGAAATTTTAGAAAAATTAATTTATTTTTTATTATATCAAATAATAATTTACTTAATTTTCTATTATATATTAAAATTTCAGATTTTAAAATTAAATAAAAACATTCAAATAACGTATTTTAAAAGTGTTTATTATTTTAATAAAGGTAGAAGTTAGTAAGAGGGATGTACAAATATCATATAATGAATAAACTATAAATGTAATTTTCTCAGTATTTTGAATTTCTAGACTAAAAATCCGATATATTTTTTGTTCGTTTGCGAGAATATTTTCACAGAATGTTTTCTATAGTTATACCTAATATAAGTTTGTTCAGCATTTGTAGTATTGTTTTTAAAATATATTATAACAGATTTATAATATTGAAAATTTGTTTAAAAATATATTTAATATACAAATATTTTTTGTTTTATTCACAAATTTTGTTCACAAATATTTTCGGCCATATAATATTTTTGCATAATGTTGAACACAATATTTATATATTTTGGTTTCCTTATTACATTGCAATTAATTTCGTAGAAATCCCAAACATATTCAATGAGATAACATAATTAGCGTAAGAGTAAAAATCCCTATTCATTAAATCGGATCAATTCTACTCACAGATAGCGGATCTTATTAGAAATCGTCTGATATATATTTCAGGATATTATGTTATATATCGTCTGATCTATCGTAAACAATATTATTTTTAATATATTCTTTAAATATATCATCTTAGATATCGCCTATAAATATCGTTGGAAATTATAGAAAAACATTTCATATGCATGTGTTAATAAAATATTATCAGTGAGTTTATTTATGATTTAAATGCATTTATTTCCGAATACCTCGTATTTTCTACCCGCTTTTACCTTTTTGTAATGTAAACACATTATCTACATTCAATAAAAATTCCCACAAATTATTGAACGTTCGCGATATTATGTTCGACCATTCTTAGACAGAAGGTTAATTGTCGTCCAGTAATATGACATAAACCGGAATACACCTACGCAAGTCTAACTGTATATTTGGGCAGGATCTAGAATGTATGCCGCAGGGCGACTCCACGATGGTGGGAGAGCGGGGAATGTCGCTATCCGGGGGTCAAAGGGCACGCGTAGGGCTGGCGAGGGCAGTATACGCCGACCCCGACGTCATACTAATGGACGACCCTTTGTCGGCAGTTGATGCTAATGTAGGTCAACATCTTTTTGATAAGTTAGTCCTTCTCTTCCCTAACTAAAGCATTCACGCTCTATACATCTATACATATGTTTAGTCGATTAACTCGTACTCTAATCACATAGATGCATACGAGGAGAGTTGGAAGATAAAACCAGAATCTTGGTAACTCATCAACTACAATACATCAAAGAAGCCGACAGAATCATCCTCCTCAAAGAGGTTCCTAAGTTTATATTAATATTTAATCCAGAATTAACTCGATAACATATCGAATGTAATCGGGTGATTTGTTGCGTCCTTTGCCAGGAAATTTACTGATATGAAACTAGTTTTAAATATCGAGAGATAGTATCAATAATATCTTAAAATATATATATATATATATATATATATATATATATAAATATAAGTAAGAATACTATCAAAAAGGGCAGAATTTTATCTTTCGACACCTATGAACACCTTCTGCAAACGGAAACTAAGTTTTCTCAGTTCTTGGAAGAGAAAAAAAATGAAGACACAAGTGAAACGTCAGACAACACTACAAAAAGAGGTGCTTTCATCATTAACATCCTAACGTTTACACAGCGAACTTACACTGACATATATATCATATAGACCGAGTAACATCTATAGATGAACACTGTTTTTCGATGTCTTTGATACCCGACTCGAGTATGGTTAGTGCAAAAAGAATGGAAGATATTTACCATCGCACTACTCTACTATTTTCCTATTACGTAATTAGTATACATTTACACAATACCCATTATAAAACACATACCGATATCTTATTAGATATCAGATATCGTTTATACTTATCAAAAAGTAGAGTCTAAATGAGTATCGGTGTTCGGTTATTAAGTATGTTATTAACTGGTTGCTAAGGGAATTTTAATTGATTGCAAGGGCCTCGTTAATAAGTTGCTACGTAAGTTATTAGCAGTTTCTATTGATCCAAATAAGTGTCTGTTAAGGAAGCCATAATATCATGTTTGGGATATTAACTGATAAAGGAATAAATATTGCCCAAACATGATTATTAGCGGATTACTAACGTGGTTACTAGGGATTGTCAAGGACGTTGCTAATAGGTTATTATAGCCTTATAAGGAGTTATTTCTATACGGGTGCTAAGGGGTTATTAAATGGGTACCAAGGGGTGGCATTTGACAACAGTTCACTATTTAGGAACAGGACGTCGATAGGAAAATAGTGATCGAGGATCTATCAACCGGAAACATCAGCTATCGTATTTACATGACTTACATCAGACACGGAGCCCCAGATATCGTGCTGTTCATCTCCTTCCTGTTCGCTTTATCTCTCAACGCGAGTAACGTCTTCAACGACTGGTACCTTGCCAAGTGGTTAGCCACGCCCACCGAACGGAGCACGGCATAGATACTAACCACGCCCACGACCACCTCGACACCGTTTGAAACGCTAACCACGCCCACGACCACCTCGACACCGTTTGAAACGCTAACCACGCCCACGACCATCTCGACACCGTTTGAAACGCTAACCACGCCCACTCCGATATTTACCTCGGCCCTTCGCAGGTCGGACGATACGAGGACGTACGACGGATACGCCACCTCGTCTAACTACTCATCATTGTCTGTAAATCACTCCGTTACCGACCTGGGCGTGACTCGAGCTCCACATTACCTACAAACTAGCGCTTACCTCGCCGTGTACCTGGGGAATATCGGCTTCATAGTGGTGATGTGTTAGCGGGGTCAAAGGTCGCGGTAGTTATAATGGTATCCCGATCTTAGTGACTTCGTAGAGGTGATAGTTGAATAGGGTTCGCTAGAGTTCATATGGGTTCACGGGGTTAAGTGCGTTGTCACTTTTCCTCGACTGTTTACACATAATTTTATTTAAATATTCGCTTAATTAAACTCCTAAATCCCAGCGGCCCAGATGCCAACATAACCCGCCTATCTAACAAACCCAAACCCTAGCTATCCTAATACTCCAAGACCTAGTACACTTCCTCTTCATTATCCCCATATACACCCATACACCACTCATTACGCCCATATCCACCCATAAAGCCTTCATTAACCCTATATCCACCCTATATCCACCCTATATCCACGCATAAACCCCTCATTACCCCCATATACACCCATACACCACTCATTACGCCCATATCCACCCATAAAGCCTTCATTAACTCTATATCCACCCATAAACCCCTCATTACCCCCATATCCACCCATAACGCCTTCATTAACCCTATATCCACCCATAAACCCCTCATTACCCCATATCCACCCATACACCACTCATTACGCCCATATCCGCCCATAAAGCCTTCATTAACCCTATATCCACCCATAAACCCCTCATTACCCCATATCCACCCATACACCACTCATTACGCCCATATCCGCCCATAAAGCCTTCATTAACCCTATATCCACCCATAAACCCCTCATTACCCCATATCCACCCATACACCACTCATTACGCCCATATCCGCCCATATCCACCCATAAAGCCTTCATTAACCCTATATCCACCCATAAAACCCTCATTACCCCATATTCGCCCATAACCCCCTATTAACCCATATTCGCCTATAACCCCCTATTAACCCATATTCGCCCATAACCCCCTATTAACCCATATTCGCCCATAACCCCCTATTAACCCATATTCGCACATAACCCCCTATTACCCCATATTCGCCCATAACCCCCTATTAACCCATATTCGCCCATAACCCCCTATTAACCCCTATTCGCCCATAACCCCCCATTACCTACGTATCCGTATCCAATTGAGCTCCTTCAATCCAATATTTCCACTTCAGCATCACTGAACGGAATGCTTATCTATCATATTCTGATTCGTGCCAGCAGAGTGTTACATAATAGTATGTTGGAGGCGATATTACGAGCTCCTATATCATTCTTCGACGTCAACCCAGTCGGTAGGTGGAGCTTATGATGGGGCGCCGGCGTTATTACGCAATACTCGTTATGGTGCTATATATATATTCACCATACATATAGTGTAATGGTCATAATGACGTAACAGTAACGATATTATTATAGATGTGAAGTACTATTCGGCATGCCGCAAACTATTTAATATGACGTAATATATTAAATATTACTCAATATATTAAATATTACGAACTATATTAATTTTGCGCGATATATTCAATATGACGTAATATATTACGTATTATTAAAAACAGGTAGGATACTGAACCGTTTCTCCAAAGATACCGGTCAACTGGACGAAATAATGCCTTCATTGTTCTATGAATTTATAAAGGTTCAACAGATGATTTGGTATAGAATAGGTTTAGAGATATTGTAACGGAGTTAAGTAACTGGGGTTAAGTGTTTGTAGGTAATGGGTTAGTCTTTGTTAAGTTTATGGCTTGGTATGAATGTAGAGCTATGGATATTGGTATTTTCTTGGGTTTGATTAGTTTATGGATTTAGGTTTAGATTAGAGTTTAGGTCTAGACTATATCTCAGATACTAATGCATTTAGGTGTGTACTAGTTTGTTTATGGATAGGGTCCGGGGTTTTGGATAGGGTTTAGATTATTATTAATTATAGTATAGTTTAAATAAATATAAAATAGTATTAACTATACTTACCACTACATCTTACGCATACCGCTTAACTATCCGCCCTCCGCCATTAAGTTAACCACGCCCCCTGTTAAATTAACCACGCCCCTCGCAGTGCCTATTATCCATCATCTGCATATTCGTCGTCACAGTGATCCCTAACCCGATTCTCGTGGTCATTATACTCCCGATTATCGGCAGCATCTATTACGTAAGGAATTATTACTTGCAAACCTCCAGGGCAGCAAAACGACTGGAGGCCGCTAGTTAGAATTTGATCAGCTTCATATCTTCATCTTCTCCTCGAAATATCCAATAAGCCAAACTTCACTTCTAGTGACAATACCCTACTTGCCTATACTCTTATATTGTCCAATTGCCTTCCTTGCCCATTCCCTTACACTGCCTCTCCATTCCTGGACCATTCCCTTACATTGCCCTCTCACTTCCTTGACCATTCCCTTATATTGCCTCTCCATTCCTTGACCATTCCCTTATATTGCCTCTCCACTCCTTGACCATTCCCTTACATTGCCTCTCCATTCCTTGACCATTCCCTTATATTGCCTCTCCACTCCTTGATGACCATTCCCTTATATTGCCTCTCCATTCCTTGACCATTCCCTTATATTGCCTCTCCACTCCTTGACCATTCCCTTACATTTCCCTCTCACTTCCTATCACATTTCCTATATTGCCCCCTTACTTCCCCTTGCCTAGCCCTTTACATTGCCCCTTCACTTCCCCTTTCCTAGCCCCTATATTGCCCCCACACTTCCCCTTGCCTAGCCCTTTACATTGCCCCCTCACTTCCCCTTGCCTAGCCCCTACATTGCCCCCACACTTCCCCTTGCCTAGCCCTTTACATTGCCCCTTCACTTCCCCTTGCCTAGCCCCTACATTGCCCCCACACTTCCCCTTGCCTAGCCCTTTACATTGCCCCTTCACTTCCCCTTTCCTAGCCCCTACATTGCCCCCACACTTCCCCTTGCCTAGCCCTTTACATTGCCCCTTCACTTCCCCTTTCCTAGCCCCTACATTGCCCCCACACTTCCCCTTGCCTAGCCATTTACATTGCCCCCTCACTTCCCCTTGCCTAGCCCCTACATTGCCCCCACACTTCCCCTTGCCTAGCCCTTTACATTGCCCCTTCACTTCCCCTTTCCTAGCCCCTACATTGCCCCCACACTTCCCCTTGCCTAGCCCTTTACATTGCCCCCTCACTTCCCCTTGCCTAGCCCCTACATTGCCCCCTCACTTCCCCTTGCCTAGCCCTTGCCTAGCCCTTTACATTGCCCCTCACTACCCCTTGCCTAGCCCTTTACATTGCCCCTGACTACCCCTTGCCTAGCCCTTGCCTAGCCCCTACATTGCCCCCTCACTTCCCCTTGCCTAGCCCTTGCCTAGCCCTTTACATTGCCCCTTCACTTCCCCTTGCCTAGCCCTTTACATTGCCCCTCCTTTGCCCTTGCCTAGTCCTTGCCTAGCCCTTTACATTGCCCCCTTACTTCCCCTTGCCTAGCCCTTTACATTACCCCTTTACTTCCCCTTGCCTAGCCCCAATACCCACAGCCAGGTCTCCTGTATTCACACATGCCAGTGCCAGTATGCTGGGCATTACAACGGTACGTGCCTTCTCCGCTCAGGCTACATTCGAAAGAGAATTCGACCGTCATCAGGTTACCATGGTAACGGGAGAGTCGTGAGTATCGTTTTATTCGCTAGCTCCATGTGTGGAGTAATAGTACTCACCCAATAGTTAGATAGATATGATACTCAACCGTATTTTTATATATATATATATATATATATATATATATATATATATTTATGTATATATAAATATATATATATATATATATATATATATATATATATATATATATATATATATATATATATATATATATATATATATATATATCCAGATATTTAAAAAGGTGTTATTGAAATTCTAATTAAACATGTATGTTAAGTTGGATGATTTATATAAATTACTATGAGCCAATAAGATGAAGATAACACATAAATAAATACAAATATATATTAATATAGCAATTGTTTAAAATATATAAACAACAATTCATGTGTATAGATGAAGTTTAATATAATAATTTTAAATATATTAACATATAAAGTAATTTGTTAAAAGATCAGATGGCAAATATTTACAACGATATAAAAATCTAGAATATTCTAATTATAGATAAAAAAAGCTAAAAGATAAACATACAGTTAAAATATTCAATATAAAATATGGTAATAAAAGTTAGTGGAAGTAATACTGAAATGACTTATTTAAAGAAGAATTGTTTAAAACAATAAATTTCAAATGTTCATTGTTGTCTTTTATGCATTCCAATATTATTATTCTTCTTTACACTCTACTTTAATTTTAATCTTATACTATTTTAAAACTGGGTTCCACAATCCAAGAGATACTATTACATAAGGAAAAACTGTTCCAAGAATATGGCAATTACCGGTTTTGCTTTAGTTAGAAATAAATATGTTTTCTTTAATATCGTGAGGTATTGTGAGCTATCTTATTAGTCTATTGTTGCTTTTTTTCTCTTTGTTATTTTAGGATATATGTTCTTGGAATGTAAACAATATGTTTATATAATGTCACATGATCGTGTATAGTCTACTATAGTCTGCTAGAAGTGCGTGGATATTTAACACCTAATGGAATTCTTGGGTATTTGACAACCGTCGGAATGCCTGGATATTTGATATCTGATGAGTACCTGGGTATTTGACACCTGATGGAATGTATGGGTATTTGATACCTGGGGAATACCGGGGTATTTTATTATATTAGAATACATGGTTATATGTCTTCTATTGATATGTCAAGGTATTTGTCTCCCATTAGAATTCCTGGGTATTTATCTCATATTACAATACATCGGTATTTGTGTCTAATTGAAATTAGCAAATTTTTCTTGGTTTAATTAAATCTTAGCTACATTATGCATCTATTGTTAGTTTAATACTTAATCATCTATTAGATCTTATATTAATTGTATATTATAGCCACGGGGTGCTCTATTTCCTGCCAGTTTCAAGTTGTTCCATTATAAAAAATCGCCTTATCGGATTCTTACTTCATACTTGTTTGAAAATAAGAATATTTATAAATGTTATAAGTTTTTATTAGTTGGGGTGATAGGATAGAGTTGAATTCACTTATTATCCTGAGTATAACTTATTACGGCAAATGATTTTTTTAAATCTAACCAATTGATAAAAGATATGCATTGATAAGAGATTGCCTTTTATAATCTCGTGTAGCAGTACCGAAGTTAAAGTTCTGCTCTGAGATATAACGAGTATTCGAAGTATTCCCTTTTGTTCATGTGTCTAGAAGTTATTATCCAACTAAATATTATAAATAGTGGATAGAAAACTTGTGGACCAAGGTTTGCTATATATCGTTTTGCTTTTTATCTATTGATATGTAATGCCAAGTTTATATGCTGCATTGTAAATTGTTGAAAGGAATTCACTACTTCTATTGGCTCTTTTCAGATGAAAATAATCTAGGTCTGGTGAAGTATTTATAACTTTTGCAATTTCTTCTCAACGCTGGAAGTTGGGACAATTTGTTTCAACTTCCGGGGACATATTTACCGTGAATTATATAGCATCACTATACTCTCAACAAATCCCCTAAATTAAATATACTGTTCATACCCATATTACACTCACCCCCCATCCTCCATAAACGTCTATGAGTCCTCACCACCACATCATCACCCTTACACCACTACAGGACCAACACACAGAAGCCTGGTTCTTATTTATAGCTTGCGGCCGTTGGATGTCTCTGAGGATGGACTATATCTGCAGTGTGTTTGTCTTCAGCGTAAGCGTGATATGTGTGGTGTACGCTAGACGTTAGTGGGCGTGACTTGCGGTGGGCGGTGGGAGGGGCTTGTGGATGGACTATATCTGCAGTGTGTTTGTCTTCAGCGTAAGCGTGATATGTGTGGTGTACGCTAGACGTTAGTGGGCGTGACTTGCGGTGGGCGGTGGGAGGGGCTTGTGGATTAGTGATTGCTAATTCTAACCTCTAACCCTGATCTCGTCCCCAGAACTTAGCAGTGCAATAGTAGGACTGACTCTGACGTATTCATTCTCGCTGGTGAATCTTTTCTCTTGGTTAATCAGGCAAAACATGGAAGTGGAAAATATGGTTATTACGTCATTGTTATTATGTCATGATTATTTCTATAAGTGACATTATTTAATTACATTATCAATTTAATATTATTATTATTAAATCTATAAATTTTAATTTCTATATATTCATATATCATTGTTCAACTAATTATTTCACATAGTATATTATAAATGATAATAAAACATGTATTATATAACATATAAATAATTATAATTAACGATAAGTTAATATAATCAATTAAGCTATTTTATAACGTATTAAATATTGTTGTTAGTTCTTATTGTTAGTTATTATTGTTAGTTCTTATTGTTAGTTCTTATTGTTAGTTCTTATTGTTAGTTCTTATTGTTAGTTCTTATTGTTAGTTCTTATTGTTAGTTCTTATTGTTAGTTCTTATTGTTAGTTCTTATTGTTAGTTCTTATTGTTAGTTCTTATTGTTAGTTCTTATTGTTAGTTCTTATTGTTAGTTCTTATTGTTAGTTCTTATTGTTAGTTCTTATTGTTAGTTCTTATTGTTAGTTCTTATTGTTAGTTCTTATTGTTAGTTCTTATTGTTAGTTCTTATTGTTAGTTCTTATTGTTAGTTCTTATTGTTAGTTCTTATTGTTAGTTCTTATTGTTAGTTCTTATTGTTAGTTCTTATTGTTAGTTCTTATTGTTAGTTCTTATTGTTAGTTCTTATTGTTAGTTCTTATTGTTAGTTCTTATTGTTAGTTCTTATTGTTAGTTCTTATTGTTAGTTCTTATTGTTAGTTCTTATTGTTAGTTCTTATTGTTAGTTCTTATTGTTAGTTCTTATTGTTAGTTCTTATTGTTAGTTCTTATTGTTAGTTCTTATTGTTAGTTCTTATTGTTAGTTCTTATTGTTAGTTCTTATTGTTAGTTCTTATTGTTAGTTCTTATTGTTAGTTCTTATTGTTAGTTCTTATTGTTAGTTCTTATTGTTAGTTCTTGTTGTTAGTTCTTTTTGTTAGTTCTTATTGTTAGTTCTTATTGTTAGTTCTTGTTGTTAGTTCTTTTTGTTAGTTCTTATTGTTAGTTCTTATTGTTAGTTCTTATTGTTAGTTCTTATTGTTAGTTCTTATTGTTAGTTCTTATTGTTAGTTCTTATTGTTAGTTCTTATTGTTAGTTCTTATTGTTAGTTCTTATTGTTAGTTCTTATTGTTAGTTCTTATTGTTAGTTCTTGTTGTTAGTTCTTATTGTTAGTTCTTATTGTTAGTTCTTATTGTTAGTTCTTGTTGTTAGTTCTTATTGTTAGTTCTTATTGTTAGTTCTTATTGTTAGTTCTTATTGTTAGTTCTTATTGTTAGTTCTTATTGTTAGTTCTTATTGTTAGTTCTTATTGTTAGTTCTTATTGTTAGTTCTTATTGTTAGTTCTTATTGTTAGTTCTTATTGTTAGTTCTTATTGTTAGTTCTTATTGTTAGTTCTTGTTGTTAGTTCTTTTTGTTAGTTCTTATTGTTAGTTCTTATTGTTAGTTCTTATTGTTAGTTCTTATTGTTAGTTCTTATTGTTAGTTCTTATTGTTAGTTCTTATTGTTAGTTCTTATTGTTAGTTCTTATTGTTAGTTCTTATTGTTAGTTCTTATTGTTAGTTCTTATTGTTAGTTCTTATTGTTAGTTCTTATTGTTAGTTCTTATTGTTAGTTCTTGTTGTTAGTTCTTGTTGTTAGTTCTTATTGTTAGTTCTTATTGTTAGTTCTTATTGTTAGTTCTTATTGTTAGTTCTTATTGTTAGTTCTTATTGTTAGTTCTTATTGTTAGTTCTTATTGTTAGTTCTTATTGTTAGTTCTTATTGTTAGTTCTTATTGTTAGTTCTTATTGTTAGTTCTTATTGTTAGTTCTTATTGTTAGTTCTTATTGTTAGTTCTTATTGTTAGTTCTTATTGTTAGTTCTTATTGTTAGTTCTTATTGTTAGTTCTCATTGTTAGTTCTTATTGTTAGTTCTTATTGTTAGTTCTTATTGTTAGTTCTTATTGTTAGTTCTTATTGTTAGTTCTTATTGTTAGTTCTTATTGTTAGTTCTTATTGTTAGTTCTTATTGTTAGTTCTTATTGTTAGTTATTATTGTTAGTTCTTGTTGTTAGTTCTTTTTGTTAGTTCTTATTGTTAGTTCTTATTGTTAGTTCTTATTGTTAGTTCTTATTGTTAGTTCTTATTGTTAGTTCTTATTGTTAGTTCTTATTGTTAGTTCTTATTGTTAGTTCTTATTGTTAGTTCTTATTGTTAGTTCTTATTGTTAGTTCTTATTGTTAGTTCTTATTGTTAGTTCTTATTGTTAGTTCTTATTGTTAGTTCTTATTGTTAGTTCTTATTGTTAGTTCTTATTGTTAGTTCTTATTGTTAGTTCTTATTGTTAGTTCTTATTGTTAGTTCTTATTGTTAGTTCTTATTGTTAGTTCTTATTGTTAGTTCTTATTGTTAGTTCTTATTGTTAGTTCTTATTGTTAGTTCTTATTGTTAGTTCTTATTGTTAGTTCTTATTGTTAGTTCTTATTGTTAGTTCTTATTGTTAGTTCTTATTGTTAGTTCTTATTGTTAGTTCTTATTGTTAGTTCTTATTGTTAGTTCTTATTGTTAGTTCTTATTGTTAGTTCTTATTGTTAGTTCTTATTGTTAGTTCTTATTGTTAGTTCTTATTGTTAGTTCTTATTGTTAGTTCTTATTGTTAGTTCTTATTGTTAGTTCTTATTGTTAGTTCTTATTGTTAGTTCTTATTGTTAGTTCTTATTGTTAGTTCTTATTGTTAGTTCTTATTGTTAGTTCTTATTGTTAGTTCTTATTGTTAGTTCTTATTGTTAGTTCTTATTGTTAGTTCTTATCGTTAGTTCTTATTGTTAGCTCTTATTGTTAGTTCTTATTGTTAGTTCTTATTGTTAGTTCTTATTGTAAGTTCTTATTGTTAGTTCTTATTGTTAGTTCTTATTGTTAGTTCTTATTGTTAGTTATTATTGTTAGTTCTTATTGTTAGTTCTTATTGTTAGTTCTTATTGTTAGTTCTTATTGTTAGTTCTTATCGTTAGTTCTTATCGTTAGTTCTTATCGTTAGTTCTTATCGTTAGTTCTTATTGTTAGTTCTTATTGTTAGTTCTTATCGTTAGTTCTTATCGTTAGTTCTTATTGTTAGTTCTTATTGTTAGTTCTTATTGTTAGTTCTTGTTGTTAGTTCTTATTGTTAGTTCTTATTGTTAGTTCTTATTGTTAGTTCTTATTGTTAGTTCTTGTTGTTAGTTCTTGTTGTTAGTTCTTATTGTTAGTTCTTATTGTTAGTTCTTATTGTTAGTTCTTATTGTTAGTTCTTATTGTTAGTTCTTATTGTTAGTTCTTATTGTTAGTTCTTATTGTTAGTTCTTATTGTTAGTTCTTATCGTTAGTTATTATTGTTAGCTCTTATTGTTAGTTCTTATTGTTAGTTCTTATTGTTAGTTCTTATTGTAAGTTCTTATTGTTAGTTCTTATTGTTAGTTCTTATTGTTAGTTCTTATTGTTAGTTCTTATTGTTAGTTCTTATTGTTAGTTCTTATTGTTAGTTCTTATTGTTAGTTCTTATTGTTAGTTCTTATTGTTAGTTCTTATTGTTAGTTCTTATTATTAGTTCTTATTGTTAGTTCTTATTGTTAGTTCTTATTGTTAGTTCTTATTGTTAGTTCTTATTGTTAGTTCTTATTGTTAGTTCTTATTGTTAGTTCTTATTGTTAGTTCTTATTGTTAGTTCTTATTGTTAGTTCTTATTGTTAGTTCTTATTGTTAGTTCTTATTGTTAGTTCTTATTGTTAGTTCTTATTGTTAGTTCTTATTGTTAGTTCTTATTGTTAGTTCTTATTGTTAGTTCTTATTGTTAGTTCTTATTGTTAGTTCTTATTGTTAGTTATTATTATTAGTTATTATTGTTAGTTCTTATTGTTAGTTCTTATTGTTAGTTCTTATTGTTAGTTCTTATTGTTAGTTCTTATTGTTAGTTCTTATTGTTAGTTCTTATTGTTAGTTCTTATTGTTAGTTCTTATTGTTAGTTCTTATTGTTAGTTCTTATTGTTAGTTCTTATTGTTAGTTCTTATTGTTAGTTCTTATTGTTAGTTCTTATTGTTAGTTCTTATTGTTAGTTCTTATTGTTAGTTCTTATTGTTAGTTCTTATTGTTAGTTCTTATTGTTAGTTCTTATTGTTAGTTCTTATTATTAGTTCTTATTGTTAGTTCTTATTGTTAGTTCTTATTGTTAGTTCTTATTGTTAGTTCTTATTGTTAGTTCTTATTGTTAGTTCTTATTGTTAGTTCTTATTGTTAGTTCTTATTGTTAGTTCTTATTGTTAGTTATTATTATTAGTTATTATTGTTAGTTCTTATTGTTAGTTCTTATTGTTAGTTCTTATTGTTAGTTCTTATTGTTAGTTCTTGTTGTTAGTTAAGTTAGCTAACAGAGAGTTCTAAACAATTAAAGCAACATGACGAAAATACCTGTCACCAATAGTAAGTAACTTGATTGTTGTATAGCAAAATAAGTTAGACAAGAGTATTCTCGTCTCTGTTGTAAATTAGTAAAAATATAAGTATAAGGTAGTTTTAGTGAACGAATATTCAAATGTATGTTAATGTATAAAGATATAGAAATTCTATAATATTTCATAGTATTGACGATTAGTTAGTTTGTTAATTTTATAATACAGTTTAGTGAAAATAATTATTTTAGTGGAATTTTTAAGTTGAGTGGAGCAATATTCTATTAGAGAGATAAAGAGAGAGATAGAAAATATTTGTATCGTCTTTATAAGTAATAATATTTAATTAAACATAATTTAATTAGGTTTGTAGTAAATGTATTAATAGTATTGGTTATATGAGTAGGAATAAGTATCTCGTTAGTTACAGTAATTATTTTGTAAAGTTCAATATAATTCTAGTGTTATGTAATATATTATAATGTTTGGACAATGTGCGTGTTTATTTGTGATATTTAGTAGTAAAGATTTGTATTAGTTGAGTGATTCGTAATTTACAGTTATCCAGATGTGTATGTTATTCAAGTAGCTATTTACATTTGAACTTGTTGTATTAAATAATATTTTTATATCGTGATATGTAATAAATGAATGTTTTTTTTAAATATAAGAAAATTATGAAATTTAGATGAAGTAAAATGCCAGTATTTGTAGTTTGTATGAAGTCTGGTCAATTTTATAGTAAATTTACTTTTGTTTATTGATGTAGTACAATTAGTTAATAAGTGAAGTATTGTTATTTCATATATTTAGTAGTATCAGTCATATTATTTTATGGTAAATAGTAGAGAAAAAATCCAGCAAAACTATCTATGAGGCTATGTGTGATTCCATATTATTTAGTAACATATAGTAGTGCTATTTATATACATAGTAGCATATATATATATATATATATATATATATATATATATATATATATATATATATATATTTCAATTATGATCTAGTTTGGATATTAGATCCGTTAAAGTTAGTCAGTTACAAGTCTATTAAAAAGTATTTCAAGTGGTTTTAACCAATAGTTGTATTAGAGAGATCGATCTGAAATTATCTATTTATATTTGTATCAAGTATATATATTTTAGTATCTGTGTTAGTGTTGCACCTTTAAAATATGGAGTCAATTTACACGTTTATATGACGTCACTAAATATTTGATTTATCATAGGATTTTAGAATACAATAAAATATATTTTCAAAGTTGGAATATTGTTTTGATGACAAATTATACCTTGTTTTTATCTATTGCTGCTGAAAAGTTAGTGAATATATATATATATATATATATATATATATATATATATGTATAAATTAGAGATCTTAATAACCACTAAATATGGTTTAGTGTATTCAAATTGACTTCAATTAAACATACAATTGAATTTTTGAATGACTTTTTAAACTATAATATGTTTTTACTACTGCTTATTAAATAATATATATATTAGGATATTGTGATATAGTTTTAATCATACTTTAAACTAATCTTTATGTATATTGCTGTCTGCACACTTAATATTAATAAAAACGATAATATTAATAATAATATTAATGATAATAATAATAATAATATTAATAATAATAATAATATTAATAATATTAATAATAATATTAATAATATTAATAATATTATTAATAATAATAATAATAATAATATGTATACGTTAAAATAATATTTAATGTTATGTAAGTTTAATCCCCGACTACAATAATATGGAAATTTGTAATGTCCCCACAAATTACGCAATAGTCACACACCGTTACATAATAGAGATGTATATCGAACCCTTACAGCCTCATATCTCCATACAAGCCAAATAAAGTCATCATAAAGTATTATTGACGTTAAAAGGCATTTGAGTCAAATCTTACAACGAAATTATTGAGAAGACTAGGAATATAAAAATTGTGAATTTCTATTTCTAAAATAATCAATAGAATAAAATATTTCTAACAGGTATTATGTAACTTTGAAACTGGTCATAAAACTTATATAATGATACCGTTATAACTGTCAATAAGTATGTACACATAGAGAATAATAGGAAATGTTAAAAGAACATTAAGAGTGTTTTTATTATCTAGAAATTGGCAATGAAGAATTATGGATATAATATTTCCTCCACACTTAGAAGTAAAAATGAAGTCTCCCATTCACTTATTTATATTTCATCATCAGTGTCTACATCACGCAGATGACCTCCGTGGAGAGGGTACTGGACTACACAACTCTTGCTTCGGAGGCGGCGTTGGTCAGCGAAGATGAATCGAAATCGCCGAGCGTTGATTGGCCGACTGCGGGACGGATCGAGTCGAGGGGCGTGTCTATGAGTTACTCGACGCACGCACCCGCAGCCCTTAATAATATTGATTTCTGTATTGAGCCCAAAGAAAAGGTTCTTTATCGTACAATAACGTACAATAACGTACAATAACGTACAATAACGTACAATAACGTACAATAACGTACAATAACGTACAATAACGTACAATAACGTACAATAACGTACAATATAATATACAGGAAACTGTTGACGGTATCCTCAGTACCATTTATTCAAACTGCATAATTATAAAATGTACAGTAAACATCCGTTCGAATACCAAGATGTACTTAAATGTATCTTTAATGTTAATATGATTCAAGTGATGTATTAACATAATAATCGTATCATAATGAAATTACAAGAGCATAATAATATTTCATCTGCATAATAAAATTCCATACACATAATGACATTTTAAACTCCTAATGACAATTGATAATTCTATTATATCAATACAATAACATACTGGCAACATACTGACCTCATACTGTCCGCATACTAACAAAATAACTTCCATATTCATAATGACTTTTGATCAGTATAATGATATTCCATCCTCATAATGAAATTACATCCGCATAGTGAAATTTCATTCTAACTAATAATATGTTTTGCCATACCACACCGTACTCAACACCTACCCACTAAACCGTACTTAACACCTACCTACCACACCGTACTTAACACATACCTACCACACTGTACTCAACACCTACACATTACACCGTACTTAACACCTACCTACCACACCGTACTTAACACATACCTACCACACCGTACTTAACACATACCTACCACACCGTACTTAACACCTACCTACCACACCGTACTTAACACCTACCTACCACACCGTACTTAACACCTACCTACCACACCGTACTTAACACCTACCTACCACACCGTACTTAACACCTACCTACCACACCGTACTTAACACCTACCTACTACACCGTACTTAACACCTACCTACCACACCGTACTTAACACCTACCCACCACACCGTACTCAACACCTACCTACCACATCGTACTTAACAACTACCTACCACACCGTGCTTAACACCTATTACATCGAACGTGATACCTCCCACGCCACCACATAACTACACCGTACTCTGGCAGTGACCTCGCTGTACAGTGTACAGTATACAGTCTACAGTGTACAGTGTACAGTGTACAGTGTACAGTGTACACCCATATCACTCCTACGCTATGTCCCGCCCAGATTGGCATTGTGGGTAGAACGGGCGCCGGCAAAAGTTCACTGATCAATATGCTGTTCCGGTTGAATGAACACACGGGATCTCTTCTTATCGACGGTGTGGACATCTCAGAAATTGGACTACACGAATTGAGGAGTAAGATTAGCATCATCCCTCAGGTTAGAGGTCAACAGTAATAGATTAGTGGTCAGGCAAACGGTAATGGGTTAGTGGTTAATTAAATAGTAATGGGTTATTGGTTATAGAAAAAGTACCGGATTAGCGGTTAGAGACGTAGCACTGGATTAGTGGTCAGATAAAAGTAATAGGTTAGTGTAAATGAGGAGGAATGGGTTAGTGATTAATGTGTTAAAGGAAATGAAAGAGAATTAATCGCAGGTGTTGGGAAGTTACAGGGTTTGGTAATTAATTCTGCAACTTACATACTACAGTATTATCTTATCGGTAACTCTATGATATAATCAATATGTACTAATACGTGATAAGCACAGGGTGTAACCTAGCAACGGTGAACTGTTATTATTATATAATAATTATATATTATCGCAATTGTGTATGCGATATTGGTAATACAAACACAATATTTTCACACATTATAATTTTTTATATTGCGCAATATAAAAAAAGTGAAATAATCTTCAATCGGAGTTTAGATATATGATTGCGTAATGATTTACAATCGTTACACTAACTGCCCAGTGAGAAGTGGTGATGTACGCCACTGACCGTTATAACTTCTTTTTTAAGAGATACCTATTTTAAAAGGACCCGGTACTATTCGCTGGAACGCTGAGGGCTAACCTGGATCCTTTCTGCAAGTACGGAGATGAAATACTATGGAGGGTGTTAAAGGAGGTTTTTAGTACTACCACCATTATATAGATTGAATTATGAGAATAGTGTAAGTTAAGAACATACTATAGAGTCAAATTCATAAGATATCATATACATGTAATGTGTACATTGTACAGTGTACAATGTACAATGTACAATGTACAATGTACACTGTACATTATTCCATATTTAGCTGAGTAATCATCTCCATATTTCCTCTCCCGTCTAAATACATCATTTTCTCCTTCCTCCGACGCCACCAGGTACAAATATTGGACAGCATCGATACTTCTTTTAAAGGCCTCGACACCGAAATACTGGAGGCGGGTTCCAACTTCAGCGTCGGACAACGACAATTGATCTGCTTGGCGAGAGCTTTGCTGAATCACAATAGAATATTAATAATAGACGAGGCCACAGCTAATGTCGATAATGCGTTAGTGACGGGAGAGATGTCAACGGCGAAGGGAAGATGGCATTAGCACAGGGGAATGCATTTAGTAGATAAGTGGATATAGTATTGCTGGGGTAAAGATTTGAGAATGGCATCGAAGACTAGGGTATAGGTAATAAAAGATGAAGATTTCAGTATCAGGGGAAAGGGTTATTGAAGGATGGATGTTTTAATTAAAGGATTAGAAGTTGATATCTGGGGAAGAGGTTAGTAGAGAGGGGACAAGTGGTTAGTGGATAACAGAAGGAGAGAGTTGGAAGTAATTATTGGAGAGGTGAAATTTCAAGTTATATCCATTATTTATATTTGATTAATCTGAGGTTAGTCTGGGATCCTAACCGATAACTCGTCTATTGTTATAACATCAACTCAAAATAACTATAAAGAGAACAAATGGATTTTAATAAAGTTAAGCGATGTGATCGAACTTAAAGTATTCAAAATTTCGGGTACATTAGTTACTATATCTCGTGTATATATTGTAATAAATCGAGGATATATTTATTAAGAAATTTCTGGTATAATTAGTACTAAATCTCGTGTATATTATTTAATATATCTCGTGTAAATCCAGTACTAAATCTCGTGTATATTATTTAATGTATCTCGTATAAATCCAGTACTAAATCTCGTGTATATTATTCAATGTATCTCCTGTAAATCCAGTATTAAATATCGGGTACATTCAATATGATTTTTTCACGTGAAATTTATACAGTACATAATAATATTGTGGATTACATTTTCACAAAATTTAAATCTGAATCAAGAAACACGAAATAATTACTTTACTTTACACTATAATCTTTACTTTAAACTATAATCTTTATTTTAAACTCGTCTTTATTTTACACTATAATTCTAACTTTAAACTCGTCTTTACTTTACACTATAATCTTTACTTTAAACTCGTCTTTACTTTACACTATAATCTTTACTTTAAACTCGTCTTTACTTTACACTATAATCTTTACTTTAAACTCGTCTTTACTTTACACTATAATCTTTACTTTACACTATAATCTTACCTTTAAACTCGTCTTTACTTTACACTATAATCTTTACTTTAAACTCGTCTTTACTTTACACTATAATCTTTACTTTAAACTCGTCTTTATTTTACACTATAATCCTAACTTTAAACTATAGATTTAACTTTAAAATATAGATTTAACTTTAAAATATAGATTTAACTTTAAAATATAAAGTTGCTTGTATTTTCGCAGCACCGATGAATTGATTCAGAAGACGATAAAGGACAAATTCTCGGATTGTACAATCCTAACAATAGCTCATCGCATTCATACCATTATGGACTCCGATAGAATCATGGTAGGTGGACGTTAACATGTAAACAGTGTAAAGCGGTAGGACTAGAGTATACGATTGTTTTAGAATGAAGTTGTATTGTTATTTCTATTGTTATTAAGTGATTATTAAAAATCTATTCCTATGATTGATATGTTATCTATTCAAAACACAATGTAGATACATTAAGTATATTCAGCGAATGTATTAATAACGATAGTTTCTATTATAACTCTAAGTAGGGCTAAAATCACATTATGGCATCATTTGTATATAATGGAATACTTCTATAAAATAATTAGCAGAAAGTGGTTGGAATGACTTAATAACTTTAAAACTTTCCTATGAAGTTTTAGGATTCTAAGAAATGATATAATATATGTTTATATATATATATATATATATATATATGTTTATATATATATATGTTTATATATATTTTTTATATTAAATACAATATGATCATGTAATTAAGAAATAGAGATTTATTCAAAGTAGTATTTATAGTTTAATAAATATTTCAAATGGCGAATAATAATTTGTATTTGTATTTATTTTCTAGGTAATGGATCAAGGTACCATTGTGGAGTTTGATTGTCCTCGTGTGTTGTTGGAGAGAAAAGAAGGTCATTTCTTCAGCTTGACCAATAAGATCAATTCTAGCGGATGACTTGCAAATAAAACTGAATAGATCACTATTACATACATCATGCATACAAACAAGGCAATAATATTAATACAAATTTGTTTTTAATCAAAATAAAATATCTGATCGATATTTAAATATTATATGATATTAAATATATGCAATGTATTTAATAATAAGTCCTGTAAATATAAATATATATTTAATTATATTTACATATATTCTGAAACAAGAATTTACATAAAATTACAATTATATTTTATTTCAAATTTAAGTTATCATGAAATTTTAAATAAATATTTGTCATCTAAAGTGTTATGATTATTTGTATCGTATTTCAGTTGTGTTTATAAATTGTTATATTTATCACACCTCTTTGCTTCTTTAACTGCTTTACAATTTTTAATAATTGACTATTTATAATGTTCTTCATTATTTTTCAATTTACAAAAATTCTTATAAATTAAAAAAAAAGATATAGACAATATTGAAAAAAAAATAATTGTCTACTTTTTCATTTGTTAAATGATATTACTCATCACTTTCACAATATATTAATGTATAATTTACACAAATTGACATTGTAATACATTAATTATATTTCTTACATATATTTAATTACTGCATGAATACAACCATAGTTTATATATAATCAATAAGTAAGAATGAAACTTATTTTAACCAAACATTACATAATTTTATTAAATTATACAATTTTAAAATAATTTTTCTACATTTTACCATTTTAAAGTAATTTGTATTATTTTTTCACTATCGTATTTATCCATATTATTACATATTTTAAAAATTACTTTCTTAAATCAATATTGAATCATTTAAAACAATTCATTAACCTATTATTTTACTATATTTTGTTCTATTCTAGCTATTTCTACTAACATTTTGTGTACCATTTTATTTATACTACGATATTTATACAATAATATTTTGTTGTAAGTTTTTTTAACAATTTAATTTTTATAATTCAAAAAGGACTTTATATTTACATATATTTACAATTAACTTTTAATTTGTATATATTATTGTTTTTGATTTGTAGATAAAGATTTTCTTAAATGTTAATCCAATTTATTTTAATTTTATTTATTTCTTTTAATATTTGTTAAAGTGAAAACTTGAAGTATACTTTATATCCAAATTATTGATTAGTATTTTAGCAAACATACAATAAATTTAGGGTAGATATCTTGATAAGCTTTTTAGCTCCTATATCTTTTCTATGTTTTTAAACAGTTTATGTAAAGGTATTTTTATTAAGAAAGATTTAAATATTTATGTTTTTTTTATATTATCCAAAAAATATCAATTTCTATCCATTTTCAAAGTTAAATAAAACATACAATATATCAATTATATATAACAAATTTATTCATAAAAAAGAGTAAAATGAAATGTTGCTAATAAAAATAAATTAAAACTGACTGGAAATAAATTCTTTGAAATACGAAATACGTGGTTCAAAGATACTAGAATGTTTCAAGTAAATAGAGCTCTGACTGTCTTTGGAGTTAACTCATCATTTAAATGTTTTGTTGTATACCTGCATGCATTGATGTGTGGTTATAAATAGAAATAGAATACAGTTAGCAAAACAATTGTTTTAAATAGGTAGATACTTCATTGACACTATATTTTGTGATACTATATGTAATACGGTGTATATTGACCTCAGTGTATTGACCAATATATCCCCTCCTCGTTGATTGCGTAGTGTTTTTATAGTGCTTTTTATCTGTAAATTAGATAATGGGGATACTTATTAATTGGGAACAAATTTAGTTGTCATAATAAATGAGAATTCATGAATTTGAAATTAAATTCAACATATATAAAGTCTGCACGAGAACTGAATAAAACTATAAGATATCATAGTACACTATGTATAGTGTATAACGTAGTTAACAGTATGGTGTAGAGGTGTTTTTATATATAACGGCTAATACAATAATGATATAACTAAGAATGCCAATCTGATCTTATCTAACTGCTAAATTCCGACTACCAATCAATAGTTGAGATAACTAATCACATTATTACATGGATCAGGTATATTGTAGACGTATTGTAGACGGATGATGTCGATTGTCGCTCAGAACATATGTAAGACGTACGTTATAATGATGCAATCCACTGGAAAACAACGCTAGTTGGTATACAATTTAAATGTGTAGCGCGTAATCGAGTAAGCGATTAAGTTAAATATAGATTGCATAATACACGGTTGCGCAAGCGGTGACGCAATATACGTGATGTTACTGACGTTAATAGGCGAGGTTTTGGCGAAAGCACCCCTGGGTTCAATGTGGTCATAGAGAACAATGGACGCGACCATGACGCGAAGACAATACAAGTTGGTGTCTTCGCTAGAGAACTGGTCCCTGAACTCCCTGGAGTGGACGTAGGGCTTTAGCGGGGGGAGGGGGCGGGGCGTGGTATGTTTAGTAGTCATGCATTTGGGCGGAGGTAGTTGGGTCACAGTTGAATAATAATACTCGATATAATATTATCTATAAGATAAAACGAGTTTAGAGAGTTACCCGATAGTCTAATGTTAGTCCAGATTAACATTAAAGTCAAGATGTAATTTGCCTATCTAAGATGTATTGCCAGTTACGGGAATGGTTAGTGTGAGGATCCGGGTTACTAGATTCAAGGGTACATATCAAAGGTAGGTAGCGACACTAACGGGGTCTCGATCATGGTCCTGCATATGTAGGCCATAGTGCTCAAACAGTCGGCCGTCTTCTCTAAGGGTAGGCCTGGATTCTGAGAAAAGAAAGATGTCGTTATTATACTATACTATGGTATACGGTATAAATGATATGTGATGTACATCTTATATATATCGCAGACCACACCCTTTCACGCCCATTATAAAAATATCTATGCTTGATATTTTCACTATAAAATGAGATGTTATTGATTTTCTATGTTATTGTATTTAAAAAACAGAATTCTGTTATTTTTTAGAAGTCTATTTTTAAATGTAACTTATAATATGTATTTAAGAAATAAATTGAGATTGGTATATATCAATACGTATGCCAACATCTGATAAAGTATATTAATATAAATTAATAAATTACATATAAATGTTTTTAATAAACATAAATACTTATTTTATGCGTTAATGATGATTATACTTTAATGATGATTTTTCAGAATTTGATTAGATTAAACATTTGTTTACAAGTTTTAAATATCATTACATAACTGTTGTTAACGTTAAGTAACTTTAAGTAATGTGTGTAAGTTTAAGTAAGTTTAAGTAAGTTTAAGTCAATTTACGATTTAATTATATCCATGACAATATTTGTTGAATTAAAAACATAGAAAATAACTTTTAGAATGAGATAAAATTGAAATTTCATAACAATTAATAGAAAATAAGTTGAAAGCACCTCGATTTTTTAACATTTCAATAATTAGGTTATCTGCAATACCTCTATCATAGTATATATATCTATCTATCTATCTATCGCTTATTCCCATGTATCCCTGCTCCTGACCTATAGAGAATATGTAGCATTGATAATGTCAAGTTATGTAAGGTCTCGTTCTGAAATCGAATTGTAGTAAAAAAAAACAACTCGGGCTTAAAATCGATTGTCCCGAAATATTCCCTAGACACAATAGCCTCGTGTAACAAATGATACGAACTGGTGTTTACATAATCATGTCATTAAAATGGGAGTGGCTTAAAGTAGGAGGGATTGATATGTAGAGGGAGATGTCTCTAATATAAGAGGAGGAGTTAGTAGTAAAGTGGGAGGAGAATCGCTTGTTTGGTAGGGGGAGGGTTCTTTACAACAACGAGGGACTTATAATAAATAGAGGGGGCTATAATAACGGGAGGGGGCTCTAATAAAGAGTTGGGGCTATAATATTGGGAGTAGGCTCTAATAAAGAGATAGGGCTATACTAATGGGAGTATGCTCTAATAAAGAGTTGGGACTATAATAATGGAAGGGGCTATAATAATGGGAGTAGGCTCTAATAAAGAGATGGGGCTATACTAATGGGAGTAGGCTCTAATAAAGAGATAGGGCTATAATAATGGGAGTAGGCTATAATAATAGGAGGGGCCTATAATAAAGAGATGGGGCTATAATAATGGGAGGGGGCTATAATAACGGGAGGGGCCTATAATAAGGGGAGGGGACTATAATAATGGGAGGGGGCTCTAATAAAGAGTTGGGACTATAATAATGGAAGGGGCTATAATAATGGGAGTAGGCTCTAATAAAGAGATGGGGCTATACTAATGGGAGTAGGCTCTAATAAAGAGATGGGGCTATAATAATGGGAGTAGGCTATAATAATGGGAGGGGGCTATAATAATAGGAGGGGCCTATAATAAAGAGATGGGGCTATAATAATGGGAGGGGGCTATAATAACGGGAGGGGCCTATAATAAGGGGAGGGGACTATAATAATGGGAGGGAGCTATAATAAGGGGAGGGGCTATAATAATGGGAGGGGGCTATAATAATGGGATGGGCCTATAATAAAGAGATGGGGCTATAATAATGTGAGGGGGCTATAATAATGGGAGGGGCTATAATAATGGGAGGAGGCTATAATAATGGGAGGGGCCTATAATAATGGGAGGGGCCTATAATAATGGGAGGGGCCTATAATAAAGAGATGGGGCTATAATAATGGGAGGGGGCTATAATAACGGGAGGGGCCTATAATAAGGGGAGGGGACTATAATAATGGGAGGGAGCTATAATAAGGGGAGGGGCTATAATAATGGGAGGGGGCTATAATAATGGGATGGGGCTATAATAAAGAGATGGGGCTATAATAATGTGAGGGGGCTATAATAATGGGAGGGGGCTATAATAATGGGAGGGGCTATAATAATGGGAGGGGGCTATAATAAAGAGATGGGGCTATAATAATGTGAGGGGGCTATAATAATGGGAGGGGGCTATAATAATGGGAGGGGGCTATAATAATGGGAGGGGGCTATAATAATGGGATGGGGCTATAATAAAGAGATGGGGCTATAATAATGTGAGGGGGCTATAATAATGGGAGGGGGCTATAATAATGGGAGGGGGCTATAATAATGGGAGGGGGCTATAATAATGGGAGGGGCCTATAATAATGGGAGGGGCCTATAATAATGGGAGGGGCCTATAATAATGGGAGGGGCCTATAATAATGGGAGGGGCCTATAATAATGGGAGGGGCCTATAATAATGGGAGGGGCCTATAATAATGGGAGGGGACTATAATAATGGGAGGGGGCTATAATAATGGGAGGGGGCTATAATAATGGGAGGGGCCTATGATAATGGGAGGGGCCTATAATAATGGGAGGGGCCTATAATAATGGGAGGGGCCTATAATAATGGGAGGGGCCTATAATAATGGGAGGGGCCTATAATAATGGGAGGGGCCTATAATAATGGGAGGGGGCTATAATAATGGGAGGGGGCTATAATAATGGGAGGGGGCTATAATAATAGGAGGGGCCTATAATAACGGGAGGGGCCTATAATAATGGGAGGGGCCTATAATAATGGGAGGGGCCTATAATAATGGGAGGGGCCTATAATAATGGGAGGGGTCTATATTCAACCATTGATATCGCAATCTCTCGAAAAAGCACAAAACAGAATCGATTTCACTTTATCAAGTTTATTAACTGAATTCAGAAAACATATACAATATATATATGAATATATACACACACATGCACACGTGTGTATATATGTACATATATGTATATATGTATATATGTGTTAATATATACTCTATTCTCTATTCTCTTTATATTTAAATATATGAAAATATGGATTTGAAAATTACAAATTTAATATCACGAAATTAAATAGTAAAACATACGTAATACTCCGCGGTAGACAGTGATGTTAGTGCCATTTGATGTTAACCCTCTCAACATCATTACATAATACAAGTCACTATATTACGTAATAACCTCGTCGACAAACTTCTGCGTGGTGTTGGCTAGACCTAGAAGTAAAGGGTTCGGAGAAGCGTAGAAAAACGAAATATTCGTACTCATCTCTTGCGTCATCACTTCCGGTGCCGTGTAGGATCCGGTGGTCTGTGAACGAGGACATCGTTTATAGTGAGGTCATCGGAGAGGTCAACAGCGAAATATGTTCATGAATATATCAATTACATACTACTATAGATTATTGGCATTGTGTTAAATAATTATATATTTAATAATTTATAATAGTTGCATCTCCAAATATCTAAGTATTGTTTTAAATAAAGTACATCTATTGTAAATATAAATGTTCACCTAAATATGCTAACTATATTTATATCTATATATATATATATATATATATATCTATATATCTATATATATATATATATATATATATATATATATATATATACCGCATATGTAAAAAGAGATATATTGAATTTACCTCATTAAATGAAGAATCTCTCAAGGAAAACATACGTCTGTAATAACTGAAGTCGTTTTGGATGGAAGGCGTACTTATCTGTAAAGAAGGCGTGTTTAAGGGCGTGTTTATCTGTAAAGAAGGCGTGTTTAAGGGCGTGGTTTTCTGTATGGAAGGCGTATTTAAAGGCATTTCTGTATGTATAGGAAGAATTTTTAATGGTTTATTTGTATTTATAGAAGGTGTGTCTAAAGGTATAACGTATTTATCTGAATAGAAGGCGTGTTTAAAGGAGTGTTTAAAGTCTTGTTTAAAGACGTGTTTAAAGACGTGTTTAAAGTCTTGTTTAAAGATGTGTTTAAAGTCTTGTTTAAAGGCGCGTTTAAAGGCGTGTTTAAAGGCGTTTTGAAGGCGTGGTTAACCTCTAGGGTGCAAGGTAATGAACATTTAACGATTATCTGTAAATAGTCGTGAGAAGTTGCGCGAGAGGAAGAAACCTTGATTTGGTCGAACATGAGAGTAAAATGCA
This sequence comes from Osedax frankpressi, assembly GCA_964035775.1. Classification (NCBI taxonomy): domain Eukaryota; kingdom Metazoa; phylum Annelida; class Polychaeta; order Sabellida; family Siboglinidae; genus Osedax; species Osedax frankpressi. The sequence goes on along the minus strand of OZ038312.1, from coordinate 3,351,742 downwards.
AAATATCAGCGAATTGTTTATACAAAGCTTGTTCATGTGTCAAATGTTCTCTTTTACTGAGTTCATCAGAACATATTACAGCTAGTAGTTCTTTTACTATGCTTTCTATTGGAATATAGATATTAGAGGTGAGGGGAGGGGAGGGGAGGGGAGGGGAGGGGAGGGGAGGGGAGGGGAGGGGAGGGGAGGGGAGGGGAGGGGACTAACGTAGTTCTATAGAGAATAAGTAAAATTTCTTCAAGTTCTCGGCTAGCGGTAACACAGCATTCCAGGCATCCTCTTGCAGCTTCTCGTTCTTAGGAGATCTGATCGCCTTATTAGGGAAGGGGAGGAGCTATAATGTTAAATAGGATGCTTACTATTGGACCCAACACTATTACCACCGATACTACTGCAACCAACACTACCTACACACTACCTACACACTACCTACACACTACCTACACACTACCTACACACTACCTACACACTACCTACAAACTACCTACACACTACCTACACACTACCTACACACGTACCTACATACTACCTACACACTACCTACACACTACCTACACACTACCTACATACTACCTACACACTACCTACACACTACCTACACACTACCTACCAACTACCCACCCACTACCTACACACTACCTACACACTACCTACACACTACCTACACACTACCTACATACTACCTACACACTACCTACACACTACCTACACACTACCTACACCCTACCTACATACTAACTACACACTACCTACACACTACCTACACACTACCTACACACTACCTACACACTACCTACACACTACCTACACACTACCTACACACTACCTACACACTACCTACACACTACCTACACACTACCTACACACTACCTACTCACTACCTACACACTACCTACACACTACCTACACACTACCTACAAACTACCTACAAACTACCTACATACTACCTACATACTACCTACACACTACCTACACACTACCTACATACTACCTACACACTACCTACACACTACCTACAAACTACCTACACACTACCTACACACTACCTACATACTATCTACACACTACCTACACACTACCTACACATTACCTACATACTACCTACACACTACCTACAAACTACCTACACACTACTTACACACTACCTACAAACTACCTACACACTACCTACACACTACCTACACACTACCTACATACTATCTACACACTACCTACACACTACCTACACATTACCTACATACTACCTACACACTACCTACAAACTACCTACACACTACCTACACACTACCTACACACTACCTACACACTACCTACACACTACCTACACAATACCTACACACTACCTACACACTACCTACACACTACCTACACACTACCTACACACTACCTACACACTACCTACACACTACCTACACACTACCTACACACTACCTACACACTACCTACACACTACCTACACACTACCTACACACTACCTACTCACTACCTACTCACTACCTACACACTACCTACACACTACCTACATACTATCTACACACTACCTACACACTACCTACACACTACCTACTCACTACCTACACACTACCTACTCACTACCTACACACTACCTACACACTACCTACACACTACCTACTCACTACCTAAACACTACCTACTCACTACCTACACACTACCTACATACTACCTACACACTACCTACACAATACCTACACACTACCTACACACTACCTACACACTATCTACACACTAACTACACACTACCTACTAAAGTGCATAACTAAATGCCTTAATCATGACACAATTTCAATATATTAATTAGTAAGCACAATATTGAACTAAGTTCAATGCAAAAGTTGACTTTTGTTGATTTGCTTTATAAAAGAGGAATTTGTTGTTAATGAAATGAATAATATATTTATAAAACTTTATACAAATGATTCGTGATACGATTGGTTATTAATCGATACATAATATATGGTATAAAATATATTAGAATATATTATATTATATTATATATCTTATACAATAGAAGGGCTAGGTTTGATTTATTACGCAATATCCAGAGTAGTTATAATTCATATACCAACATATAACATAAGTGTTGATATATAATAGAATATATCATAAAATAACAATACAATGAATATATATAAATTGAAGTTAGTTATTATTTTGAGTTACTTTAATATGTATCTTAAAATGTATTTTAATATGCATTTAATATGTATTTTAATATATATTTTAAATTGTAAAAAGATGCGAGTACACATCTTTTTTAGTGTAATTTGTATTTTAAACAGCTTAACACACAGAATAAATTAACGAAATACCATTATACGAACTTCTGAATCAATAATTATGTATATATATATATATATATATATATATATTATGTTTTTGCGTATACATTTATAAGTAAGGTTCAAATGAATATGTAAATCAGACAAAGTCAAGCTTATTTCAGCGATTGCAATTCGACATTTTGTATACCGGAAGTTTAAGAGATCTTATCGTTCATCTTAATAATAAGAACAGTTCTAGGTTTACGAAAGGCTATAACTTACACCTATACTATGGGGTTTTGATAGCGGTATTGAGAAATATGCGGTTCTGGTAATTCAAGTCATTTT
>OZ038312.1:3291706-3348912 GCA_964035775.1 Osedax frankpressi | reverse complement strand
GAGAACTGTGTATATCCTCTATAATTTCTGTGTATGTTTTGCGTGCCACATCCAATAGTCCATTAATTGTTCGTTTCACAGCGAAACATTTCTGTGTCCTCATGTTCAAGAAACCTTTCTCATACCTTGGACATGAGGACATCCGCGAGGGAAGGATAAGTTGTATTAATGGGTTGGTAATAGAATAACATGTGATTATAATTTTAGAACTGTAATTACTACCTATTAATGTGTCAAAGTGATGGTAATGTCATATATCGTATATATTATTACATTGAGGTCTATTATGTGTTACACATGAATTAAAGATACGCATGAATTTCCCATGTGTACTGGATACTTCTCTATCTCCTATAGTAACCTTGTATCCGGTTCTATATAGGTATCGATAGTCTCCACGATGTTAGCATATCTATCATCCCTCAGGATAACCGCATACGTACGAAACAAAGGATTAACCGATGCATCTAGTGTAGTAATCAACGGGGCTACCAGTTGCAATGTATGTTTCAAGTGGATTACATTAGTTAGATCTGCATCTGCATACTTCATCTTTAGGTAGGGAAGGGAAGGGAAGGGAAGGAAGGGAAGGGAAGGGAAGGGAAGGGAAGGGAATGGGAAGGGAAGGGAAGGGAAGGGAAGGGAAGGGAAGGGAAGGGAAGGGAAGGGAAGGGAAGGGAAGGGAAGGGAAGGGAAGGGAAGGGAAGGGAAGGGAAGGGAAGGAAGGGAAGGGAAGGGAAGGAAGGGAAGGGAAGGAAGGGAAGGGAAGGGAAGGGAAGGGAAGGAAGGGAAGGGAAGGGAAGGGAAGGGAAGGGAAGGGAAGGGAAGGGAAGGGAAGGGAAGGGAAGGGAAGGGAAGGGAAGGAAGGAAGGGAAGGGAAGGAGGGAAGGAAGGGAAGGGAAGGAAGGGAAGGAAGGGAAGGGAAGGGAAGGGAAGGGAAGGGAAGGGAAGGGAAGAGGAAGGGAAGGGAAGGGAAGGGAAGGGAAGGGAAGGGAAGGGAAGGGAAGGGAAGGGAAGGGAAGGGAAGGGAAGGAAGGGAAGGGAAGGGAAGGGAAGGGAAGGAAGGGAAGGGAAGGGAAGGGAAGGGAAGGGAAGGGAAGGGAAGGGAAGGGAAGGGAAGGGAAGGGAAGGGAAGGGAAGGGAAGGGAAGGGAAGGGAAGGGAAGGGAAGGAGGAAGGGAAGGGAGGAAGGGAAGGGAAGGGAAGGGAAGGGAAGGGAAGGGAAGGGAAGGGAAGGGAAGGGAAGGGAAGGGAAGGGAAGGAAGGGAAGGGAAGGGAAGGGAGGGAAGGGAAGGGAAGGGAAGGGAAGGGAAGGGAAGGGAAGGAAGGGAAGGGAAGGGAAGGGAAGGGAAGGGAAGGGAACACTAACATCAACTATAGTATCTTTAGGAATTCGCACACATACAGATAACAAATGATCAATATCGAGAAATCTGGAGATATTACCCTGGGTGGATAAATTAAATAATTTATATAATATCTCATCACTCTCTCCCTTCCTCCCTACATATATATATATATATATATATATATATATATATATATATATATATATATATATATATATATGTATATGTATATATATATATATATATATATATATATATATATATATATATATATATATATATATTGTTATGTTCCAAAACCCTGATATGTGAGAGCAAATCTTCATTGTCTGTTAATTCACTAATCGCTTCCTGTCTCGTCATGATTGTATCGAGATCTACGAATACAGTTTATATATATATATATATATATATATATATATTTGTGTGTGTGTATATGCATATTAAAACAACAATAATTTACTACATCTACTTTCTTTTGTATACTAATTAATTTGCTAGTATTGTAGTGGAACGTTTAGAAGATATGTTTAAGTAAACAGTATAGTTGTCATCCCCAACACACAAGTAGTAGTTTTTGTTATTGTATTGTAATAGTTGATTACGTTAATAATATTCAGTAGCTATATTTGTATATTAATATAAAAGTGTATTTTTAATAGAAAGTCAATTTAAAATAGGTAATATTTATGTAATCATAATTTGAAATTGCTTGCATTAAAATCACATATCAATTAAATTCGCTAAACTGCAGCAGGGTTGCAAAATGCTGGAGCGTAGTAGTCTGGCTCCCATACGCGTACACGTATAGTTCATTGCGCCAAACAAAGTATCCGAGCTTTTTTCGTTATTAAGGTTGTAGAGTAACTCCAGAGAAGTACATGTGGCGGTATCTTAGCGGATATGTGAAAGTAGTTATTAAAGGTAAAGAAGAAGAGGACGAAGAAGAAGAGGAATGACAACAATGACAATGACAACGATAACGACAACAACAGGAATAAGAAGAATAAGAAGAAGAATAATTAAAATAAAAAGACTATATGAATTATAAAAATAATTACCTATCATCATAGTATTTTCACTTCCTTTAAATATAACTTTTAATGATTTCGGTGCATATACTGCATTCTGGATAAATTCTATATATTTCATCAAAGCAGCGCAAGTTGCTAGACAATAGTATCTATAAAGTATTAAATATTATGTAACTATAGTTAGAATATATTCTAAATAATAATTATGCAAATTAATCTGTTATATATACACACATGTAAATATATATGAGTGTGTTTGTGTATGTGTGTGCGTGTTGATGTCAGTATGTATGTGTATGTGTGTGTGTGTGTGTGTGTAGGTGTGCGTGTTGATGTCAGTATGTATGTGTGAGTGTGTGTGTGTATGTGTAGGTCTGCGTGTTGATGGCAGTATGTATGTGTGCGTGTATGTGTATATATATAGCATATAACATATAGTTTAAATAATATTTCACTTAATTAAATATCAACTTTGTCTTGAGTTGTTGTAATACAGAATTGAATTCTGGGAGACATAGTTGCTCAATGTACTGGAGGCCTAATAAATAAATTACAAATAATATATGAATCCATGTATGAAATAGGATTGTATCAAATAATTGGCAATGTAAAATGTAGAATTACCTCTACAATGTACATTGTTCACCATACAATGTACAATGTACAATGTACATTGTACATTGTACACCATACAATATACAGTGTACATTATACCTTTTACTGTGAATTCTACTGTAGCGTGTGAAATATATTTGTGTATAAGATAAATATATATTACAATACCGTGTAATATAATTAAAATATATATATATATATATATATATATATATATATATATTAGAAATATTTCATTAGAAATTAATTTATTAAAATTGTAAATATATTGTATCCGTATCTAACGAATTGATACATAAATCTAAATATAAACTATTTAAATATTATACATTTATTATTTAATTTATAATTGTAACCATCCCCTCTCCTCCTTCTGTATACCTTTGCTCTCATTGAAGTAGCGTCGCTGTACAGTTGACACATTACAGTTATTATGGTTGTCATTAATCAATTGGAAAAGTGAAGACATTGTTCCATTTTCGCATGCAGTATTCGCCATAATTACCTGATTAGATAAGCTATCCAAAATATACATTGCTATATATCTAGCATGTTTACTTTATTATTCTTAGTATGTGTGCTAGAATATATATAATGTGGTTCAAATAGATTGTTAATATATTGACTTAATAACTGATCACACACATTCTAGCAAGAGAATGCCATGTACTTCGTAACAAAGTTACGAATTAAATTTCACTTTTATAGATCTTTTAAATGAAATTATAATTTAAATTTATTATACATATTAATATATAATATCATATTATAATATATATTAGTAATGTTAGTAAGTTGAATGGCTTCTTAAAATATACCGAAAATATGGTTTATATATATTTTTTAAAATATCAATAAACATAAACATATACAGTGTATAGTATACATTAACTCTATAATTACTATACACTATATATATTTTAGAACAAAAACTACATTTATATGCAAATAATATTAAAAAGTTAGTTTAACAAAAACAAAACAAATTTATATTAGACAAAATATCGATTTACAGTAAAAATATATGATTTGATACAGAAATTAAAATATTTTAATAGAACTAATTATAAATTGTAATATATATGTAAACAAATTAGAATATAAACTCTGGAAACCATTTTGGTTATTTTAGTTTTTTGTTATATAATAAAAGTTAAAATTCATTTATTTGCATTATTATGGTTATTTTTTATGATGAATCAATAGTCAGTAAGTATTGCCTAATAACATTAATATCATATTTTTTAAAATGTATGAACAATTATTTCAAATAGACTTATCTTTTTGTAATATATTTAATATTATTAACGATGCTCAATATTGTTTCAGAATAAGTCTCAGTATATGATATGTAATCAAAATTATAATCAACAATATATTATAATCACAGGATTCTATAAATTTATGAATTGGATTTATGCTGATCACAGTAAACCAGGATAATTAGGTCATTTTAATTATTTTAGTTGTTATTTAATAAAAGTTCAAATATATTTTATTTGTATAGAAATATATTATGTTCGTTTTATATTTAAAATGATTAAGCTTTCTATATAAGATCTTTTAATAGATATCTCATCTAGTTTATTGGGATGTTTTAATTATGGTGATCCTTTAATTATAGGGATCCATTATTGACAATACTTTTTTTTAATCTTAAGATTTCATTAATGATATGTTTCGAGTTATACTGGAAAAAAAGTATATTATTTGCATGATGATTTTTTTTGTAAAAACAAATGTAATTATTAAAAACAAATCATTAGTCCAATTAAAATGTAAATTGCAATTAACCTGTAAAATTTTATTCTTATAGGCTAAATTTAATTTTGACAAAATAATATGGTCATTTAAGAATAATTATATTCATAGAATTAGAATAAATGGTAAATATTTAATACGCACATAACCTATGTTACAATATCTAAATTATATTTTATTTTACCTAAATTTGAATTATTGTATTGATATAATAGTATAATAACAGTGTTTAATAAGTCATTATATTACCCTTCAGTTGCGTTATTCAATGGTAATTAAAATGACAACATATTATTAATTATGTCATTCTATTATTTTGAAATTTTCTATATTGCCTCTTATAAAGATATTTAATTTTATATTCATACAACTTTTTAATATTATGATTAATTGTTATATTATTTAACAATAATTATATACAATTATGAATAATTAATTAGTGGCTTAAACGAAGATAATGTAATAATTTAAATACTTACATCATTGCTATACATTATTACCCAATGCTTTACTATAATATAAATAATATACTTTTTAAATGACTAATAATTAATGATTAATATTTTTTAAATTAAAATTAATATATATCATCTTTTAAATTATTTGTTTTTTATTCCTTATTTGTTATTTATCTAATTTAATTTTCTTTTTACACTTTTATATTTTATTAGACTTTCACAGTTTATTGCATTTATTATAATTGCTATATAATTTAATATTAGTTGATTAATTATTAATCTTAATTATTTTCGTATAGAATTATATATTGTTTAAATTATATTGTTAATGATAATTGAATTTTATAAATAATTAAATTAAAAAGACAATTTAAAACAAAAATTAAAAAACAAAATATGAGATAATTTATAAAAAATGTCTAAACATATAATATTAATAGAATATAAACAGGAAATAACATTTAGAACTAAAAATATTAAATTTATATTAACAATATTATTAACATATATCTTAGACAATGGGTAGATATATCGATTAAGTCAAGCTTGTATATCTTAGCTGAATTTTTCTAAGAATCTCAATGCAATATAATACAATATATATATATATATATATATATATATATATATATATATATATATATATACAGAATCTGATATACCATATTTAAGATAACTATGTTCACCTGTATAAGAAATATGTTAAAGCAATACCAATTATGATGCAATTAATATTTTGAATTGTTACTAATAACTATTAACTAATACATCTGATTATGCCTCTATTGTGAAATCTAACTGCTGTTGTACTGACCTCGAGTGGTCGGAGAATCTCTAACTTGATCATTACCTTAACATACGTAGCGCTATCACTAAATTGGCACAACTATAACAAGTTAATGTAATATAAGTCTTTTCTGAGGCATATATGTTATTTATGAAATACATTTGTATTTACTTATATATTTATATGATAAGTACTAAGGAAAAACAAATGTATCTCCCTCTCCCTCTCCCTCTCCCTCTCCCTCTCCCTCTCCCTCTCCCTCTCCCTCTCCCTCTCCCTCTCCCTCTCCCTCTCCTCTCCCTCTCCCTCTCCCTCTCCCTCTCCCTCTCCCTCTCCTCTCCCTCTCCCTCGCCTCGCCCTCGCCCTCGCCCTCTCCCTCTCCCTCTCCCTCTCCCTCTCCCTCTCCCTCTCCCTCTCCCTCTCCCTCTCCCTCTCCCTCTCCCTCTCCTCTCCCTCTCCCTCTCCCTCTCCCTCTCCCTCTCCCTCTCCCACTCCCTCTCCTCTCCCTCTCCCTCTCCTCTCCCTCTCCCTCTCCCTCTCCCTCTCCCTCTCCCTCTCCCTCTCCCTCTCCCTCTCCCTCTCCCTCTCCCTCTCCCACTTCCACTCCCTCTCCCTTTCTCTCTCCTTCTCCCACGACCTCGCCCTCGTCCTCTCCTCTCAACCCTCTAATTAATTTATGACACGTACATTTAATACTGGAGTCTTTAGATCGATACTCGCAAGTCCTATTTCTCCTTTTGCAAGGCCTCTACCTTCCACTATAGCTAGATTAAGTATACGTCATATATTTAAAATGTGAATTTAAAAACAAATATTAATAAATATTAATAAATTAAGCATATATGACTGCGATATATATAAAGTGAATAATCCATTAAGGTTTTAATTCTATCGAGAATTCTCAATAATTCCTATGAATATTTTCCTCAAACAAAATATGCGTTATGTTATGAATTTTGTTATTGAATTATATACGTATAGATGCATCTACGATATATAATATTATATAATGTATAATGAAAACCAATTAAACAAATGATTGAATACAATATGAACTCTTCATAAAAGCCGTGAGTATATACATTAAAACAGATAACTAATCAAAAGATAGAAAAATTGATTATAAATATAAAAAACGGTTACAATATTAAATCAACTAAAAAATATGAAGAATTGCTTAAAATAAAACGACAGTAACTTCTAATTAATCTTAAATACAGTTTGACTGGATATGTGTTCCGATATTCACAGTTGGCTCTTCAGGGAAACTTTGCTCGGCAATTATTATTATTATTTACATTTGTATTTTACTGTACAGAGTATCTTCCATATTCTGAAAATAGTAAAATACTACCGTAATATCAATAATGTACGTTACTGTGTTTACTTTGCCTACTTTATCGGGTTTCAAGCCACCGTATATTACGTAGGCAGTGGAATAGACTACTTACATTCTTGCTAGTGAATTAGTGATTATATTTTTTGACCGCATAGTGATTATATTTTCTGCAAGGAAGTAATTTTCTGGAACATAGAAGTAAGGTATTTAAAACATAGAGACGGTTTTTCATCTTGAATGAAGCATCTTCTTAATGTTGTGTCGCTCAAACCCCGAGAAATCTTTTACAACGAGAACTTGCAGATGGGCTAATTGCCAGAAGTTACAAGTTTTAGAAGAGAATGTGGATCTCTATACGATGATATGTTCGATAGTTTTATTATCAACCTCAAAAACGGATCTCTCAATAATTCCTTGCAATAGATAACTAAGCATTTTTAGAGACCACCGAACACTTTCCGAACACCAGCTACAATTTCGTGATTGATTTGCAAGAACCGAGGAGATGTAATGATCAGTAGTATTATTTGATCGGATACATCAATACGAATGTTCATTTGAATAGCAGCTTTCCTAATTCTAATCAAAATATTCGCCCCTTTACTATAGTGTCTATAGGCATATATATATATATATATATATGTGTGTGTGTGTGTGTAATTATATTATATCATGATATATTATGTTGTATGCGTACGGTGACGTATGCATAATTACCTATCTTAATATTTATAAGTAAAGACAATGCATGTATGCCAACCTACAATTGTCGACGAGCTGTGGACATTAGAAACTGGAGTTCTATGTTTTGTCGGAGATAATTTCGACTGGCATGGAGTTGTACCACTGATTAGGTGGAAAGTATATATTCTAACATAATGAAGATTGTAGTCAATGTTTTTACACATAATACATACTATTAATGCTCTTTAGGAGATAAATGTAATACATATTTCAATAGTTCTGTAATTGATTTTCTATGATGTACACCAATGGATAGCATTATGTTTACTTTATTTAATTTAGTAAGTTAACCTTGTTGACGAAGAATTATTATTCGGAGTATACAGAACATTAAAATCTGTAAATATTTGATAATAAGATGTTAATAGAAATAGAAATGCAGTATAACCACATGAAACTATTACTATAATAGATTAAAACCGAAAGCAACCTCAGTTTATATCGCGATTATTTTAATTTAGGATGTGTTTTATAAAATACTTCATAGAAATTTAATATTTGCCACATATCCCATCAGGCACATATATACACTTAGTAATTGCATATAATGATATTTTATATATTTATTGCATAAAATGTTATTTTATATATTAATTGCATATAATGATATTTTATATATTAATTGCATATCATGTTATTTTTTATATTAATTGCATATAATAGCATTTTATATATTAATTGCATATAATGGTATTTAATATATTAATTGTATATAATGCTATGTTATATATTACATTTATTTACATTGTTATCATTTATAATCTACAACACTATAACACCAATATTATAACTTATATGTATCATTAATACCTACCGTTTTATATATATACATATTTTTATATATTATCTTCTACTCACTAGTGGTAAACATCAAGAAACCTCAACATTTACAACTACTACTTTATCCACTATGAAATAGTAGTGAATGGCATGCAAACTCTCTAACACACAACACGTTCGCATAATTCACCTCCCAGTCCATCTTTAGGAACTATTTAACCATTTAACCATTTTGATATTAGAAATAAATTAACAGCAAACATTTGAATTTCTGGACATAAACTAAGATATATATTATAATATATATATATATCATGATATATCAAATAGTCCATATAAATGATACGTTATCGTTATAGTACCGAAGTATAGCGATGTATAAATTTATATATGATTTTAATTTGAAAAATTCGTTCCACGAACCTATAATTATGTTAAATGTTATAATTGTTAGACAAGTTAGTTTAGTTTGAATTGTGTGAATTCAGTATTAAGATAATCAGAATTTTTAATATCATAACTCTTCCGTATATAATAACTAATACTGTTATAGTATACTTTTGATTAGTTTTATAATATTATAAACATATATTAAAGTCATATACTTAATTGTTCAAGTTTTTAAAACGTACTTACTATATTTACTCCCTTTTTTGAATAATGGACTAGTGGAAGACATTATACCTTCACTAATTAATTGTAATATTAGACAAATTAACTATTATTGATATACTATATTTTATTAATATTTTAATAATTAAAAAGCAGATGATGTTACGTTATTTAATTCTGTAAAATGTATGCAACATTTACAATATTATCTAAAATATTGAATTTTATTTTATATCCTCATGGAGTATTGATTATATATATTTATACTCTTCAGAGTATATATATATATATATATATATATATATATATATATATATATATATATATATATGTGTGTGTGTGTATGTGCAATGCACACTGTGCATTGCACAGTGTTCATTGTACAATGTACATATATACACAGTAATTTATAATATTATAGTTATTATCTATTAATGAATTTTACAAAGATTATAAATATTCAAAAATAATTTTAAATAATTTAAATTGCTTTTTAATGAAATATATGTTATATAATTATATTTAATTTAATTATTTAATATAGTTCTTTTGAAAACTTTATTGGTAAGTATTTGTAATAAGTTAAGTTATTATAATATTATTTAATTGTATAAAAGTATCATCGATATGAACGATATTACGGAAGCCAACTAAATCAGTAGGATTTATATTGTCAAAATAGTGATTGTTAGAGAGGCGGCCGTACGTAGTGGTGATATATTGCTTGATCTGTTGTTAAATTTGTTAATCGATTATATACGATACGTAATTGAGTAAAAAATTGCAACGGGGTAACCTACATAATAAATGCCTGTTACTGTATTATACATCGTTTCACGTTATTGGAGATAGTATTTCAATGTAAGACAGAGGAAAACAATTGTGTTTATTTATAATTATGTTTAAGTAAATTCAGAAGTAATTGTTGCAGTCAAACATTTTAAGAAAAAAATCGTAGTGCTGTAATTTACTCATTAAAATATACCTCTAGCATCTGTTTTGATGTGCCCGCAAATAGTATCCCTCTAATAATAGAAAGCAAGGTCAAATTAGAGTGTAGATTTCAGATGGTCGATTTATTAATCGTCACTGAGCTACTATTGATTAAGCACATGCCTCGCTAAGGAGTTGCGTAATGTTATGGTGCCGAGAGTGAACGTTGTAGTCTGTCAAACTCGTCGCCATGACAACGACTATGCACATCATTATGTATTCGCTCAATCACAGGCTCCATCAATCTTATGAATCCTTACCTCTGCAAGTGATCCTGAATTTATGATATCGCATAATCATCCGCGATAACTAACGAATAATAATTGAACTAATTTGTGTTTCACAATTGTAAGGAAATGGCCGAAGTAAATGAATTAGCAAAGAAACTAGATGATGATTTGCAATCTTTTCTAAATGATAAAATCGAAAAGGGCAAATCTACCGGCTACGAATATGTTCTTGAGAAAACACCTGATGAACTCGCCAACGTTTGTATTATTCACACGTGTATCAATTGCTTTAACAATGGACTCATTGTTTATCGTACAGTATTAACAGAGATGTTTTATTGTAAATACTTACATTTAATATTCTATGTTGAAGCTAGGAATTGAAATCACATCCTGCGTTCATGACTGAAATCGATACCTCAAAACCCTTGTCCGAAGCTACCGAAGGAATGATGGCAATGAAATATGAATCTGACGACCTAGAAGGTGAAAAGATAGTAAATACCGATTGTTATATTACGTATAATAATTTATATAGATACCAATATTTCTAAAAAATAAATATATATTAACTATATATCAAATATATTGTTGCATTGATTTACTCAAATATAATCTATATTGAAAGAGAAGACGTAGCAACTTTATCTTGTGTACATACGATTCATTTCAAGTACCTCAACTACAAGGCTCACTGAATTCCGTCGATTCGATTTGAACTATTCACCAGCATTCCTTCTTCCGTCAGTAAACGCCGAGAATTACAAAGACGAAGGCAACGTACATTTCAAGAACAAAAAGTACCGTTGGGCTATAAAGAACTATCAAGCAGGCATTGCAATCCGATGCAACGACAGGCAATTGAATTCGGTGTTGTACAGTAACAGCGCTGCAGCTAATTCTCATCTTAGTTAGTGGTTTAGCTTAGTTAAGGTTTAGCTTAGTCCTATCTTAGTTAAGGTTTAGCTTAGTCCTATCTTAGTTAAGGTTTAGCTTAGTCCTACCTTAGTTAGTGGTTTAGCTTAGTCCTACTTTAATTAAGGTTTAGCTTAGTCCTACCTTAGTTATTGGTTTAGCTTAGTCCTACCTTAGTTAAGGTTTAGCTTAGTCCTACCTTAGTTAGTGGTTTAGCTTAGTCCTATCTTAGTTAGGGTTTAGCTTAGTCCTACCTTAGTTAGGGTTTAGCTTAGTCCTACCTTAGTTATGGTTTAGCTTAGTCCTATCTTAGTTAAGGTTTAGCTTAGTCCTATCTTAGTTAAGGTTTAGCTTAGTCCTATCTTAGTTAAGGTTTAGCTTAGTCCTACCTTAGTTAAGGTTTAGCTTAGTCCTATCTTAGTTAAGGTTTAGCTTAGTCCTATCTTAGTTAAGGTTTAGCTTAGTCCTACCTTAGTTAAGGTTTAGCTTAGTCCTATCTTAGTTAGGGTTTAGCTTAGTCCTACCTTAGTTAAGGTTTAGCTTAGTCCTACCTTAGTTAAGGTTTAGCTTAGTCCTATCTTAGTTAAGGTTTAGCTTAGTCCTACCTTAGTTAGTGGTTTAGTTTAGTCCTACTTTAATTAAGGTTTAGCTTAGTCCTACCTTAGTTAGTGGTTTAGCTTAGTCCTACCTTAGTTAAGGTTTAGCTTAGTCCTACCTTAGTTAGTGGTTTAGCTTAGTCCTATCTTAGTTAGGGTTTAGCTTAGTCCTATCTTAGTTAGGGTTTAGCTTAGTCCTACCTTAGTTATGGTTTAGCTTAGTCCTACCTTAGTTATGGTTTAGCTTAGTCCTATCTTAGTTAAGGTTTAGCTTAGTCCTATCTTAGTTAAGGTTTAGCTTAGTCCTATCTTAGTTAAGGTTTAGCTTAGTCCTACCTTAGTTAAGGTTTAGCTTAGTCCTATCTTAGTTAAGGTTTAGCTTAGTCCTATCTTAGTTAAGGTTTAGCTTAGTCCTACCTTAGTTAGGGTTTAGCTTAGTCCTACCTTAGTTAAGGTTTAGCTTAGTCCTATCTTAGTTAAGGTTTTGCTTAGTCCTACCTTAGTTAAGGTTTAGCTTAGTCCTACCTTAGTTAGTGGTTTAGCTTAGTCCTACCTTAGTTAAGGTTTAGCTTAGTCATGTGATCATATTCCTACGCCAACGGTCAAGGACTAAGATTTTTCTCTCGGACTGTAAACGCCCATCACACTATCCTACGAACTCCTACAGAGAACTGGGGTTCAGCTCTAAGGGACTGCATAGCTGCCCGTAGATTTAAACCTGACCACTACAAGGCCATCGTGAAAGGTTAACCAAACTCCGTTGAAATCGACGTCGCAATGATCTCATTACTTCGCGACTGGTGGATAATTTGATAATTCTAGTGATCTATGATTGCATATTCGCTAAAAAATGTGCGATTATTATAGGTGCAGAGTGTTGTTTTGAAATGAAAAGATTCGGCGATTGCGTGAGCTGGGCAGATAGTGGATTATTGGTTTGTGGGTGGTCATTTATAGACATCATCTAAATGTATTACAAAGTTCACTATTTATATCTTATATTAATATCAATATATAACAAATTTAATATCAATATATAACAAATTTAATATTAATATCAATATATAACAAATTAAATATTAAGATCAATATAAAATGCATTTAATATTAAGATCTATATTTGTTATCTTAAGTTATAAGATTCATAACTTCCCTTTGTACAATAACCTCATACAATTAAAGCTATCTCTCTGAAAACAGATGAAACCAGACAATAAAGATTTATTAAACCTACGAAACACGGCAGATAGAAAGAGGGTTTGCATTCAGGGTTGAAATACTTATTTTTAAATTATAAGTAATAAATAATAAGAAGTATTAGCAAGACATTTCTTAAATAATCTATTTTTATTCTTAGAATCAAATATATATAAATTTCCATATGTACAAATATAATTCTAATTCATTTCACTTTGTATATTAATTGTCCTAAATAATAATTATCAATTCTATAATTAGATGTCAAATTTGAATTTAAAATATTTTTAAATTTTATAAACTTCCTAATAAAACATTATTTCCACAGCGAGAATTTGACAGAAATGAACGTAAGAGAATATTCCAAAAAAATAAACTCGAAGCAGAAAACAAAAGAATTCTGGAAGCAATTAAAGTTTAGACACGAAACACCGGAAATAATCTCGATGTAAATAACTCAGTTTCGCTAAAAGCGCAAATACTGAATTCTTAACTGAACGCGAAATTCCACTGTCCCTCGTTTGCAGTCGAGGAGAATCCGAATCGAGAAGAATCTGATGTCGATTGAGAGTCAACACCCTGGCGGCGGTAAGGTTCATTTGGTAAAGGTCGAAGGTGAGACGGAGACTCTGCGTTGGCCGGTGCTGTTCGTCTACCCGCAGTACGGCGAAACCGACTACATCGTCAGCTTCGACGAGCTTCAAACGTTAGTTGTCAATAAATAGAGAGTAATTTACTCATTATTCTTCGTAGTTATTTGATGTTATTACACGACTGCAAGTATTTTGTACTGAAAGTATGCTTTTTAAATAATTCTAACCTGGATTTTAATTATTAAATATGACTTGTATTTTATTGTTTTGTAGATATAAATAGAATATAATGTTGGTATATTTTAATGTAATCAATTATGAATCTATTATATTGCAAATTAATAAACTACCTTCATTTTCTCTGGGGCATGCCGATGAAATTATTCAATAAATTCATATTTTTATGAATATGATCATTTTTATTAATAAAACCTCCGAATAACTACTCCCTTACATAATCTACTGATACACAATAGATTCTCTGACCATTTGGATTCCATGTTCAACTCGAACGAACAGCGGATACATTGGGATGCGGAGGGAGAGTACGTAACGAATAAAATTATTGTTAGTGTAATTACAGGAAACATTCCAGCCAATTTTCAATGTTTCGTTATACAATAAATGTAAATAAATTCATCGAAGAAATGTATGAGACTGTGTAAAAGTTACGTCATATGGTTTCTAGTAAGTGTTTAGCCTCGATTACGCAATAGTAGCTATTGTTTCATTGGTATCGCGAGAACATACACTACCATTCTTTTCAAAAGAACTATTTAGTCTATATCCTTCACTATATCTCATCTAAACAAATAAATACGCAAAGGTTTACTTCGAAGACAGAGATTCTCAAACTCTGCATCGCGTCAAGAAATCATCTACACTCCTAGAGGCTCTTCAACATCAAAAGTTCTTATAATTCAATATTCTTAAGTTATAATAATTATTAATTTATTTATTACAAAATCTAATGATAATAAATTACTATATAAAGAGATATATAAAGAGATATCACGCCAACAAACACTTATCAGATACTTAATACGAGGAGGGACGCCAACTTTCATTTTCATGGTGGACAATTCATTCGGACGACGCTACCTGCAAAACTACACGGTTGTCAAATAGAACAGGCGGAGAGCAATCATCTCCCTCGTCAAACACCTCGTCAAACAGCTCGTCAAACACTTGGTAGAGCAATGGGTTGCCTGGTCTTCGCCACTAATGAATCACATGAAGTGTATGCCTTCGTCGTTGAATATTTTCAATAACCTGCAATTGTTGTTTTTGGAAAGAGTGTTTTAATGTTTCGCTATATTTCAAAATCAAAATTTACATTAATCAAAGATTTGTTATGTAATTTATATAATTCATTTGAATTTCTCTATTGGAGAATACTTAAGTAGGGTGTCTGTAGGGTGTCTGTAGGGTGTCTGTAGGGTGTCTGTAGTGTGTCTGTAGGGTTTAAGGGGTGAGTAACGTTCGATGACAGGCAGGCTAACTTCATGAAGTCGTCGAGGTCCATTGTTCTCGACCTTCTTTTATCGAAGTCATTGTCTTCTAATAGCGACGTCACTTTCTCTTTGATGTCAAAGTCATCGCCGATTGGCTGCGTTACGTTAATAGATGTAATGTACGAGTAATGTAGATAATTGCAGAGAATAAATTAAATCAAAAATATATTATGTATTCGTTTGGAAATTACACTTTAATAAGGTTTATTTAAGTGTAAGATCAGAAAAGAATACTGCTATATTTTTACCTTACAAAATGTAACTATATTTTTAGTTATAAAAATATACAAAATTATGAGATAAGATTTAAAGTTTAAAATACAAAAGAAAAGAAAGAATTTATGAGCAAATAAAATGCTTTATTTCATTTGATAACTCTTATATCTTAATAACATTGTTATATTTTTGAAATTGCAATTCTATTTGCAATCTAATTATAAAACATAATATTACGAAAATTAATTTGCAGGTTTATTTTGCAAATTAGAGGAACTTAGAATTACTTTAAGCTTTTATAAATCATTTGAAAGAAAACCAGTTTCATTTTAATAAAAATTAAATCGACGATTTCGCCAAACCGACTAATTAAAATTGCAGTCCCAGAACTCGAATGGCATTTAATGCAAATAATCTACTTAATGTGACCACTACAAACTAAGATACCAACTATATTGTGTATAGAACAGTGAATCTTGTAATTCTTTTCCAGCATTTGTAACACTTTCTTATGTCTGTTAAAAAGGAAATATGGTTTTGTTAAATATTGACACTTAATAAAACAATGAATCCTCGCTATTGTTAGTGATCATTACGCATAGCAAAGATGATTCAATACAACAAATTCATATCATATCGTAAGCTGAATATGACCGGAGCGAGTGAATGTTTACACTCGAGGTTGGGACAACGGCAACACTCGGGATCAACCAACTTGAACTCCGCCGCAATCGTCTTGTTCTTACGCGAGAAGCAGATTCGCAGGAGTCCGTCCCACTCGGGGAAGTTGATGGGAGGCGGTGGTTGCCGTGGTTCTATCCGCACTACGCTGGACTCCACTTTAGGAGGAGGGCGGAAGTTGTTCTTGCCGACCTGATCGAAAGACGAAAGAGTGGTTTCGG
Source organism: Osedax frankpressi (assembly GCA_964035775.1). Taxonomy (NCBI): domain Eukaryota; kingdom Metazoa; phylum Annelida; class Polychaeta; order Sabellida; family Siboglinidae; genus Osedax; species Osedax frankpressi. The sequence continues at coordinate 3,332,278 of OZ038312.1, read as the reverse complement.
GATAAGTGTCGCAATTTTGGTTTGCGAATAATTTAAGTGTAGAATTTACGAAGTATTGTAATAAATTATTTATCATAAGCATTCTATTTTGTTTGTTATGCATAAATCGCAAAATGTCAATTATTAATGAGTTCTATAATTAATGGCTTTATTTATATATTTATTTTAATCCAAAATTACATTAATATAATATTGAATTAGTTTAGTTTCAATAAGGTTTATAGGAAGTAGTAGGTTAACAGGAAGTAGTAGGGTTAACAGGAAGTAGTAGTAGGTTAACAGGAGTAATAGGGTTAACAGGAAGTAGTAGTAGGTTAACAGGAAGTAGTAAGGTTAACAGGAAGTAGTAACACTCACCTTCATTAGCATATCGACCCTGGCCAACAGTTGAGTATTAACAGACAATCTGCAGTACAGTTTCTCCCCGGCTTTTGCCACAAGTCTTTCGGCGAATTCTCGTTGGAACATCAGCACGGCACATCTGCAATTCGTCGAGTTTCAGGAAATATAAACGCGAAGCCGCCGAGCAATCCGACATTTTAGCCATTGATTGATGACACTGCGCAAAACACTACTTGTCTAATTTCCCCCGACGTCATTTCATTGCGTCGTAATAAATCTTATATAATATATTAGCTGAGATTTCGCAATGGGCAAGAAATATAATTTGTGATGGATTGGGAATTGATTTTTTTAATTTTTATAAAACCTACAAAATAAAATAGACTTGATTTAGTTGAGCAATTTGAATTGCCAACAGATATTAATTATCAAAATAATAAGTCGTTATTATGTAATAAGTGTGATTCTAAAATTCAGAGTAAACATTAGAAAATAGTTCTAAATCTATTTATTATTTCATCATTAAAGATGATAATAGAATGGAGATGATGATTACTTATTGATGAGTACATAAGTACTCACCCACCATCCGGTGAACATAAAACTATGCGGTGTTATGATATTCGTGTTATTACTTCTGCTTCAATTTGTTTGTTCAATAAATAATTATATAACTAATTATAAATTAGAATTAAAAAAATTATGATATGAAAACTTGTTAAAAAAAATTAATTGATATGCACCCGATGATATAATATATATGTAATATATATATATATATATATATATATATATATAGATATGTATATATATATATGTAATAATGAACCTGAAGAATGGCCGATGCAATAAGAGTTTGAACACAATCGGAGACGAAATCTTACAAAAATGTGAAATTAATGTAAATATAAGACATCGACGTTTATCTTTACATTGGAGATTATTTGGACTGAAACAGCAGAAAAGAAACGTGTTTGGAATATGGCGGAGAGCTTGAAGACGAACCTGGTATGGTAAATTTGCAACGCAAACATCGAAGAACGGCAAATCGATTTTAATTGCGTCTCCCATTATAATCTGCAATTTACTTTGCAGTGGGCTGCAATGTAAATAATAACTGATAAACATTTCACTTAGCAAATTATTAATAATTGAAACCACGATTTGCTACGATTTTGAATTCTTAAAATCATTTCATTTCGTGGCATTTGTGAAATAATTCATATTTACAACTTATTTGTTCAGCTTTATAGAAAGTGGACACAAGTAAATCTAATGTCGAAGTTGGCATCGTACTACCTTCCTATAACTCGCTTCTGCAATTCAGCCGCTAGTCTGGGATCCAATTCACAAGCGATGACCTAATGAAATGGTTTTGTGAGTTTAGTTTGTAAGCTATACGCATATGTATACAAGGGTTTAATGATTAGTCATATATATAGATATATATTAATAATAAAAAAATTACATATTCATATATAATGAACCATATAACTATATTTATTTATAATATATATATATACAAATATGAAACTATATAATATTTTATAACTTGAACATTTTAAATATTAGAATAAAATATATTTTCAATGCAATGAAGTAAATTTTATATTATTCGTGATTTATAGTGAAAACCTTTTTAACTTTCTCTAAAAGCTTGACCGTCATATTTCCTGTCCCTGGACCTATCTCAAGAACCGTGTCAGTCCCACGCAGTGCCGCCTGTAACAATGAAATAATAAATAGTAATGATTAATAAAATATAATACATATGAAATGAGCTAATAATTCTATTACAATGTTAAAGTAATTATTAACATCTAAATATAATTATTAACATCTAAGTAATAATCTATATATAGATTACATATACATTAATATTAATAATCTATATATAGATTAAATATAGATTAATATTAACAATCTAAACCTAAACTATTGGATTAAATTAATTTCATATTTCGGCAATGTGTTGTTTAACTGGAATAAATATTATTAACTCAATGCATGTAAATAAAAACCTTATCAATCATATTAACAACTATCAACGGATTCTTCAGTATGTGTTGGCCTAGGTCATGATTAAATCGAATTCCTGTACAATTATTTATGAAATCATATCAACATTTTTATGACATCAATAATTCAATTTTATATAACAATAATTGTCTATAAGCAATATGTCTATAAGTAATATGTCTATATTAGTAATATGTCTATATAAGTAATATATCTATATAAGTAATATGTCTATATAAGCATTATATCTTTTAGTAATATGTCTATATCAAAAATATGTTTTCAATTTACTCTAAATATCTAAATATTTTATAATAAATATATTATTTGCCCCACTCCGGTTGGCTGCATAAAGCATACGGAGATATACAATAAAGTGATTGTTCTGTGAGAAAGGATTGATTGTTCTGTGAGAGAGGAGTGATTGTTCTGTGAGAAAGGAGTGATTGTTCTGTGAGAAAGGAGTGATTGTTCTGTGAGAAAGGAATGATTGTTCTGTGAGAAAGGAGTGATTGTTCTGTGGGAGAGGAGTGATTGTTCTGTGAGAAAGGAATGATTGTTCTGTGAGAAAGGAGTGATTGTTCTGTGAGAAAGGAATGATTGTTCTGTGAGAAAGGAGAGATTGTTCTGTGAGAAAGGAGTGATTGTTCTGTGAGAAAGGAATGATTGTTCTGTGAGAAAGGAGTGATTGTTCTGTGGGAGAGGAGTGATTGTTCTGTGAGAAAGGAATGATTGTTCTGTGAGAAAGGAGTGATTGTTCTGTGGGAGAGGAGTGATTGTTCATTTTCACATCTTCTGCCAAGCACTATTCTTATGTGGACTAATAAAGATGTCACTTTTCTAAACACACATATGTTCTGTTAAATACAACATACTTCCAAACATCACCATCATATATTAAAACATATCACTTATATGAGACATCACAGTTTGCATTCAATCAGAAATTCTGCCAATAATAAAATCTGCTATTTAATATTCACTGAAATATTTGCTTCTGTCAGCAGTCTATTCCCTGGATGACACTGAACTCAGATTAAAGCATGCAAACTGCCAGTTCCTTGTTTACTTGGTCCGATGTCGAATATAAATATACATATAAATATACATATAAATATATATATAAATATACATATAAATATACATATAAATATATATATAAATATACATATAAATATACATATAAATATATATATAAATATACATATAAATATACATATAAATATATATATAAATATACATATAAATATACATATAAATATATATATAAATATACATATAAATATACATATAAATATACATATAAATATACATATAAATATACATATAAATATACATATAAATATATATATAAATATACATATAAATATACATATAAATATATATATAAATATACATATAAATATACATATAAATATATATATAAATATACATATAAATATACATATAAATATATATATAAATATACATATAAATATACATATAAATATATATATAAATATACATATAAATATACATATAAATATACATATAAATATACATATAAATATACATATAAATATACATATAAATATATATATAAATATACATATAAATATACATATAAATATATATATAAATATACATATAAATATACATATAAATATACATATAAATATATATATAAATATACATATAAATATACATATAAATATACATATAAATATACATATAAATATACATATAAATATACATATAAATATACATATAAATATACATATAAATATATATATAAATATACATATAAATATACATATAAATATACATATAAATATACATATAAATATACATATAAATATACATATAAATATATATATAAATATACATATAAATATACATATAAATATATATATAAATATACATATAAATATACATATAAATATACATATAAATATATATATAAATATACATATAAATATACATATAAATATACATATAAATATACATATAAATATACATATAAATATACATATAAATATACATATAAATATACATATAAATATACATATAAATATACATATAAATATACATATAAATATACATATAAATATACATATAAATATACATATAAATATATGGATCAAGTTATCGATATGAAGGCAAACTGTTGCAGGAGTTTTCGTGAGTTGAAATAAATTTTACAGATCAAGTTTCACATTTTTCTCTGATCCTATTTCCATGATTTACTCACTTTTAAACTATCTCACATTACTATTAATACGATATCTGTTGTTAAATGATTATTTAATCAAATAATAATGTTTTGTAGAGTATCGACTATCGTATATGTATGAATGTGTGCATATAGCTATCATATACATTATTATATATTTACATTATACATATATATTAATATATATGATATCTGGTAATAATTGAATTACATAATATATATGAATAATAAGTAATCATTAATTATATTTAAATAGTTTAAAATGTCAAATATTGGTGTCATAAAAAAGTCAGACAAAAGACAAAAGCGAAGCTTCTCTTCAGGTATTGTTCACCATTATTAATTATCATTATATTTGTATAAGCACATGCTACAAGATCACTTTGGTGTTGATGCATTCCAAAACATCAAGTTGATTTTTAAGACTACCTCAGTACTTTTTAGGAATACTTCAGTACTTTTTAGGGCTACTTTAGTACCAATGATTGACTATTTAAACTGTTTATATATTATTAAAAATCACATATTTTATATATATAATATAATTCACTTAATTATATAGATCATATTATGCATTAATGTCGTATGCGTCGTATGTGTTGGCACATATACGACTTCTTAGTCATTAAAGAAAAGTTATTTTATTATTTTATATATAAATTACCAATCGTTCAATACAAGAGATATATAAGAATAGCAATGTGAACTAGTTTAAAGTTTAAAAAGATATTTAATAATCATAGAAATATGATTACGGTCACGACGAATAAATCACTGAGTTGGATTATATAATTATTGAATAAATAGAATGGGCGTAATGTGCTTTGCGTATTTGTTTTTATTTCCGTCAGAGCATTGACTTGATCCACATATAATAAAAATATTAAGTTTAATATTTTAAATACCACCGAAAATAAATATTAAATAATAATTGTATATATTTATAAAAAAATAGAGCGATAAATAAGGTTTAAAATGTATTATTTTATCGAGTTCTAAATTTCCCAACTAATTATATTTATTAATTATATACTACAACAACCTTGCTTTTGTATATCTTTATGTTTTCTTGAAGATCTATCAGATTTAATTTTTGGCATATTTAAATAATTTTTTTTAAATAAATTATTATTTATTTATATTAATCTTTGAAGAACTAATTATTAAAATTTCATTTCAATAATAATATATATGAAATACATTATTATCTCCTTCCATTTATAATATTAATAATCATGTTAAACACGTTGATACATAAGCTACTATTAATTATAATTTAATAATATATTATAATTAAATATAATCTCCAGTCAAACTAAGATCACAAAGATCACTTAAACTAAATATCCTGAAAATAGATTTACATTTAGGTTATATGAATTATATTAATCTATAATTCTATCCAAGATTACCGTAATTATTATCTATTCTACTATTGTAATGATGTCTCCCCCGAATGTATAAACTAACTTTGGTGCAATCGATATAAACTAGTATACTCGTGAGTATCACCAAACCACCAACATATAGAAATCATACATTAATTAATTTGTATATTAATGTTTAAAATAAAAAGTTTTACAAACTGTATTATTACCAGATGGTCTAGTGGGATCCAACTTAACAAACCATGTTAATACTAGACTATAGCCAAGATTCTTAGAATATAGTGCCATATAAATCATATGTATAATTTTTTTCTCATATATAGATATTGATGTAGTGTATGAAACATAGATAGAAATATATCATTGAAGGAGACACAAACAGTGAATGACTTAAGCAATGATTATGACAATTCTTTAGTTTATCATAACATGTACTTAGTATTTATATAAATATCCAGTAGAATAACATTCATCGATACTGTAGATTAATAAAACTTTCAATATGTTTTTATTAAAATTCTCAATTCTTGTTTTCAATATATTTTATGTTAGTGTTTTGTTTAATAATCAAGTGTTCTATGAATGGTGATAGTATATGTAATGTTATTGTTACTTATTACATATTGTACACTATGAATTGTGAGTAATAAGAATTATGGTAAAGTTATAAAATATATATTTTATTAAAAATACAATAAATTCATGTTGTATGATAAGTTATCACTGCACAATTGCAAATCTTTATCTGTAGCTCTTTTTCTTTTTATATTTCCTTTCAACGGGAGATCTTGACCTACTAATTGAAACTCTGATCCTAAAAATTGGAAAATAAAAATAAATGATTTCATTACTAATTTTCTAGTGAATATAATATCTTGAAATAATAAAAAATATAATATTTTTTAAATTTCAGAGCAAACTATTATCATAATTTAAAGAATTTTAGAGTAAATGACTATATATGTCACATGAATGAAAAGTGTACGTAAAACTAAACATATTACAAGACATATTTCCAAATTCCATTTATTTGTATTAAAAATGCCAAATAATTAACATTTAGTTATTATTTTAAAACGTAAAATTTTGTTATTATTGATGATTAATTAGAGAAATGAAAATTTAAATATATATAATTTATTAAATTATAAATAACATTATAAACTTATTCAAAAAAAGAAATTAGAATATTATTTAGAATCTATTTAATTGCAAATAACAACATTTTAATAAGAGAATTTACTATTTACAAAATATATATCATTATTTTAAAATGTACTATACTATATTAAATTGCTTTATATAAAATATATAGATATGTATAACAAATATGTATTAAAATTAATAAATATTATATTTTTAAAATACTGCCTATTATGTAACGTATTCATAAGTAATAATTGAAGTATTAAAAATTAATAAATGTAAACAAACCTTTGTTTTGAATGTTTTTTCTTACGTTTATATCGTTCATCGCTAGAATCTGATGAAGCGTATCTAATAGCACAATAGATAGATGTTAATAATATATAATATAAATAGGTTATATGGAAATTATAATCGTATTAAATAGTAAAGATATAATATCCCTAAATTACATTCAATTTTTATATAGGGAAATAATACATCTTAGGTTAAAATAACACATAAAGTAGTCTCTAATTATAGTCTGTGATTTAATTTAAAATGAATCGTCGAGTTGCATAATCACCGGTGTTTCTTCGACTTCTTCTTCTTCTTGCGGCTTCTCTCCTCGCTGCTGGAAGACGACCGAGAAGAACTCGATGATCTTCTCCTGGATCTGCATTCATAACAATAAATAGTCGTGTGATAATTATTAGCAGAGAATATACTGGACATTGATTCTGGTCAATGGGCAAAGATAACAATTAATTCAAATACTATTATAAATATATCATCCATATATAGCATCTAAGTCTATGGATGGATTTAATGATTGTGATCTTACAGAGAAGTAATTAATACAAAGTACACCCACAATAATCTTAAAACAATGACAAATAATAAACCTCTTCTTTTTTTTCTTCTTATGGTTCCTTTTCTTTTCTTTTTCAATTTCTTAATACAGTGTATAATTTATTACGATATATGCAAAATTACATTAAATATTAAAATATAATTATTATAATATACCCAACTTACGATAAATCTTATAAAATAATTGCAATTCGCAACAATTACAACATTGAACGTAAAATTTTCACAAGTACGTACATCGAAGTTAGCGAAAACCACTCCGCAAACCCAAACCCACAAACGCGGAAACCTTTATTGCGTTGCTTCTGCAGCGGCGTCAAGAAATCCGAGTGGCCAAGGTCTTCGTCACTTTCGGAACTCGTCGAGCTGACGTCGAGGCAAATGCTGTTGCCCGGCTTCACTTTTACGAAGTTTCGGCATTGGAACGTCATATGACCAGCTGTGCGGACAATCAATATACAGTTATATTTGTCACATTGTATATTATAATTATAACCTGATACATTAAATGTAAATGTTTCAACAAAAAATGATATGACCAAGAGAAAATTAAATACTGTACGCTAGGGTGGATCACTTTGATACATTTTTCAATATTATTTATTGGCTCATCTATTATATATAGTAAAGATATGAGTTATAATGAATATATATAAATTTTAATTTTATTTTAAATTATGGCTGAGCGCCATCCCATTCAAATTTAACATGGGAGAGATACAATATTTAACATGCAATATATAGGAGCAATATTAAAATTATAAAATTGAATAGTAATAATGATTTTTTAATAATGAAAAATGGCTAAAAGCTTTATGATATATTATTAAATAAAAACATATTTAAAATTTTTTTTAAATTGTTAAGGGCCGGCGTAAAATTCGTTTTAAATTGTTACTAGGAAATTCCAGGAAAATAAAATTGTAATCATTTTTTTAATATTTTTAAAATTTTTTGTTCTTAAAATATTGTAAAATTTATAAGCAATATTGCATTAGTTATATTTGTTCCCTATAAAATGGGATATGATAAAAAAAAATATTACAAATTTATATTTAATTTGGATTTCTAAGTATTTTTCATGAAAAAAATTCAAATTTCAAATAATCCAAATATTTTATTTAGAAATAATTTTTTTTTAAATATATACTTACTATGCGATAAAATAAACTATATCTAATGTATACACCGTTATATGTATACACCTATATACACCGTTGAGATAATAAAAAAGTAAAACTTATTAAATTATATGCAGATATGTAATACCACAATGTAATTTTTACGAAATTGGATTTATTTTTTAATAGTTATAACTAATTAATATTAGCTATCATTGAATATAGTTAATAGTAAAAATAAGTTAATTTGAACATTTTATATTAGTAGTATTGATAATTTATTAATATTAGTAAATATAAATAAATTAGAAGCTGCTGATTACTCATCATTATTGGTGTAAATAAAGTATAAATGGAGATTTATTGCGTAATTTCATTGTGAAAAATTATTTTTTTTTAAATTTATAGTGGGTAAACAAGGAATCATAAAATGGCGGAAATAGTAGGGTAAACAAGTATTTATTTATTTTTAATGGGAAATTTTAATAAAGTCGATAAATTCAGACTTCTGGCGCTACCTTAATATTGCAAATATTTTTTTTTTAATTATATGATTAATTTATATATGCCTTATAGTTTATATGCTGAGTGAGCCAGTTAATTCTGAAAAAAGTGATCACCCATACAATATATTTAAATAAATTATAAACTGTATAGTACACTGAACACAGTGTGCAGTGTACTATACAGTTTATAGTTTATTTAAATTGCACGTAAATTGGTACATATATCAAGTTAATCAAATTTCATTTATTAAAGTAAAGTCTATAAAATTAAAGATTCTATAAGTAATGTCATAACCGAATCCACATTTTTTGCAGTTTGAATTTGCTTTCGATGTATCGATGTGCGACAGCTTAGCAATAAGATCTGGTCATAGGTCATAGGTTAGAGAATTAATGCAATACATGAGGAATTAGAAATTAGTTTTTTAAACCCTGATATACAATATTTACATTGTAATCTCTCTTCCCTCATTAATAACATAGCAATATTAACAAAGGTAATAATGCAGTTCATTATTTAGAGAAGTTTTGACTAAAAAGACAATATGCGCAAATGACCGGTTAATGACCAGTCTACCACAACTAATGGCGGCACACACCCCTGGGAATGTCTGATAGCGATTCTGAACTAAACGAGTTGACATTGTGTAATGACAATGACTCGTAGCTAATGTGAGTCCTAGAACATAATCTTTGTCGAAGAATGTTCCGGCGACAATGACCAGGAGGGTCACTGCAGAAGATAAAAGAGAGCAGAGAAGTCGTAACAATAGTTTCAACTGCATTTCCAGAGACATCGGCAAATAAAAAGAGACAGTATAATGTTGATATAATATAGATATTTATAATAAGTACTCTACTATAGCTATATTGTTTCACTTTACAAACAATAATATTTGGCTTAAGAGGTTACTCGATGAATATGATGCAATAACTTATTTATGATTATTAAATAATATTGTAATACGTGAATCTATTGTTGATTAAATCTTGGAAACAAAGTATTATATATAAAATAAAATTATACTTCCATATGACGAAGTTGGTAGAGTTAATTAATACTCAACTTTCTCAGGTAAATAACGGTGAATAAAGTTCTATGTACGATTAACAAAGTATACGGATTCTGGACTAGTCGATGATGTTCTGTCTATCCCATTTTAATAATTAGTGCCTATATTAATTATTGGATAGCTCTCGATAGTGCCGTATATAGTTACAGCTATATTAGGGTATTGTTTAGTTCACTGGGCAAATAGTGAAACGGCGAGACCGTGCGTGACGTTTTCTCACCTCGATGCAGTTACTTCTAGTAATATCTGGAGAATAATATATGCAATAGAAATTCAACCATAAGTATGGAAGATGACTCGATCACTAAACTGACTATTTGAGATGTATTATGAATTCATATTATATTATATCGAAAGCATGCCACTGTATCAGGAATTAAGTCGCACATGAAATATCGATCGCTTACTCGGAATCACGCCCCATACCCGTAGTCATATTATTGGCGGCTAAAATATATTCGAACCAATATATGGCTAACCGATTCAATTATTTATTAATTACAATTAATGATTAAATACAATTAAATTATTAATATTTATATTAACTTTGCAATTTGCTAGTTTCCATTATTAATATTGTTTTAACATTTATTATTTTTTAAAATGATCATATAATAGAAATTGTAAAAATGAGATATATGGAGTTAAAAGTTTAATTTAAAAATTGAAATTTCGAATGAAATCGAATTATTTTATATTTTTATTATCTTTGTATATTATCTAGTATAGATACATACATAGTTATAGATACACTATGTACGATGTGAACTCTATACGGTTAACAGGGTACATCTAGCTAGTATTACCAACTTCACAATATGCAGTGGACACAATAAGTTTTTTATTTACAACGTACAACGTACTTTTATTTACATAATGTACAACGTACACTGTACGTTATACATTATGTAAATATGTATATTATGTACGTCATACACTACAAGTTGTTTATTGTAGATCTTCTGCATTATTTATTAAATATTTCAAAATGCGCCCGAAGAATTTGGGTTTTCCGCCGCCCGTTCCCTTAACATTGTTTTCTATTCACATTATATAATGGAATACAATTCTCCTTATAATATTAATTAGAAAAATAAAAAGGCTAATACCTTAATGTATATATATATTAATATATATATATATATATATATATATATATTAATATATAATAACTTATGTAGTACCCTAAAGTAACTAATTAGTAACTATATATCTGCTGCCATTGATATCCGTAATCATTTAAATAATAGGTTCCTCCTGCCACCATTTAAATATCTCTTCTATACCAACGAATGAACATTTATCAGTTACGTATCAAATCATACCTATGAGATAATATTAACAATTAATTCTGAAATAAAACAACATTATGTAAGATACATAATGATAACTGTTTATCTTACTAATTACTATTAATAATATTAGATAGGTCACCAGTATTTTATTCTAATTGTTATCAACTTAATAATCAGATAATTATTACGGCATTTGTAAATTTATAAAATCATTAAAGTTTCATTCTGATAAACTTAGCGACTAGACTTGTAATAGACATTTAAATGGACTTGTAATAGACATTTAATTGGACTTGTAATAGACATTTAAATGGACCTGTAATAGACGTTTAAATGGACTTATAATAGACATTTAAATGGACTTGTAATAGACATTTAAATGCATTATTAATAAATTCTTTTATTCAAAAATAATGCAAAATTTATATACAATTTATGGGATTTTTTAAACTTGTGGGAAATTATAAGAATTTTAAAACATATATTTTAAACTGGATATGCCGATCAATTAATAACATTCATTCATTCGAATAGTATCAATATCCCCACATTGTAGGTCCTACAATGTGGTCCTACACTTTGATTATGCATAGGGCCCTGACAATACTACATTGATTCGTTTATCTCTCGTGCTTTCTTTTCACTATCATTAATTTCAATATTTCGCTATTTGTTCATTTCACTCCGTAATTCTTGAATCTTTCGTCGCTAGATACCAACTCGATAGCTCCTCGTACAGGAGCTCCTCATTACAGATTATCTAACTCCATGTAATAGTTTAGGTAACTCTCTGTTGATTAAAGAAATAAACAAAACTTTCTTAGAAATATTGTTTTTTATAAAATTAAGGATGAGTCATCGACGCCGGGATTTCGAAGTCGAAACCATGACAACCGCATTTCATGCCTGCCACCATGCAGGCGAACTTCAGAGATTTGTTCAACGTGAAATGCGATGAGGAACATCCGTAGCGTAGCTCCGAGTAAATAAAGGAGGCGACGAAAGTGTCTCCGGCACCTAGAGTGTCGATAACCCCTGCGAAGGAAGGTGGGGCTTAACGGGGGCTTAACGGGGGCTTAACGGCTGCAAAGGGAGGCGCGGCTTAAGTTAATTATTACCACCTAGCGGCCTACCGTTGCGAGGATGAAATGATGGCACTGAAACCATGCTCTTAGAATTGCTGGCAATGGCTCCATCTTCCCCCCAAGGAATCACAACTGTAGACCTATTCGATAGGGGTAAAGTAAGATTAAGGGTAGGGGTAGGGGTTTGAGAAAAGTAGGGTTAAAACAATGAGTAGGGGATATAGAGAGGAAAGGGGTAGATGTTTGCTAGACAATAAACCCCACAATATACATCATAATAAGCCGACCAACATACCACCTCACACACACCACACCACACCACACACCACACCACACACCACACCACACACCACACCACACCACACACCACACCACACACCACACACTCCGCGTTCTCACCCAGGTTTACAAAATGGTGCCAATTCCTCAATGGCATCCTCCATATTGTCATGTCCGCGATGGAGAGCAATATCTTTACTGATGAAGGTGTAGTCACATAGGACTAGCAGACTCTCTGATGGGGCGGAGCATAGAGTTAAGGTGGGGCTTAGCATTGGTACTAGGGTGCAAGACTAGCAGACTCTCTGATGGGGCGGAGCTTAGAGTTAAGGTGGGGCTTAGCATGGGTACTAGGGTGCAAGACTAGCAGACTCTCTGATGGGGCGGAGCTTAGAGTTAAGGTGGGGCTTAGCATGGGTACTAGGGTGCAAGACTAGCAGACTTTCTGATGGGGCGGAGCTTAGAGTTAAGGTGGGGCTTAGCATGGGTACTAGGGTGCAAGACTAGCAGACTTTCTGATAGGGTGGGGCTTAAGTGTTATGGTGGGGCTTAGCATGGGTACTAGGGTGCAAGACTAGCAGACTTTCTGATAGGGTGGGGCTTAAGTGTTAGGGTGGGGCTTAGCATGGGTACTAGGGTGCAAGACTAGCAGACTCTCTGATAGGGCGGAGCTTAGAGTTAAGGTGGGGCTTAGCATGGGTACTAGGGTACAAGTCTAGCAGACTTTCTGATAGGGCGGGGCTTAAGTGTTAGGGTGGGGCTTAGCATTGGAACTAGGGTGCAAGACTAGCAGACTCTCTGATAGGGCGGAGCTTAGAGTTAAGGTGGGGCTTAGCATGGGTACTAGGGTGCAAGACTTAGGATAAGGATTTGGCTACTAGATTATCTGATGGGGATAGGGTTAGGGTGTAGGGTGTGGCTTGATAAGATAAGAGAGATTTAATTAATAAACCCCTTCGAATCAACCCAATCACATAAACCCCATTATCTATAACCCCCCATCGCAACTCATCTCCATTTCGTAGACCATGGCGATCTCAGGACCCATCACAACACGCCTCCAGTATAAAAAACCATAGTTGTTGTTGGGTTTTTCAAATTCGAGTGATACAATAATCTTGTTGTCGGGGTGAAGTTGGTTGTGAAGGTAAACAATAGAAATCATCGCTTTAATATCTGCTATCTGATGACGCAGCTATAGGGGAGGAGTAGGGGGGCAGTAGGGGGAAATAGGGGGGATATGGAGATTAGGGAGGTGTAGGAGGAGATGTAGGAGGGAGTTAGGAGAAGTAGGGATGTGATGTTGGGGGCTATAGGGATGAGTGGGGGAGTAGGGGGGATATGTAGAGGGATATGGGAGAGTAGGAGGGCGGTAGGGGGAGAGAAATATGGGGGAGATGTAGGGGGCTATATGGGGTAGCAGATCCTTATAATATACATAATTATAACATTAATAAATTCAACTCAAATAAAGAAAATACCTCGAAATGAATCCATTTGTATTTGTTCAAATCTATTTTTTTGAAATCATATTCCGTAAACTCCGGAAGATTTCTGAAAGTGTCAAAAAGATCAACGGGGGCAAATTGACGTAAAAGGGGCTAATGGGTGTTAAAGAGGTCAATAGGAGTTAACTGAGGACAATGGGTGTTAAAGAGGTAATGGGTGTTAGAGGTCATTGGGGTCGGTGTAAACAAAGCACTACTTAAGAGTTTTAAGCTAAGACAGACTTGTTATGGTGGATAATGGTACGTGAATTCGCTGCAGTGTTCACCAAAACAATAGAAATCGGAGTCTGAGAGCTTTTGTAGGCCACTAGGTGGCTGTGGTCTATTGACGACTCTTGGAAACTCTTAATTATGAAACTGAGCATATCAAATAGTATTATTAGTGAACACGTTAATAACTGAAGGGTATTTATAATTGCATATTGAAAATTCTTTTTATTAATATTTCATTAAATATAAATGTTTTAAGAAATTAAATAAATTTAATATCTAAATATATATATATATATATATATATATATATATATATATATATATGTCTCAAATTGCTAAACTAACTTGGTTTCTATTGTTTCGTGGGCAACTGTTCCAGCAAAGTGAACTTTAACCCCTAGCTTGGCGAGTACAGTGCAATTGTTTGAAGCGTTACCTCCTCGTTGCCATCTCTGGTCTTCGGCTCTGAAACAAAGAAACAAGAACTATATTTGACGGCACTTCCAGCAATGCCGCGAATTTGTGAAAACATGTAATGCGAAGATTAATTGTCACATTTTACTGTCGTGTATTACAATAGGACAGGAAAACAATAAAATATCTGGACTAAAATATCTATTGTCACAAAGAATTTTGTAATCTTTGATTAACCTGCTATCAGTATCCTCCTTTGGGTATTGTTTGCAAATTGTAATAATATCCAGGCACACAAGTCCAAGGCAAAGAACTGATTCGTTGATCTGAATAAACAGTATAGAATACATACATTATATATATTGTATACATTGTATATATTATATATACCGACGCCTATTTTATATATGATAATGAAGTCCTATTTGTTAATAAAACAAACAATACATAAAATAATAAATATAATAATTATATATAATAAATCATAATATTCTTATATGAATTCTTAAAATAAATATTATTAATAAATAAATATATTTATACTTATAAAAAATATATATATACATATAAATAGGCACTCCATGCTGTGCCTTTCATATGTATTCTATCTATCTCTAAATTATCAGAATTATCAATCTAGTAATATCTCAAATTTCTCTCTATCCAACTTAAATATTTTCACCTGTTCACACCTCACCGACCTTTTCTCATTATCTAATTTATCCTCGCAATCCCGTACTGGTTCCACGTACCTCGTATTTAGGTGTCGCGTCGTCGGGGGCAGCGGTTGCTATGGCAACGGGGAGCGACGGGGTCATTTGTCCCAATGTGTTAACGACGTCGAGTCTACCGCTAGCAGCTCCAGCCGAACCATCGACGCTCTCCGCCTGTCCGTTGAGTGTTTGTTCTCGTTTAAGGACGTTGACCACCTTGATACCGGTGTCAAGCGGTCGGTAGTTAAGCGGCATTGCGTCAGCGACTAGGACGCCGTCGAAGTCGCATTCGACGGCTTCGACGATGTGGGCGTCGAGGGGTGGCGCTCCCATCAACTCGACGTAGTTGAAATCACCGGGGACGGTGGTGGAGGCGGTATGGGTGGGGCAGCTCTGGTCGATGGCTTGCAGGGCTCGTTCAATCTCCTCGACCGACGCCGGTTCAATGTAGGTGGCACCAGCCTTCATCGACGAGTCGATTGCGGTGGTAGTGGAAACGTCCAGGCCCGACATCGTCAACTGTCGAAAGACAAACTAAGTTATGGTCACTGACAAATTCAGCATACGATAAAACTTGTCATAGATTATAATTTATAAAGAACTAAAAATTATTTTTCTATATACTTAAATCTTATTTAGATGGAAATTATTTTTAGTATTTCAGTCGATTAATATAAATATATAATTATACATATATGTATATATTTAAATATATAAATATATTTAGATATGCATATATATATTAATATGTGTACATATATAAATATAAAATATAATTTATAAACTCATTAGGATATGTACAAGAAAACTAATAATATAGATGAATATCAATATTTTTTACTTATTAACCAGTAAACTAATATTTCATTGTACTTATTTGAGATTACTTTCTAAGAAACCAGATGATTTAACTATTATAGAATCTTATAGGATATATATATAACCTCAATTTAATAAATTAAATAACAAAAGAGGTTATTCGTTCCAAAAGCCTGAATTAAGTGGATCCCTACAGCGTAGCTTTTAATTTGATATCTATTCTCATCTTTAAATAAACAGTTTGAAATAAATAGATTTAAATACACAAGTGAACATAAAGTACATATATAGATGTATCTAAAAAATCCAATATGAATATCTAGGCCGTCTACCCATAATGCAATAACACAATTCAAACTACTATTATTATTATTTCTGAAATTCAACTGACCTAAAATAATAATTTTAATAATGTAATAATCTACAATAAATACTAATGCTGAATAAATACAAATATTATTATTATTGTAAAACATTTAAAAATTATTACAAATTTAAATGTTTATAAATTTAAACATTTCTATTTCTATATAGAACAAGTGTTACGACTAGATAAATCATGTATATATATATACATACCATATGGTGTGAAAAGCATGTGGATAAAATATGTAAACATCATGACAAACAATAGCTGGCATTGTATAAACAATTATATAGCTGACAAATAGCTATACAATTGTAATCAATCCAAGAACCAATTTCAAATTACCATATGAATAGTGTAGCAATTATAATTAAATCTCAACACTAGGGCAATGAATATAATACTAAGCAATTCTATATAAAACCGTATATTAAAAAGATTACTGCCAACATATTATTAACGAACCTATAATCAAATACTTCTGAATTAGTCAATATGAAATAACTTTCTAGACCATCATTAAAAACTAGATTATATTTCTTGATTCACATTATATTAATAATTTCAGTTAATATTGATATATATTTTAAAACGTGAACATATTTTTTTAATTTTTACATATTTTATTTGATATTAATATTATGACTTTTCTCTTTTAAAATATTAATTTTGAAATTTTTTAGACATTTAATTTAATATAATGCCACATTAAAGATCAAATATTCATAGATAAATCAATATTAAAATATATGAAACGGTTTATCATTATTATTTATGATTAGATATGTTCTACAAGTAGGGATAAATGATAGTAGTAAATTTATGTCATGAAATATAATCAGAAATGATGTAATATAAAAGTTAATATAAAACTCAGATAGTTTTAAGAATATTTTAAATTAGGATTAGGCTTTTAAGTTGACAGCAAATTATAATAGAATTAAATAGTGTGAAATTAAACGAATTAAAAATGAAAATAGAATTAAATCGTGTGAAATTAAACAAATTAAAAATGAAAATAGAATTTATATTACATATTATAAAAATAAAAACGAAAATAGAATTAAATAGTGTGAAATTAAACGAATTAAAAATGAAAAAAGAATTAAATAGTGTGAAATTAAACGAATTAAAAATGAAAATAGAATTTATATTATATATTATAAAAAAAATTTACATTTTTTATTTTAAAACAACAAGAAACTAGATCATGTAAATATTATATAATTATTTTAGATAAAAATTAAATATAATATATTTTATTTATTTTAAAATTATAATCTAAATATAATATTAATTATACACAATATAGTACTATAATATGCATTATACATATTAATGAATGTTGTATTTTGTACGTATAAAATATATACTTTACTAATTAATAGCTTTTCACTAATGAAATTAGTCAGAATGTCTTCAGCATGTCAAAGGATAAAGTACCTGGGACCTAATATTTAAGTGACCAATTATAATAAAATAAATAGATTTGTATTGTCGTGCGCAATTTGTTCTGCTGCAAAATTTGTATGGGTTCTCGGGTGTTTGTATATTTAGAAGCGCAGTTTACATATTAATATATTTTATATAACTCAAACATTTAAGAATTTACTTAATATATATAAATCACGCACAGATGATTTATTTAGGAGATTTTAGACATTTATAAGATAAAGTGTATTTCAAATAATATCAATTATACCAAATAAAAATTCCTAATTAGGGAAATATCTAGCTGTCAATTAAACTTTTAAATAACATGTATATCAAGAATTGTAAATATAAAATATATTTTGATTCGAAACTATTTTTTCCAAACTATATATTGTAATGACTAAGTATATCAATTGCATATATTATTGATTGGGTATCTAAAATATATATACGAGAAAATACGAATATATATATATATATATATATATATATATAGTAAATGTATTTTTCACCGATATAATATAATTGCATATAATGATACATACTAATATACTCTCATAAATTAAATAATTGTATATATGTAGGTATGTGTAATTTAATGCATAATATTAACAATATATTATAAATTATAATAAAAAATAATTATCAAATTTTGATTAATATATAATCTGAATTTGATTATTTAATATAATTTAAAATTATAATAACATAAATAAGTAATCTATTATGATATATAATCTATATATAGAATACAAATTAGATTTTACATAGTTAATTTATTAAATATATTATCTACATCTTTTTCATTCATCTTTTTTTCCGTACATTTTAGGGAATTTTCCGTTTAATAAATAATAACAGAAATACATATTACTAATCTTTTGGTATATAAATTATATATTATATTCATTTTTTACAAAGAAAATAATCTAGGTCATGAACCCCGTACAAATTGCACAGGACAGTACTCATACCGTTTTGATATCGCTTTTACATAATCATAGAACATAAAAATAATAGTTCTATATAATATGTATGCAGTCAATGATTCGACAGATTCTTAATTGATTAACCATTTAATAATATAATGAAAAATTACATTATTTTTAATAATATTTATTTCACTTTTTATAAACATAATAAAATAAATTACGACATTTATTCAAAACTAATTTCCCAAGAAATTAGACGATGTAACTAATAGAAAATATTACATAAATATTTAAAATAAAACATAACTAATATATTTTGAATGCAAACAAAATATATTTTCACTATTATATGACATAACATCTAAAATCAGCTGAATGGTTACTTAGGTAGTTTTTGGGTAATTTTACTAAAATTTATAATCAAAATAAATATATTTTCTAAAATATGCTTTTAAATACAGAACTCTTAAATTTGAAATGATATTTTTTTCTATGGTGAATTTATTCGATCATATATTATCAATATCTAATAACCAAACAAATCTCAATACAGAAAATGATATTAAACTAGATTATCGATTTAGGGTTGAATCTATCCCACACATACCTGCATATCATTGGATATCACCGAATACTGCATTTGGTTGGTATACGTTTGCAGAGAACAATTTGATACATTTTCTAAGTTCGTTTTTACTTTGACTGTGGCCGTCGAAACCGATGGAATAATCGTCGGGGAAAAGACCTCTCCCTCAGAGGGAAACAACTGAAAGTCGGTAAACTACTTTAACTTGTAATATCGGCGTTAAATGATAACATAACATTAGAAAAAATCAAAATTGAAGATTTATTTTGTGTAAATATAACAAAAAATTACATATAAAATTAATTAAATAATTCATTTATTTACAACTGATGTAATATTCTTTTATTTTAAATATTTGATTACCATCAGATATTACAATTATACATAATATTAATTATAAAAATATAATAATTAATTTAAAGATACAAACACGAGTATTTTCAAAAACGTCATTTTCTTTATCTGAGGATTTAATTTTTTTTCTCTGAAATAAAAATAATTATAAAAAGGTATAAAAAGTACAATTGATATAATATAATATAAAGTACAATTGTTATAATATAATATAATTGATATAATATTGATAAATTGTTCAGACAAATTTAATAGATAAATATTATATTGGATTCAAATATAGGTCATCTCATAGATGGGAAAGTTAATTGAACTAAATGCAGGTTTAATCTCACTTGGAATAAATATCATATAAATGAATACAAATTATTCTATGCGAGAACAATTATTTGAATTTTATAATATTTTATAATGATCACATTTACTATGGTTTTATTTAAGTTATTCTCTTGATCTACTCAATATCTACTTAAGTTCTATTCACGATCTACTTGCATTCTACTCATGTCCTACTCGTGTTTTACTTACCACATTCATTCGGACATTCTGCATTTGCCTGATATCTCGGGGTTGCAAGACAGCTCCCAGTCTCTCATTAATTAGACTGCATCCTCTTCCCAATGCCCCCTCACCTTTTACGCTTTCCCCTATATTTACACCTCCCACGCCACCTCTTCCCGCGCCACATCCAACTGCAACTCCTCCAACTCCTGCGCCTCTTCCCAGAACTCCTCCCAGAACTCCTCCCACAACTCCTCCCACAACTCCTCCCATAATTACCCCCCCTCTCCCTACGGCGGTAACGCTACGTTGTTCGGCTCTTTTCAAGAGACCCGCTCCGGTCTGTCGTTGGTACTGCTTCATCGCGAACAACACCGACGGGCAGGTGCGCACGTAACCCGGCACCGGGGTCAAAGATCCACCGACCCCGGCGCCCGCGGGGTCAGCCGCCGCTCGCGCCTCCTGGCGGCGCAGCGAATTGCCGTGGGGCCTGGCGACGAAGTGGGCCCCGTCGCCGACGTAGTGCACGAGTACCAGGTGGGGCCGGCCCACCAGGTACCACGCGTACCGCGTGAACCGGGGTCCCGGGGACGCCGACCTCAAGTTGTACAGGTGTCGTTTGACGATAGGACGCGTCGAACGACTCGGGAAGCGCGCTGTGCCCTCATTGGTCCACTGGTACTGGTCGCAACGCCAGTCGTCGACGTGCGATAGGCGGCCGGCAGTCGTGAACAGAAACATTTGACCACCGGAGGGCAGCACCGGAGGAGTGCTGAACGCGTAGGCGGAGTTTGGGGACTTGAGGATTTCGATGGCGACGCGATACTTCAACGACGTGTGACTGACGTGGAAGGGAACGGGTTCGATGTCACACCGGCCCGGCAGTATGGGGGTTTCTATGGGGGTCTGTAGTGGGGGGAGGTGGGGGTGAGAGGAGGCTGGGGGTCTGTAGTGGGGGTGAGAGGAGGCTGGGTGTCTGTAGTGGGGGGAGGTGGGGGTGAGAGGAGGCTGGGTGTCTGTAGTGGGGGTGGTGGGGTGAGAGGAGGCTGGGGGTCTGTAGTGGGGGTGGTGGGGGTGAGAGGAGGCTGGGGGTCTGTAGTGGGGGTGGTGGGGGTGAGAGGAGGCTGGGGGTCTGTAGTGGGGGTGGTGGGGGTGAGAGGAGGCTGGGGGTCTGTAGTGGGGGTGAGAGGAGGCTGGGTGTATGTAGTGGGGGGAGGTAGGGGTGAGAGGAGGCTGGGTGTCTGTAGTGGGGGTGGTGGGGTGAGAGGAGGCTGGGGGTCTGTAGTGGGGGTGGTGGGGGTGAGAGGAGGCTGGGGGTCTGTAGTGGGGGTGGTGGGGGTGAGAGGAGGCTGGGGGTCTGTAGTGGGGGTGGTGGGGGTGAGAGGAGGCTGGGGGTCTGTAGTGGGGGTGAGAGGAGGCTGGGTGTCTGTAGTGGGGGGAGGTGGGGGTGAGAGGAGGCTGGGTGTCTGTAGTGGGGGTGGTGGGGTGAGAGGAGGCTGGGGGTCTGTAGTGGGGGTGGTGGGGGTGAGAGGAGGCTGGGGGTCTGTAGTGGGGGTGGTGGGGGTGAGAGGAGGCTGGGGGTCTGTAGTGGGGGTGGTGGGGGTGAGAGGAGGCTGGGGGTCTGTAGTGGGGGTGAGAGGAGGCTGGGTGTCTGTAGTGGGGGGAGGTGGGGGTGAGAGGAGGCTGGGTGTCTGTAGTGGGGGTGGTGGGGTGAGAGGAGGCTGGGGGTCTGTAGTGGGGGTGGTGGGGGTGAGAGGAGGCTGGGGGTCTGTAGTGGGGGTGGTGGGGTGAGAGGAGGCTGGGGGTCTGTAGTGGGGGTGGTGGGGGTGAGAGGAGGCTGGGGGTCTGTAGTGGGGGTGAGAGGAGGCTGGGTGTCTGTAGTGGGGGGAGGTGGGGGTGAGAGGAGGCTGGGTGTCTGTAGTGGGGGTGGTGGGGTGAGAGGAGGCTGGGGGTCTGTAGTGGGGGTGGTGGGGGTGAGAGGAGGCTGGGGGTCTGTAGTGGGGGTGGTGGGGGTGAGAGGAGGCTGGGGGTCTGTAGTGGGGGTGGTGGGGTGAGAGGAGGCTGGGGGTCTGTAGTGGGGGTGGTGGGGGTGAGAGGAGGCTGGGGGTCTGTAGTGGGGGTGAGAGGAGGCTGGGTGTCTGTAGTGGGGGGAGGTGGGGTGAGAGGAGGCTGGGTGTCTGTAGTGGGGGTGGTGGGGTGAGAGGAGGCTGGGGGTCTGTAGTGGGGGTGGTGGGGGTGAGAGGAGGCTGGGGGTCTGTAGTGGGGGTGAGAGGAGGCTGGGGGTCTGTAGTGGGGGTGGTGGGGGGTGAGAGAAGGCTGGGTGTCTGTAGTGGGGGTGGTGGGGTGAGAGGAGGCTGGGGGTCTGTAGTGGGGGTGGTGGGGGTGAGAGGAGGCTGGGGGTCTGTAGTGGGGGTGAGAGGAGGCTGGGTGTCTGTAGTGGGGGGAGGTGGGGGTGAGAGGAGGCTGGGTGTCTGTAGTGGGGGTAGTGGGGTGAGAGGAGGCTGGGGGTCTGTAGTGGGGGTGGTGGGGGTGAGAGGAGGCTGGGGGTCTGTAGTGGGGGTGAGAGGAGGCTGGGTGTCTGTAGTGGGGGGAGGTGGGGGTGAGAGGAGGCTGGGTGTCTGTAGTGGGGGTGGTGGGGTGAGAGGAGGCTGGGGGTCTGTAGTGGGGGTGGTGGGGGTGAGAGGAGGCTGGGGGTCTGTAGTGGGGGTGGTGGGGGTGAGAGGAGGATGGGGGTCTGTAGTGGGGGTGGTGGGGTGAGAGGAGGCTGGGGGTCTGTAGTGGGGGTGGTGGGGGTGAGAGGAGGCTGGGGGTCTGTAGTGGGGGTGAGAGGAGGCTGGGTGTCTGTAGTGGGGGGAGGTGGGGGTGAGAGGAGGCTGGGTGTCTGTAGTGGGGGTGGTGGGGTGAGAGGAGGCAGGGGGTCTGTAGTGGGGGTGGTGGGGGTGAGAGGAGGCTGGGGGTCTGTAGTGGGGGTGAGAGGAGGCTGGGGGTCTGTAGTGGGGGTGGTGGGGGGTGAGAGAAGGCTGGGTGTCTGTAGTGGGGGTGGTGGGGTGAGAGGAGGCTGGGGGTCTGTAGTGGGGGTGGTGGGGGTGAGAGGAGGCTGGGGGTCTGTAGTGGGGGTGAGAGGAGGCTGGGTGTCTGTAGTGGGGGGAGGTGGGGGTGAGAGGAGGCTGGGTGTCTGTAGTGGGGGTGGTGGGGTGAGAGGAGGCTGGGGGTCTGTAGTGGGGGTGGTGGGGGTGAGAGGAGGCTGGGGGTCTGTAGTGGGGGTGAGAGGAGGCTGGGTGTCTGTAGTGGGGGGAGGTGGGGGTGAGAGGAGGCTGGGGGTCTGTAGTGGGGGTGAGAGGAGGCTGGGGGTCTGTAGTGGGGGTGGTGGGGGGTGAGAGGAGGCTGGGGGTCTGTAGTGGGGGTGAGAGGAGGCTGGGTGTCTGTAGTGGGGGGAGGTGGGGGTGAAAGGAGGCTGGGGGTCTGTAGTGGGGGTGAGAGGAGGCTGGGTGTCTGTAGTGGGGGTGGTGGGGGTGAGGAGGATGGGTGTCTGTAGTAGAGGGAGGTGGGTTAGAGAAGGATGGGTTTCTATAGTGGGGGGAAGAGGGGGGATTATGGTGTTTAATTTCAAAATAGCTATTTCTTGTCATATTAGCTCTGTTCTATTCCTGTTCTATTTCCATACATTATTATTAATTATTCTAAATGCTAACATGATCTAAGATATATCAACCCTCGCAGCCTAGATATATGTACCATAATGAACTACATACACACATACACACATACACACATACACATATACACACATACACACATACACACACACAAATGCATTCATAACATCGCAAACACACTCAATGTAAACTCAAAGTAAACTCAAAGTAAACTCAAGTAAACTCAAGTAAACTCAAGTAAACTCAATATAAACTCAAGTAAACTCAATGTAAACTCAAAGTAAACTCAATTTAACCTCAATTTAACCTCAATTTAACCTCAATTTAACCTCAATTTAACCTCAATTTAACTTCAATTTAACCTCAATTTAACCTCAATTTAACCTCAATGTAAACTCAAAGTAAACTCAATTTAACCTCAATTTAACCTCAATTTAACCTCAATTTAACCTCAATTTAACCTCAATGTAAACTCAAAGTAAACTCAATTTAACCTCAATTTAACCTCAATTTAACCTCAGTTTAACCTCAGTTTAACCTCAATTTAACCTCAATGTAAACTCAAAGTAAACTCAATTTAACCTCAATTTAACCTCAATTTAACCTCAATTTAACCTCAATTTAACCTCAATTTAACCTCAATTTAACCTCAATTTAACCTCAATTTAACCTCAATTTAACCTCAATTTAACCTCAATTTAACCTCAATGTAAACTCAAAGTAAACTCAATTTAACCTCAATTTAACCTCAATTTAACCTCAATTTAACCTCAATTTAACCTCAATTTAACCTCAATTTAACCTCAATTTAACCTCAATTTAACCTCAATTTAACCTCAATTTAACCTCAATTTAACCTCAATTTAACCTCAATTTAACCTCAATTTAACCTCAGTTTAACCTCAATTTAACCTCAATGTAAACTCAAAGTAAACTCAATTTAACCTCAATTTAACCTCAATTTAACCTCAATTTAACCTCAATTTAACCTCAATTTAACCTCAATGTATTTGCTCCACTTTGGAGGGTCGTGAACATATTCGTAAACATCCTTTTTGCTTGCGAATCCTTCTTTATCTCGTTTACCTTCTTTAATATGAATACCTTCATCTCCGTCTCTACCATTGTCTCTACCATTGTCTCTACCGTCGCCCCTATTGTCTCTACCGTCGTCCCTATTGTTTTTACCTTCATCTCTGTCATTATCTCTACCGTCGTTACTATCATTGTCTCTATCGCTAGTCCACTCGGGTCGTGCTCCTCCGGGTCCCGTAGTACCCACGGCGGGTCCCGTAGTACCCGCGGCGGGTTTCGTAGATTGCCGCGGAGCTGTGTGTCGATCTGGTTTCGACTGCGTCGAGTAGGTATGAAGGCGCAGGGAGGTCTTCGCGAGGAATGCGGCCGTAAACGGAGACGGAGACCTCGATCCTCGACGCCACGACTTCGGCATATCGGCGTCGACGCCGCCTACAGGCTGAGAAGCGCGTTTAGCTGTAGTCGGTCGATCTTTGCCGAAACGCGCGAGACCGCCGCCAGGGGTAACGGCGGCGGCGGTTTTCTTCGCGAATTTCGGGCGCCGCTTCATTTTTTTGACGCAACGTTGTCGTTTCGTCTTACCGACGGCAGCCGCGACCTCTACGACCTCCACGTTACCGTCGGCGTCAGGTCGGTCGGAATCGCAGTCGCCTGTCAGCCAATCGTTGGCTCCGTGTTTGCCGATGCTCGACGAAAAGGTTGCAGCGGATTTCTGCGTCGAGAGAAGTCGCAAGTATGTTATTCACGAATTACATGAATATTCAAATGATAAACTAATACATTAGAATATAAACTAATATATTAGAATATAAACTAATACATTAGAATATAAACTAATATATTAGAATATAAACTAATATATTAGAATATAAACTAATATATTAGAATATAAACTAATATATTAGAATATAAACTAATATATTAGAATATAAACTAATATATTAGAATATAAACTAATATATTAGAATATAAACTAATATATTAGAATATAAACTAATATATTAGAATATAAACTAATATATTAGAATATAAACTAATATATTAGAATATAAACTAATATATTAGAATATAAACTAATATATTAGAATATAAACTAATATATTAGAATATAAACTAATATATTAGAATATAAACTAATATATTAGAATATAAACTAATATATTAGAATATAAACTAATATATTAGAATATAAACTAATATATTAGAATATAAACTAATATATTAGAATATAAACTAATATATTAGAATATAAACTAATATATTAGAATATAAACTAATATATTAGAATATAAACTAATATATTAGAATATAAACTAATATATTAGAATATAAACTAATATATTAGAATATAAACTAATATATTAGAATATAAACTAATATATTAGAATATAAACTAATATATTAGAATATAAACTAATATATTAGAATATAAACTAATATATTAGAATATAAACTAATATATTAGAATATAAACTAATATATTAGAATATAAACTAATATATTAGAATATAAACTAATATATTAGAATATAAACTAATATATTAGAATATAAACTAATATATTAGAATATAAACTAATATATTAGAATATAAACTAATATATTAGAATATAAACTAATATATTAGAATATAAACTAATATATTAGAATATAAACTAATATATTAGAATATAAACTAATATATTAGAATATAAACTAATATATTAGAATATAAACTAATATATTAGAATATAAACTAATATATTAGAATATAAACTAATATATTAGAATATAAACTAATATATTAGAATATAAACTAATATATTAGAATATAAACTAATATATTAGAATATAAACTAATATATTAGAATATAAACTAATATATTAGAATATAAACTAATATATTAGAATATAAACTAATATATTAGAATATAAACTAATATATTAGAATATAAACTAATATATTAGAATATAAACTAATATATTAGAATATAAACTAATATATTAGAATATAAACTAATATATTAGAATATAAACTAATATATTAGAATATAAACTAATATATTAGAATATAAACTAATATATTAGAATATAAACTAATATATTAGAATATAAACTAATATATTAGAATATAAACTAATATATTAGAATATAAACTAATATATTAGAATATAAACTAATATATTAGAATATAAACTAATATATTAGAATATAAACTAATACATTAGAATATAAACTAATATATTAGAATATAAACTAATACATTAGAATATAAACTAATATATTAGAATATAAACTAATATATTAGAATATAAACTAATATATTAGAATATAAACTAATATATTAGAATATAAACTAATATATTAGAATATAAACTAATATATTAGAATATAAACTAATATATTAGAATATAAACTAATATATTAGAATATAAACTAATATATTAGAATATAAACTAATACATTAGAATATAAACTAATATATTAGAATATAAACTAATACATTAGAATATAAACTAATATATTAGAATATAAACTAATATATTAGAATATAAACTAATACATTAGAATATAAACTAATATATTAGAATATAAACTAATACATTAGAATATAAACTAATATATTAGAATATAAACTAATATATTAGAATATAAACTAATATATTATAATATAAACTAATACATTAGAATATAAACTAATATATTAGAATATAAACTAATATATTATAATATAAACTAATATATTAGAATATAAACTAATACATTAGAATATAAACTAATATATTAGAATATAAACTAATATATTAGAATATAAACTAATATATTAGAATATAAACTAATATATTAGAATATAAACTAATATATTAGAATATAAACTAATATATTAGAATATAAACTAATACATTAGAATATAAACTAATATATTAGAATATAAACTAATATATTAGAATATAAACTAATATATTAGAATATAAACTAATATATTAGAATATAAACTAATATATTAGAATATAAACTAATATATTAGAATATAAACTAATATATTAGAATATAAACTAATATATTAGAATATAAACTAATATATTAGAATATAAACTAATACATTAGAATATAAACTAATATATTAGAATATAAACTAATACATTAGAATATAAACTAATATATTAGAATATAAACTAATACATTAGAATATAAACTAATACATTAGAATATAAACTAATATATTAGAATATAAACTAATACATTAGAATATAAACTAATATATTAGAATATAAACTAATATATTAGAATATAAACTAATATATTATAATATAAACTAATACATTAGAATATAAACTAATATATTAGAATATAAACTAATATATTATAATATAAACTAATACATTAGAATATAAACTAATATATTAGAATATAAACTAATATATTATAATATAAACTAATACATTAGAATATAAACTAATATATTAGAATATAAACTAATACATTAGAATATAAACTAATATATTAGAATATAAACTAATACATTAGAATATAAACTAATATATTAGAATATAAACTAATACATTAGAATATAAACTAATATATTAGAATATAAACTAATATATTAGAATATAAACTAATATATTAGAATATAAACTAATATATTAGAATATAAACTAATATATTAGAATATAAACTAATACATTAGAATATAAACTAATATATTAGAATATAAACTAATACATTAGAATATAAACTAATATATTAGAATATAAACTAATATATTAGAATATAAACTAATACATTAGAATATAAACTAATACATTAGAATATAAACTAATATATTAGAATATAAACTAATATATTAGAATATAAACTAATATATTATAATATAAACTAATACATTAGAATATAAACTAATATATTAGAATATAAACTAATATATTAGAATATAAACTAATACATTAGAATATAAACTAATACATTAGAATATAAACTAATATATTAGAATATAAACTAATATATTAGAATATAAACTAATACATTAGAATATAAACTAATATATTAGAATATAAACTAATATATTAGAATATAAACTAATACATTAGAATATAAACTAATATATTAGAATATAAACTAATATATTAGAATATAAACTAATATATTAGAATATAAACTAATATATTAGAATATAAACTAATACATTAGAATATAAACTAATACATTAGAATATAAACTAATATATTAGAATATAAACTAATATATTAGAATATAAACTAATACATTAGAATATAAACTAATACATTAGAATATAAACTAATATATTAGAATATAAACTAATATATTAGAATATAAACTAATACATTAGAATATAAACTAATATATTAGAATATAAACTAATATATTAGAATATAAACTAATACATTAGAATATAAACTAATTATTAGAATATAAACTAATATATTAGAATATAAACTAATATATTAGAATATAAACTAATATATTAGAATATAAACTAATACATTAGAATATAAACTAATACATTAGAATATAAACTAATACATTAGAATATAAACTAATATATTAGAATATATTAATGTAGAATATTTATATAAAGTGTAGTAATAATTTCAAATAAACAGAATATGCAGGGTAAGTGCAGTATTAATTATCTGTGCGGTCATCTAATGATAACCTTCTTAGTGACCACTGCGGTTTTGTACATTTCATTTGAATACTTTGCATTCTTTTTAGGAGTTCTTCTTAAACTCTGCAATGCAAAATGATCTTTAGTATTTATAGTATTTATAGTATTTATAGTATTTATAGTATTTATAGTATTTATGGTATTAGTATTTATAGTATTTATAGTATTTATAGTATTTATAGTATTTATAGTATTTATAGTATTTATAGTATTTATTATATTTATAGTATTTATGGTATTAGTATTTATAGTATTAATATTTATGAAAAAGAATAAAAGAAACCATATTTCTCTTTGGGTTGAGACCATTGCTATCTTTAGCAGGAACATTAAATTGAATGCACGGCTCTTCCTGAAATAGACAATGTCAGCGTTAAATTCGGATAATGTTCTAGAGTTATAACCAGAACGTCTGTACGGACATTATCCGATTGATTGGTATCCTGGTGGATGTAGACAACGGTAGCAAATTATATCCATACAGTTATCTCTCGACGACGGACGCGATATCAATGTATTATATAACAATTGCATAACATTCCACGGCACTTATGTAATATGAATGCCGGGTCGAGAGAACAAATTCTACTTGCAACCAATGAAATCGGTGGTATCAGTTGCAATGCTCGGATTGTATACCGGGGTGATCTTTGTAAAGAGAAAATAATCTGCACGGCAGGACAACAGCGAAGTCGAAAGCCAAGGGAACCAACCTTGATCACACCCAGTAAGATTTCGTCATCGGCCGACGGGTCTGCCCCGAGGTCTAGGTACTGCAGGAGGGCTAGCGGGGGAGGCGACGGGGAGGCGGAGTCGTCGCCGTAGACACGCCTCCAAACATGCTTACGATATCGACGTGCCTCGATACTGACCACTCGTGCCAATGGCAGACTTATAGCAGCCTCTTCGGCCTGTAGCGGAGAGTGCAATAGCGAAGACGATAGACTACGTAATACAATTATATATAACAATGAATTTGCATCTTTATGAAGCTATATGAATAGCAGTAATGTAATCATTATTTTCAACAATATTTTATGCTATTAGAAAATAGAAATGTATTAAAATCCGGCAATTTATAAATAATAAAATATATTTATTCGCTTGCTAAATGTTGCGGTGATAAATAATATAATTTTTCTGAATATGTTTTTATGATATTTCCTCCCGTCTCCCCTTTGTTTACATTCCATCGCACCGCCATCTACTAAACACGTATATTATTTATCAAAGTCCGCATCCCGCAAACACAATATGGTTAATAGGCGTGTCCTACGAGGTCGCATAATTACGTACACTAACCGGAGCAACATCGTCCCGTAATGACTCCGTGTCCACTTGCTCGTCGACCGACGGAGTGACGCTGTCGTAGGTGTGTCGGGTAATGGTGCAGCGAGACCCGGAAGCAGTATCGCCCGACGTCAGTACGACGGTGGTAGTTGTCGCGGTCGCGGTCCATTCGTAGCCGTCGTGGTTCAGCGGGTTATCGCTAAGCGCGCCGGCGGAGCCACCTGGCGGCGGCGGCGGCGTCGACAATGTCTCGTCGACTATATAGACGTCGCCAGCGCGGAAACGTCCGTCGGTGGGCAGTTGAGACCACGTGACGGCCGCGTGGGGGCTCGAAGGGGCGCAGAGCAGATCGAGGGCAGCGCCGTCGTTCAGGGGCTCGACGCTGCGGGAATACGACTTCGTCGCCGCCATCGTGGAAGTGCGTTCGGAGCGACTAGAAGAACAGATAGGCGTGTAGGTAAACTGCTGCGCTTCAACATTAATCAAAGGAAAAAGAACGAACACGACGATATGATAGGACATGAAATAATGACAAAAGAAAAAAAGTTAGATTAGAACATTTTGCTAAATATAAGGTTAATTTGTCTCTTGCATTTCAGCGGTTGTTTTTGACTAGTTTTAATGATTTTTGGTTGAGTTTCGCAAAGGATAAGCTATTCGCATTTCATAAGATGGCAGTAGAATATAATTATATAGTATTTCTTTATTTTCTTAAATATATATAATCTATAATAAAATTATATACATACCACTAAAGTATATATACTTCTAGGTTTGTTAATTAATTCAAGTCTATTATGTTATTCTTTTTATTATCATCACGTATGACATATAAATACACCATAGACTATGAAAATAATAATTTTACACAGATATTCAAATAAAATAAGTATATTTTATTAATCCTATGGTTACCTTTTGACTTATACATGAATTATATTTATTTGGCTAAAGAACTTTTTAGATAATACTTATTAATTAATAATAACAATTGATTAATTTAACAAATAGTAACTACGGTATACACAAAAATACCAGGCGATGCAAGCAAATTCACATACGTTAAACATATATAATGATTATTTTATATTAGTCTATACAGGATATATTACTTTTTATTTTATGTTATAACAAATAGTTAGTAAATATTATAAAAGTATACTTACACTCTCACTCATGATGTATATAAGTATCACAATTCAATAGTATATTAAATAGACTATGGAATTAAGACGGTTAATTACTACATGCGTTACTATCGAGTCAAAACATGGTATTCATTCATTAATTGGTGAATTACATTATATATTAACATTATTGTGTATCTAGTCTCAACTTAATAACCTATTTATATGACATTAATATTTAGAATTTTAAAAAAATTATATTATATTATATTTTACAAAGTCTAGTTTATAAAGTACTGGAAGATAGTAAAATAACAATTTCTTGATATATAAAATGAGAGTATATAGAATAAAGGTGTATTCCTTTATTATATATGTATCTTACGAGAATAAATATATTATTTTTAAATTTTATAAAGTATTAATATCATCTTATTAAATACGCATGGCGTATTTAACAACTATTTCTGTATTTTAAAATCAAATTTATAAATTCGAAATATATTATACAACACCAAAATGATCAATTAAAAAATAACAAATGTAATTAAAATATGTACTTATTTAATTAAAATTAAATAAACATCAATAAATGAACTAATCATGGATGCATTATATGTATATCAATTTGGTATTCTAGAATTACTGATTAAATAATGATTTTAATAACATTTCTAATATTTCAGCCAGTGTTATTAAAGATATTTACAACTATAGTAGAATATATTCTATATATAGATGTACTTACAATATGATAATGAATAATATTTACGAAATTTGTCTGATTTTATAAAAAAAATATGTTTTATATATCGTGAGAAACAGGTTGACAACAAAAGGGAGCTGGTGCTAGATCATTAGTAACTAATGATAACAGCAAAAGCATGACGCGTTTGTTATCTCAATGATCAGAATTGTCGCTTCCGGCCTGTTACAGGCATAATAGGATTATAAATACCAGACTATAAGTCTTACCTAGGAATTCCGATAAATTGTGTCGTCGTTGTATTGTGGAAAATGAAATAACCATGCATAACTATTAAACAAATGCGCATCTATATTCACAAATATGACGTACATTTAATATGATTCAGAACTTAGGGTGCGTTGCTACATAGATTATTGACGAATCTGCTGTTAAAAATTAAATATATTTTTGTCGATATAAAACCCGGTGAAATTAAACCCGACATAAATATAAATACAGATCACACAATAATCATTGTTGTCGTTACTGTTACATTCGACAGCCAATATGATAATGCATATGCTAATGTAATGAAATATGAGAAATATTCAGATCTAGGAATTGTCATCCATTACTTGCTTTTCTTGGATCTTAGTCAGGTGAAAATCTGGTTCTGAACAACGAACTAGCCATCACCAACAAGTTTTGGAAGGTGTTAACAAGAAACATAAGGATACTATCGAAGATACTGGATACTTATATTTGAATGTTTTATGAAATTGTAACTGTTTTTAATTGTTTTTATTTAATTTATATTTTTATTATCTATTTTATCTTTAAAATTTATATATGTATTCAATAGTTAATTATCTTAACTTAATATTGATATTTAATTTCTTTGATTAATTTAACAATTAATTTATTTGAGATAATGATATTATTAGTTACATTAATTAATCACTAGTGTTTCTAATAAGTAATACTACCAAAATACGTAAATTCTATTTTCAGAAAATCTTAACATATCAAAAATCGAGAATATCAAAAAATAATAATTATATAAATTTAATTTATTTATAAATTTTTAAAATATAATTAAATTATAGTTCCGGTTGAATAATAATGAATTAATTTGTATTAATTAAATAACAAGATAACACAATGTGTTATATTTTTATATAGTATCATATAACTTGAGTAAATATAATATTCATAGTCTAATAAATACGAAAATATTTTAGAAACTATTAATTTAAGTTAATGAAATATTTAATATTTAATTTAAAATATTTAATTTAAGTTAATGAAATATTTACATATCTGTTATGACCTTTTTCATATTAAGCTACCACATCGAAGAGCTTCTGGGTTAGAGATTTAAATGTAATAATTATTTTGTTGGCTCCTAATACTTTAATCTCTAAATTTATTAGTTTTATTAATTAATAATGTACTACTATTACACCCAATTTTGTGTAGTAATATACCATACAATTTGGTATGGAACGTTCCATTTTAAATATTTTGTACTTTTAGCACAAATATTCCATAATATGCTGATATGTTACAATGTAATTTACAATTGGCACGTTTCGGAACAAAATGATCTGAAATGTGTTAAAACGTGCCAGTGTTATTTTTATATTTTATATGATCTAAATTGTTCTAATATGTGCTAGTATGTTCCAAAATGTTATAATACGTGACATAATGTTCCAATATAATTTTATTGGGAATATATATATATGGGTTGTAAATATCAAGTACGTACTAGGTACGACGTACCTACATGAATTTTAATACTTATAGAATAATAAAACTATTCCATTATTTTATTAATCTATATCTAAATTCCAATACGATTTTTAATATGTTTGGTAAATACTAATTTAAAATTCAAATTAATATTTTAAATTAATTTGTTTAAATATGATTACATGTAATTTATAGTTTATATGATATAATCTTCCTAACTAGTATATACATTTTAGTTTTATCTAATTATATTAAGGTATAATGATAATATGTTATATATTAGACTACTGTATAGATAATTTTCAAATATTTTTATCGTTAACGTTTAGCGATAATTTAATTATATTAATTTAAGAATTAAGTTAAGACTGAGTTAATTAACATTATGATTATGTTACAGTCATACTATGAACTAATTATATTAGTAACTTTATTTTTATTATCACATATAAAATTCTTATATAAATTAAAATAATTAATAATAATAAAATAAATTAATATTATTTATTTTACTTTCTTTTCTAAACTATGTATTTATTAAATAATATTAAATCTTATTTTTATATATTAAAATTATATATATATTATTTTAAGATACGGAGTTATTCTGAGTGGTATTTTATTATGGGCGATTTATATATGCAAAATTATTCTTCCAAGATAGCAAGTATACATGTAGAAAATCACATATTTCATATTCTAGTCAGCTAACCTCCAACTAATTATATTTATATATAATAATAATTAACTGGATAATAATTAAAAACTTAAATAATGTAATATAAAAAATATTATAGGGTGAAATAATATTATCATTAATTATAATGTCTGTATTTTTAACCCATATATATATATAATTTTCACCAAATCGACTACCATACGCTATACCAATAGTGTTGTTTATATGTTTATTGTGTTATTTATAGATATTCTATTTTTGGTAATAAATATATATGTTATGGTAAAAAACTATGATTTAAGTTATATAGACTTTGTAATGGTAATTGATTGCATTTATTAGACACTAAAATAATAATATGTGAGTTATTTTTGAAAGTGGAAGTACAAATAATTGAAAAACTTTCATATGAGAAAAATTTATATAGCTCTGATGTACAAATATACACGAATACAAATAATGGTGATAAGTTACATGATATAAATTCTAAAACGTTATTAATGTAATTTACAAATTATCTATATGATTTAGTCAGTTGTATGTCAGAAATTGAATTTCTCCAGTTGCTTATGCATATGCTCCAATAGCAGTTTACTGGAAAAATCTCTTATCTAGAGATTTTAAGTTGCATATCATATTGAAAAATAAAGTAGTATCAGTTTTCCCAAGTTGTCACTATTTCTGTTTTAAAATTAGTAAGCTGCCGCTGTAAGCATGTATTCTAGTCTGTATTATTTTATGAGTTTTGTGAGTCGTATTTTTTTGGTTTTCGATCACTAGTATGTTCAGTTTATTCACATTGCAAGTAATTGATATTCTATCGAATGCACATATAACTGTTTAATAAATGTAAATACTAAATAATAATAGATAATGAAAGAGGTGAAAGTATTTGATGACGATGTAAAAGCAGAAAGTAAAAAAAAGAAGGTTTATTTTGGTTTTATTCCTATATTATTTTCATACAAAATCTGAAAAAACAATTTGTAATAAATAATATTCAACTTTTTTATGAAGAAAAAGAACGGAAGCAAATATAATACTGTTGAAGATGATATAGATGATTATGAAGTGAAAAAGGCAAAAGCTAGTTCCACATATGTAATAGTATCATGTTAATTATAATAAAGTATTATTCTATAATATATTTTCTAATATTAATTCTATTAAGTCTTTATATAGACTTGGAAATTAAACTTTATTGAAATATCATAAGTATATATAATTTAAAGAATTTGAATTATATCTATAAACTATATGAATATGTTAATAATAATTTTATTATATTCATACGTATTTTAGAAAAAGAAGAAGAGAGCTAAACAATGTAAACACCAGAATTCTTCAAGTGATGAAGATTCTCATGTTAAAGTTAATCAAGATCTATTATTAGAAACCCTTTTAAACTTCTAATCTAATATTAATATTTGAGAATATCGTTATCTTAATTTTGTAATGTTATCCATATAATCTATATTGTTTCTTTTATATCACACAACTGTTTCAATTATACATATCAATTTAATACGAAAGCATATAATATATTACGTTATAATGATAATAATAATGTATTTAATGCATTTTTTATCATGACATTGGTTTTATTATTAGGTTCTCATATTATTAAAACCAATTAAATCAATAATAATAAATACAAATATAATTCATTAATCGATAATTATAGTAAAGTTGCTAGAAAATCAATTTAATTATTTCTATAAGTGAATTTATATAGAAGATTATTAATTCTATTACTCTGATATATAATATGATATTTTATAAAATGAATATATTTTTATATTGTATATTAATATTCTCATATTAAATTATATATATTCTTTTATATGTATATAATAATTATAATTAATAAAAATATATGCTTATTTCATTATACTGTTTATTCTGGTGATTTAGTTTGCTTTACAGTTACACATATTGAATAATTATAAGTAGTATTTATTGTATATAGATACATATTCAAATATAATATTGAATATATTATAACAATATTAAAATTATATTTTATTTAACCCAGACAAAAAAAAGAAAAATCACAATTAATAATTCAAGCGATGATGAAATTTCCCATGTAAAGGTACATTATATAAATATAGTAGATTATTCTATATCATGTTTATTTAAATATTAATTATTATACAATTATATTAATTTATATGAAAAGAAGAAGAAAAATAAAAAACAAAGAAAATATGAATCCAGCGAAGACGAGCTTTCTGTTAAGAAGGTTTTACAAATATTCATTTTGGTCTTAAATTCAAATCAGTTATTATCCAATATCGTCATTGCAGAAGAAAAGGAACAAAGATAAAGATGTTCAACCGGACTCGGTAGGTGAAATTGAAGTAACAAAGGTTCTAGTTGTAATGCTTTCTTTTTACCCATTTTTATAGTAGATCTATATAATAATTATAATTATAGAAAAAGAAAAAGAAGAATAAACGTAGTAAACATCAAGATTCAGAAGAGGAAGAAATTAAAGTTAAAAAGGTTTAAATTGAAGTTAAAAAGGTTTAAAATTAAAAATATATCTGAATGAATAATCTTTATTTTAGGGTATAATTATTTTCTAGGATTTTGATTGGGTTTTGGTAATTTAATACATTATAATAAGTTAAATTGCAGGCTATATATATTCTATAAATGTAAGTTTAGCTATATGAGTACATCATATAATTATATAATAAACTACTTATATTATAAATAATATTATATTATATGGACCACAGATCTGTTTTTTGTATGTATTTTTTTAAAATTACATTATGTATATATATATATACATCAAATATTAAGCTATACTAGCGGAATCATAAATTAGATAAAATATTTCTAAATAATATGTTATTCATTTTTAAATTAATTCTTTGTTTAATTTACAATTTTCATTTCCCACTATTTATATAATAATATTAGCTTCATGAAAATCACTACATTGAATGGATTACTAGATTCTAGAAAATATTTTGTAACATTTCAAAACTAATATTAATTGATTTCATATTTACTTACTAATATTGTTCATAGCCTAAGAAGCAAAAGAAATCCCGAGCAAGTGTTGAGGATGAAATTCAGAATTCATTTTCCAAAATAAAAAAGGTTAGCATATATATGGATATATATATACCATCTTCTATCGTTTATATATTTATAATTCTCCATATCTTAAATCCTACATTGGGTAAATTCACAGTTTTCTTATTAAATTATGATACATTAAACTATAGACCTTACTCGTCAGGATACAACTAATATACTATCCGGCCATTGTAAATTTCATGTTACCTACGCCTATTTCAGTGCGACGAAGCTATTTTGCCGAATGCGACCGCTTCACTCCGGCCCTCGACGCCCCGCGAATCGGAATCCAATCGCGGTTTCGCCGACGCCGACAAGAGACGCCTCGGACAATGGGGCTCCGTTGAAATGGCCGACTCCCAGAGACTCAGCAAGTTCGCTCGATTGCTCGGAGGAAAGAAGTCAGCCGATGGCGACGGCGCCGCAGGAACCGCCGGTCGAGTTTCGATGGCGATGACGTCGGGCAAAGAGCGTCAACTGAATGCGTCGTTGACGCGGCAATTTGACGCCGCCCGAGAACTGCGACAGCAGCCGGCGGCTGCGCGAAGCGGAGGTCTCGGCTATACTGCGCCTCCTGGCGAAAACAAGAAATTCTACATCGATAATGCCGCCAGTAAATCCATGAAATTCTACTAGTTGTATCGTGCAAAAGTTTTATTGCATTAGATTCTTTCACGAGAACAGTTTATATTTACTATAATATATGGACTAATTATTATTTCTAATAACTCTAACTCTGGTACAATATAAATATTTATTTTTAAATTGTTTGTTATTACTTTTTATTAAAATATTAAATCTACAATTTAAATTCAATTAAATATGATTATTACTGAGGTAAATGATTATTCATGAATGGAATAATATATAATGATGTTACTATTATTACCAATTTTAATTGTTCAGGAATAGAGATTTTGTTTTAACTATTTAACATATTTTGGATAATTTTACACAATTTAACACAATATGTGATGTCACTTTCGTGAGTACTGACTTCTTCAATTCCTCTCAATACAAACAACACCTTGGTCAGTGTCAGATCATTAGTCACCTAAGATATTCAATTAGTGTATTCAATATTTGATATCCTAATCTTGTATGGATTTACCCTGTGATATAAGATTTAAACGGATCTCAGCATTATGTTTTTCTTAAGTTTAATTAATCGAGCAAGTACGAAACACTGAGCGGAGATTAATACTGTCTATAATGTTAATACAAACTACCTATTCCATGATATTTCTAATATTATATTTATATAGCGAGGTTAATAGTATTGACTTACTATATAATGTTGTATTTATATATATAGGTTAATAGAGTTTTTACATGCTTCATAACATGTCTAGATTTTCAGAATTATATTTAATTTATAAACAAATTTATTTCTTATTCACTACTTACGACACCTACTCACAAT
>OZ038312.1:3224206-3289206 GCA_964035775.1 Osedax frankpressi | reverse complement strand
ACATATACCACTTTCATTATACGTTATTATGCAATTTCATAATATTATAAACATATACACATTATTATAACATCTTATCTATGTGTTTTCATAATTGCAAACATTTACGAAATACCTTTATAAATGATTTTTAGAAACCAAACAATTATAACAACACATGTTCCAAAATTAATTTCAATAATAAAAGTCGTAATAATTGATGATACTCTTCATTTATTAAAGGATATAATTATAATTACTATTTTATTATTTTCATATATACTATACAATATAAACAATTATATATATATATATATATATACTTATTTAAAAATTATAAAATCTATATTTATTATAATCATAAATTAACTTTATTATTTATTAGTTAACTTAAAAATATTATTAAAAAGTGTATATATATTTATATATATATATATATATAATTTAAGATTATATATAATTAATAACGATTATAATTTGTATTTATTATAAATTATTAAATTTGTAATTCGTATTATATAAAATATATTTGTTTCCGTTTTTGATATTATAATTAATATTATTCTAAATAATATCACACTAAATCTTTATTATTTATTAACATATTTAATTTTAA
Organism: Osedax frankpressi; assembly: GCA_964035775.1. Classification (NCBI taxonomy): domain Eukaryota; kingdom Metazoa; phylum Annelida; class Polychaeta; order Sabellida; family Siboglinidae; genus Osedax; species Osedax frankpressi. The sequence continues at coordinate 3,288,611 of OZ038312.1, read as the reverse complement.
TATAGACTTATTGTAATATTCACTAATATTCTTATAAAACAGATGAATTATAATTCACAATGTATCATCAATTTTCCTGATAGAAGTACAGAACATTTTAGCAAGCAATCGCTACGGTTAAGTTAGTATATCATATGCAGTTATATTATATACATTATATATATATATATTTATTGTGTAGAATTTGTATTTAATTTAAATATAAATGTTAATATAAATTATTTGTAAATTTTATTAATATATTTATTTATATTAAATAATATAATATATTGTCATTAAATTATATTTACATGTATGAAAACTTATACAATATATATACATATCATATACCAAGGGACATATAAATATATATTTTATTACAATTGTTTTTTAATATTTATTTTATATATATTCTTTCTAGATCCTGAACTATACAACTTGCTACTAAAGGTTTTTTTATAATTAATAATTTTAATTTATTATTTGATACAATCTATATTATTTTAATATAGTATATCATAATCTATTTAAAAAGTTTTTTAGTCTATATTATGTTTAATATAGTTGATAATAAGAATATAATTCATAAATTTAAATCTATCAATCATTCATAAATGGATCTTATTACTAACCGATCATTAACTATATATTATACTTAAGATTATCTTGGAATTTGCTATAATCAATGTAGATATAGAATTTAAAATTATTATAAAATATATGTAAATAATTTAATTATTTTTCCCGACATATTTATTACCCCAAATATATCTTTACGGTTTTATTTACTATCTAATAACTTAAAAGTTATAACATATATTTCACATAAATACATAATATGTATTTATGATGTATTTATTATAATATATTAATGTTATAATTAAACTTATTTAAATTAAGTTTTTGAATTTAAAATTTACATTATATGTTTTCAATATATTTGTGAGCATGAGTATGTAGATATATATGTTTATTTATATTAACTTAAATATTTATCAATTAATATATATATTTAAATAAAAGAATAGAAATAAAATAAAATCATTGTTAATTGTATAAATTGCATAAATACATTTTTACAAATACAATCTTTTTATATATCTAAGAAAATTGTATTGGTATAATATAATATATATATATAATATTATAAGTAAATTCACAATACTTATATAATGAATATATTACATAAATATTCTAAGGATTCAAATGTTCTACAATAATGATGTTTTCATATTATTTATATAATGTGTCCTAAATTGATATCTTTATAAATGTGTAATATATTATATTGGCAATTTATCCAAAATAAATATAATATTATATATTTAATCTTTTTATTTAATAATTATTATGTTAATTAATATATAATTAAGCGATGTATTAATTTTATAAATATCTATTAAACATTATAAATATCAAATTGTTTTTCATAAAATATATATTTATGCTTAACGATCAGTTTTATCTATAGCTAAATATATATTTAATTTTCAGTCTACTTTTTTTTAAGAATTATTTTATCTTTACTAATATTTACTATTATATTACATATTTATATTGTTAATAAAATATTTAGCTGCAATACATATGTGGTTTATTGAGTGAAATTATTTATCCAAACAACAATAGAAAGCAGACAAGCAAACTGTTCAAATCCGTAGTACAATTAATGACAATCTGGGATGTACAAATACAAGTAAGTAAACATACAGTAAACATATAAGTTGCTATATAAAGAAGATGGAAATATTTATATCTATAATATTTTGCTTTATATTTTTCTCCCTAGACAGAACTTTGCTAATTTAATTTCGAAAAGTTATATTGTTTATAAATTAAATATATTATCTTACTTTCTTATAACACGATTTTATAATAATTTAATATCATTATTGGGTGATATACATTTTAAAATTCATCTTAAAGTCCCAGCGAAATTGGGATAAATTAATTGGTAAATTCAAATGCTTTGTTGAAATTCAATTTCAACTCAATTGAAACAATGCATTTAAAATAAAATAGAAATTGTGTTCCTAAGATGCAAATTGAAATATAAATATTTATTCATAATTATATCAACAAATATACAATTATCAAATATATAAATCAATAACAATTATTTTAATAACAATTTTTTAATAATTGATTTTTATTATCAAACAGATGCTGGTCTAATATTGTTCAGCGAATTTTACAAGGTTTTCAATGTGACAATCTCATGTAATGTATAGTTCTGTAATACATAGTTCTTGTGAATTATATTGTTCTAGTGAATTCTAAAGTTAATTATATTGTTCTAGTGATTTCTAAAATTAATTTTATAGTTCTAGTGAATTATTTTAACATAATGTTTTATAAAGTTACACATCTCACATGTATTTAATAAGCAGTGTCATCCTTTGAATTATGCAACAATGTATTATCTTATTTTATATGACTTATATATTAAATAATTAAATGTAATTTAGATCAATATGATATTTATATTTCTATTCCCCAACTTAACTCACGATTCTCTAAACATAATTCACATTTACAAATATCAGAATTATGACAATCCTAATGCATCCGGATACCAGAATACAGGTTATTTATAGAGATGTGTGACCTTTAACCTTCCAGTTAAACCATATATTGTATATACTTTTAGAAATGGTTTAATTAGTTTAGAAAGATGATGAAAAAATAATATAATATAATTGAATAAATATTCACTTTTTAAAAATTTTAATATTAATAGATCATATTTGGGTAGTGGTCCTCTAGCCCTCCACCCCTCCTCCCCTCCACCCTATAACTCCACCCTATAAGTCCACCCTATAAGTCCACTCCTCACTAATATCATTTAATCGTCTATAGGAGTACAGTGCTGTGGTTGTCATATCCTTATGGTCATATGCACCTATAGCAGATTCTGTTCGCAAAGATGTATAGCTTTGTATTCAATGAGAGCCAGGTTTCTTGTAGCCATGCATCTATCTGTGTAGTTATTGATCTATCTCTTTGTATTTAATGATCTCTTGTGTAGTTATTGATTTATCCGTAGAGTTATTGATCTCTTGCATAGTTATTGATTTATCTCTTTGTAGTTGTTGATCTCTCTCTTTGTAGTTATTGATCTCTCTCTTTATAGTTATTGATCTTTTGTGTAGTTATTGATCTCTCTATGTAGTTATTATTCTCTCTTTGTGGTTATTGATCTCTCCCTTTGTAGTTATTGATCTATCTCTTTGTAGTTATTGATCTCTCTCTATGTATTTATTGATCTCTTGTTTAGTTATTAATCTCTCTATGTATTTATTAATCTCTTGTGTACCTATTGATAGCTCTCTTTATATTTAATGATATCTCTCTTTGTAGTTATTGACCTCTTGTGTAGTTATTGATCTCTCTTTGTTGTTATTGATCTCTCTTTGTTGTTATTGATCTCCCTGTATAGTTAGCCATTTCTTTAGGTGTAGTTATTGATCTATCTGTATAAAGATATTCATTGTTCTGTGTATTTATATCTATAATCTAGATCTTGTTATGCATTAAATACTTCTTTAATTATAACAATCTGTAAACAATGAATAAAAACCCTCCTTTTCAAATCTACAAATCTGTACCTTTACTGAAAACTTCTCTAGCATAAATGCAGTTGTTGAATAGTTTCACATTTGAACTTATTGAACAAGAATATAGATTATTAGAATGAAGTAAAACCTCGACTTATACAATCACTTATACAATCGCGAGCTACAGTTGTAGTTCTTGTTGTAAGCCACTACGAGGTTGTTACATGTCATCTAATTCCCAGCTGCTCTATTTATTGCCATAATGTGTACAATATTCATTGCGTCTACCTTCTAGGTACAAGGCGAACAATTTGTTCGAGGTAATTCCGATGATCAAACCTGAATCTCCATTTGGCAACATCGAAAAATCTTTTTATTCAGATTTTCTCAAAGAAATATTAGCTGTGACTCCTGATAATAATCTCTTCAGTCCGGTTGGAGTGGGTGTTGGAGTGGGTGTTGGAGTGGGTGTTGGAGTGGGTGTTGGAGTGGGTGTTGGAGTGGGTGTTGGGGTGGGTGTTGGAGTGGGTGTTGTGGTGTTGGAGTGGGTGTTGGAGTAGGTGTTGGGGTGGGTGTTGGAGTGGGTGTTGGAGTGGGTGTTGGAGTGGGTGTTGGAGTGGGTGTTGGAGTAGGAGTTGGGGTGGGTGTTGGAATGAGAGTTGGGGTGGGTGTTGGAGTAGGTGTTGGGGTGGGTGTTGGAGTGGGTGTTGGAGTGGGTGTTGGGGTGGGTGTTGTGGTGTTGGAGTGGGTGTTGGAGAAGGTGTTGGAGTGGGTGTTGGAGTGGGTGTTGGAGTAGGAGTTGGGGTGGGTGTTGGAATGAGAGTTGGGGTGGGTGTTGGAGTAGGTGTTGGGGTGGGTGTTGGAGTGGGTGTTGGAGTGGGTGTTGGGGTGGGTGTTGGAGTGGGAGTTGCAGTAGGTGTGGGTGTTGGAGTGGGTGTTGGAGTGGGTGTTGGAGTGGGTGTTGGGGTGGGTATTGGGGTGGGTGTTGGAGTGGGTGTTGGAGTGGGTTTTGAGGTGGGTGTTGAGGTGAGAGTTGAGGTGGGTGTTGGAGTGGGTGTTGGAGTAGGTGTTGGGGTGGGTGTTGGAGTGAGAGTTGGGGTGGGTGTTGGAGAGGGTGTTGGAGTAGGTGTTGGGGTGGGTGTTGGGGTGGGTGTTGGAGTGGGTGTTGGAGTGAGAGTTGAGGTGGGTGTTGAGGTGGGTGTTGGGGTGCGTGTTGGGGTGGGTGTTGGGGTGGGTGTTGGTGTGGATATTGGGGTGGGTGTTGAGGTGGGTGTTGAGGTGGGTGTTGAGGTTTGTGTTGAGGTGGGTGTTGAGGTTTGTGTTAGGGTGGATGTTGGGGTAGGTGTTGGAGTGGGTATTAGGGTGGGTGTTGGGATGGGTGTTGGGGTGGATATTGGGGTGGATAATGGGGTGGGTGTTGAGGTGGGTGTTGGGGTGGGTGTTGTGGTGGGTGTTGTGGTGGGTGTTGGGGTGGGTGTTGTGGTGGATATTGGGGTGGATATTGGGGTAGGTGTTGGGGTGGGTGTTAGTGTAGGTGTTGTGGTGGGTGTTGGGGTATATTTCACCATTTTGACAATGAATATTTAACTTATTTAATTAGAGACTTTCTGTCCTACCTCAGAGCCAGCAGTTCATTAAAGTCTCGCGTGATATCAAAGTTGGAATGGTGTTGGAGGGTATCGACCCTAATAACCCACGTCTGTATTGTCTTTTAATCATTATCAAGGTCAGTGTAATATTAATATATCAACTAGTCTTATATTTTTTAAATTATTATACAATTAATACGTCATAACTGTTTACGAAAACGCTCGCATCTAAATCTAGGATTCACGAGTACTCATTTACACCCCACTCACCACCACACCCCACTCACCACTACACCTCACTCACCACCACACCTCACTCACCACCAAACCCCACCACTCACCACCACACACCACTCACCACTACACCTCACTAGCTAACACGCCCCCACTAATCACCATACCCCACTAGCTAACACACCTCACTAACCACCATACCCCACTAGCTAGCACACCCCACTCACCACCATACCCCAATAGCTAACATGCCCCACTAGCTAACAATCCCCACTCACCACCATACCCCACTAGCTAACACGCCCCACTAGCTAACATACCCCATTAGCTAACACCCCCCACTCACCACCATACCCCACTAGCTAACACGCCCCACTAACCACCATACCCCACTAGCTAACACCCCCCACTCACCACCATACCCCACTAGCTAACACGCCCCACTAGCTAACACACCCCACTAACCACCATACCCCACTAGCTAACACACCCCACTAACCACCATACCCCACTAGCTAACACGCCCCCACTAACCACCATGCCCCACTAGCTAACACGCCCCACTAACCACCACACCCCACTAGCTAACATGCCCCACTAGCTAACACACCCCACTCACCACCATACCCCACTAGCTAACACGCCCCACTAGCTAACACCCCCCACTCACCACCATACCCCACTAGCTAACACGCCCCACTCACCACCACGTAGGTAGACGGGGTCCGTCTGAAGTTACATTTCCTCGGCTACCACCACTATTATGATTATTGGGTGAATCGTGACTCTGCGTATATCTTTACCTGCGGCTGGTGTAATGCTCACGGCAAGAAACTCGAATTTCCTGTGAACTTCCGCATGTATAAAAGTTCAAAGTATTTACGATATATAAATTGTCCACGTCGATGGTACTGAGAACGGACTAATAACTTGAGTATTTACAGTGAACGGATGCTTTAAAGTTCAGAACCTCATCAACGGATCAATTTACGACGCGGTCCCTAAGAAATTATTTATTTCGAATAATGATAATGTTGGTTTTAGGAAATTCCAGATTTCTATTTCATTTCTACCTTGATTCTTAATCTCAAATCTTAAATATTGTATCGAGTCATGTTAATTATGTTGCATACTTAATTTAATCATTATTTGTATATGATTTCATGTTCATTTTATCGCACATTAAAATTTCTATTTATAGACAAGTACGGAAACACATCTCCCCCATTTGAACAATCACACCATAATCTGAAATTGTCTGTATGTCTTCTAATCAATCGTCATGTCCTTTAGTCTGTCCGTCTGTCCACTAAACTGTCCGTCCGTTCCTCCCGCAGTTGCCATATAGTGGATTTGAAATCGGAGCTAAACTTGAGGCTATAGATGCACATAACGAGGTCCACGTAGCAACCATTCAAGATTCCTTTTCTGACAAAATCCTCATACATTTGGAGGGAATGGACGAACAAAAGGATTTCTGGTAGACACATTTATATATTTATATCTTTATATCTTTATATCTTTATATATTTATATCTTTATATATTTATATATTTATATATTTATATATTTATATCTTTATATCTTTATATCTTTATATATTTATATCTTTATATCTTTATATATTTACATCTTTATATCTTTATATATTTACATCTTTATATATATTTATATATTTATATCTTTATATATATTTATATATTTATATATTTATATATTTATATATTTATATATTTATATATTTATATATTTATATATTTATATATTTATATATTTATATCTTTATATCTTTATATATTTATATATTTATATCTTTATATCTTTATATATCTTTATATATTTACATCTTTATATATTTATATATTTATATCTTTATATCTTTATATATTTATATATTTACATCTTTATATATTTATATATTTATATATTTACATCTTTATATATTTATATCTTTATATCTTTATATATTTATATATTTATATCTTTATATCTTTATATATTTATATATTTACATCTTTATATATTTATATATTTATATATTTATATATTTACATCTTTATATATTTATATATCTTTATATCTTTATATATTTATATATTTATATATTTATATATTTATATATTTATATATTTATATATTTATATATTTATATATTTATATATTTATATATTTATATATTTATATATATCTATATATTTATATATTTATATATATTTATTTATTTATATATTTACATCTTTACATCTTTACATCTTTATATCTTTATATATTTATATCTTTATATATTTATATATTTATATCTTTATATATTTATATCTTTATATATTTATATCTTTATATCTTTATATCTTTATATCTTTATATATTTATATATTTATATATTTATATCTTTATATATTTATATATTTATATATTTATATCTTTATATATTTATATATTTATATATTTATATATTTATATATTTATATCTTTATATCTTTATATCTTTACATCTTTATATCTTTATATATTTACATCTTTATATCTTTATATCTTTACATCTTTATATATATTTATATATTTATATCTTTATATATATTTATATATTTATATATTTATATATTTATATCTTTATATATTTACATCTTTATATCTTTATATATTTACATCTTTATATATATTTATATATTTATATCTTTATATATATTTATATATTTATATATTTATATATTTATATATTTATATATTTATATATTTATATATTTATATATTTATATATTTATATATTTATATCTTTATATCTTTATATATTTATATATTTATATCTTTATATCTTTATATATCTTTATATATTTACATCTTTATATATTTATATATTTATATCTTTATATCTTTATATATTTATATATTTACATCTTTATATATTTATATATTTATATATTTACATCTTTATATATTTATATCTTTATATCTTTATATATTTATATATTTATATCTTTATATATTTATATATTTACATCTTTATATATTTATATATTTATATATTTATATATTTACATCTTTATATATTTATATATCTTTATATCTTTATATATTTATATATTTATATATTTATATATTTATATATTTATATATTTATATATTTATATATTTATATATTTATATATTTATATATTTATATATTTATATATTTATATATTTATATATATCTATATATTTATATATTTATATATATTTATTTATTTATATATTTACATCTTTACATCTTTACATCTTTATATATTTATATATTTATATATTTACATTTTTATATATTTATATCTTTATATATCTTTATATATTTATATCTTTATATCTTTATATATTTATATATTTATATCTTTATATATATTTATATATCTTTATATATTTACATTTTTATATATTTATATATTTATATCTTTATATCTTTATATCTTTATATCTTTATATCTTTATATATATTTATATATCTTTATATATCTTTATTTATTTATATATTTATGTATCTTTATATATATTTATATATCTTTATATATCTTTATTTATTTATATATTTATGTATCTTTATATATTTATATATTTACATCTTTATATCTTTATATATTTATATATTTATATCTTTATATATCTTTATATATTTATATATATTTATATCTTTATATCTTTATATTTTTATATCTTTATATATCTTTATATATTTATATATTTATATCTTTATATATCTTTATATATTTATATATTTAAATCTTTATATATTTATATCTTTATATATTTATATCTTTATATATTTACATCTTTATATATTTATAAATTTATATCTTTATATATTTACATCTTTATATATTTATATATTTACAACTTTATATTATTATATATTTATATCTTTATATATTTATATCTTTATGTCATTATATATTTATATCTTTATATCATTATATATTTATATCTTTATATATTTATATCTTTATATATTTATATCTTTATATCTTTATATCTTTATATCTTTATATCTTTATATCTTTATATCTTTATATATTTATATAATTAAATATTTATATCTTTATGTATTTATATAATTAAATATTTTTACATTAATATCTTTACATCTTTATATATTTACATCTTTATATATTTATATATCTTTATATATCTTTATTTATTTATATATCTTTATATATTTACATCTTTATATCTTTATATCTTTATATATTTATATATTTATATATTTATATATTTATATATTTATATATTTATATATTTATATATTTACATTTTTATATATTTATATATTTATATATTTATATCTTTATATATTTATATATTTACATTTTTATATCTTTATATCTTTATATATTTATATATCTTTATATATCTTTATTTATTTATATATTTATATATCTTTATATATTTACATCTTTATATCTTTAAATCTTTATATCTTTATATCTTTATATATTTATATATCTTTATATATCTTTATCTTTATATATTTATTTATATATCTTTATATATTTATATATCTTTATATATCTTTATATATCTTTATTTATTTATATATCTTTATATATTTACATCTTTACATCTTTATATATTTATATCTTTACATTTTTATATATTTATATCTTTATATATTTATATCTTTATATATTTATATCTTTATATATCTTTATATATTTATATATCTTTATATATCTTTATTTATTTATATATCTTTATATATTTATATATCTTTATATATCTTTATATATCTTTATTTATTTATATATCTTTATATATTTATATATTTATATATCTTTATATATCTTTATTTATTTATATATTTATATATCTTTATATATTTATATATTTACATCTTTATATCTTTATATCTTTATATATTTATATCTTTATATATTTATATATCTTTATATATCTTTATTTATTTATATATCTTTATATATTTATATCTTTATATATCTTTATATATTTATATATATTTATATATTTATTTGTTTATATCTTTATATCTTTATATATTTATATCTTTATATATTTATATATCTTTATATATCTTTATTTATTTATATATCTTTATATATCTTTATATATCTTTATTTATTTATATATCTTTATATATTTACATCTTTACATCTTTATATCTTTATATATTTATATATTTATATATTTACATTTTTATATATTTATATATATATATCTTTATATCTTTATATATTTATATATCTTTATATATCTTTATATATCTTTATATATCTTTATTTATTTATATCTTTATATATTTATATATCTTTATATATTTATATATCTTTATATATCTTTATATATCTTTATATATCTTTATTTATTTATATATTTTTATATATTTATATATATTTATATCTTTATATTTTATATCTTTATATCTTTATATTTTTATATATTTATATATCTTTATATATCTTTATTTATTTATATATTTATATCTTTATATTTTTATATATTTATATCTTTATATATTTATATCTTTATATATTTATATCTTTATATATTTATATATTTATTTATTTACAACTTTATATATTTATATCTTTATATATTTATATATCTTTGTATATGTATATCTTTATATCTTTATATCTTTAGATATTTATATCTTTATATATTTATATATCTTTATATATCTTTATATATCTTTATATATCTTTATATATCTTTATTTATTTATATATCTTTATATATTTATATATTTATATCTTTATATATCTTCATATATTTATATATATTTATATATTTACATCTTTACATCTTTATATATTTATATCTTTATATTATTATATATTTATATATTTATATCTTTATATATTTATATCTTTATATATTTATATCTTTATATCTTTGTATCTTTATATATTTATATCTTTATATATTTATATCTTTACATCTTTATATATTTATATCTTTATATTATTATATATTTATATATTTATATCTTTATATATTTATATCTTTATATATTTATATCTTTATATCTTTGTATCTTTATATATTTATATCTTTATATATTTATATCATTATATCTTTATATATTTATATAATTTAATAATTATATCTTTATGTATTTATATAATTAAATATTTTTACATTAATATCTTTACATCTTTCTATATTTATTTTTCTAAATATCACAGTTTGAATGTTGATTTTGTTGGTATGTTGTATATTAATGTTGGTATTTCTATGAATTATTCTTTTGCTTTGCTATCGTAATATATATGTAATATATATGAAAACAATGTAACCATATTACGAAATTATTATGTAAATTACACAAGAATCAATGCATGCAAAGTATTTCCATAATCTATGATCTAATATCAAATTCAGATTTTACAGTTTTTATTGATATCGACATGTTTCTCATTTTTTTCATAATTATATGTACTTTTTACATAAACAACTGCATATATTATATAATACGTATAATACGTTGGCTGAGTATTATGTAATGATGACTAATTGTTTTAGGTGCGACGCATCTTCTCCGTACATCAATCCAGTTGGTTGGAGCAAAAGGAACTGTATCCCTTTGCAGAAGCCTCCAGGTACTTAGTTGGACATATTTCATTTAATACACATACCCGCACACCTGCACACATACACACGTACCCGCACGCATACACACACCCGCACACATACCCGTACACATACACACATTCCCACACACACATACCCACACACACACACCCACGCACACATACACATACCCTCACACATACCCACACACCCACACACACATACACACGTGCACACACATACACACGTGCACACAACTCTTTAAGCCATTTCTACTTGTTCCGTTATTGAGTTGTTGATGTCTACATCTGTCCTGTGCCTAGATTACGAAGGTGATTTCGACTGGGCTGTTTACACCAAACTAACATCGTCACGTGTTGTTGATAGTCATTTGTTCCTACCGGTTAGTTTATAATCACAATTGATTAATAAATTCTTGAAATTAAATAGGAAATATTTTCAAATAATTTTTAGATGTGTTAATTAATATTTCATTTGGTATTTCATTTTGTATGTCATTTGGTATGTCATTTGGTATGTCATTTGGTATGTCATTTAGTATGTCATTTGGTATGTCATTTGGTATGTCATTTGGTATGTCATTTGGTATGTCATTTGGTATGTCATTTGGTATGTCATTTGGTATGTCATTTGGTATGTCATTTGGTATGTCATTTGGTATGTCATTTGGTATGTCATTTGGTATGTCATTTGGTATGTCATTTGGTATGTCATTTGGTATGTCATTTGGTATGTCACACGGTATGTCATTTGGTATGTCATTTGGTATGTCATTTGGTATGTCATTTGGTATGTCATTTGGTATGTCATTTGGTATGTCATTTGGTATGTCATTTGGTATGTCATTTGGTATGTCATTTGGTATGTCATTTGGTATGTCATTTGGTATGTCATTTGGTATGTCATTTGGTATGTCATTTGGTATGTCATTTGGTATGTCATTTGGTATGTCATTTGGTATGTCATTTGGTATGTCATTTGGTATGTCATTTGGTATGTCATTTGGTATGTCATTTGGTATGTCATTTGGTATGTCATTTGGTATGTCATTTGGTATGTCATTTGGTATGTCATTTGGTATGTCATTTGGTATGTCATTTGGTATGTCATTTGGTATGTCATTTGGTATGTCATTTGGTATGTCATTTGGTATGTCATTTGGTATGTCATTTGGTATGTCATTTGGTATGTCATTTGGTATGTCATTTGGTATGTCATTTGGTATGTCATTTGGTATGTCATTTGGTATGTCATTTGGTATGTCATTTGGTATGTCATTTGGTATGTCATTTAGTATGTCACTCGGTATGTCACTCGGTATGTCACTTTGCATGTCACTTTGCATGTCACTTTGTATGTCACTTGGTATGTCACTTTGTATGTCCATCTCCATTGTTTTATTTAAACTGTTATCGCGCTGCCTAACCAATCACCCTGTAATGGCCACTACAGTATACATGTACACCAAATACACACTGCACATGCTTACCCTACAAGCACCTTACCCTACAAGCACCTTACCCTACAAGCACCTTACCCTACAAGCACCTTACCCTACAAGCACCTTACCCTACAAGCACCTTACCCTACAAGCACCTTACCCTACAAGCACCTTACCCTACAAGCACCTTAACCTACAAGCACCTTACCCTACAAGCACCTTACCCTACAAGCACCTTACCCTACAAGCACCTTACCCTACAAGCACCTTACCCTACAAGCACCTTACCCTACAAGCACCTTACCCTACAAGCACCTTACCCTACGAGCACCTTACCCTACGAGCACCTTACCCTACGAGCACCTTACCCTACGAGCACCTTACCCTACGAGCACCTTACCCTACGAGCACCTTACCCTACGAGCACCTTACCCTACGAGCACCTTACCCTACGAGCACCTTACCCTACGAGCACCTTACCCTACGAGCACCTTACCCTACGAGCACCTTACCCTACGAGCACCTTACCCTACGAGCACCTTACCCTACGAGCACCTTACCCTACGAGCACCTTACCCTACGAGCACCTTACCCTACGAGCACCTTACCCTACGAGCACCTTACCCTACGAGCACCTTACCCTACGAGCACCTTACCCTACGAGCACCTTACCCTACGAGCACCTTACCCTACGAGCACCTTACCCTACAAGCACCTTACCCTACAAGCACCTTACCCTACAAGCACCTTACCCTACAAGCACCTTACCCTACAAGCACCTTACCCTACAAGCACATTGACCTACAAGCACCTTACCCTACAAGCACCTTACCCTACAAGCACCTTACCCTACAAGCACCTTACCCTACAAGCACCTTACCCTACAAGCACCTTACCCTTTACACAGCGAGAGCCAAACCCCTTTGGACTAGGTCACTACGTGGAGGCAGCGGATGTTTACAATATGATGCACATGCGTCTTGCTTGTATTGTAAACATTAGCTTACATCGTATCAAAATACATTACGAAGGTATTCATACTTCCCTTCCCTTCCCTTCCCTTCCCTTCCCTTCCCTTCCCTTCCCTTCCCTTCCCTTCCCTTCCCTTCCCTTCCCTTCCCTTCCCTTCCCTTCCCTTCCCTTCCCTTCCCTTCCCTTCCCTTCCCTTCCCTTCCCTTCCCTTCCCTTCCCTTCCCTTCCCTTCCCTTCCCTTCCCTTCCCTTCCCTTCCCTTCCCTTCCCTTCCCTTCCCTTCCCTTCCCTTCCCTTCCCTTCCCTTCCCTTCCCTTCCCTTCCCTTCCCTTCCCTTCCCTTCCCTTCCCTTCCCTTCCCTTCCCTTCCCTTCCCTTCCCTTCCCTTCCCTTCCCTTCCCTTCCCTTCCCTTCCCTTCCCTTCCCTTCCCTTCCCTTCCCTTCCCTTCCCTTCCCTTCCCTTCCCTTCCCTTCCCTTCCCTTCCCTTCCCTTCCCTTCCCTTCCCTTCCCTTCCCTTCCCTTCCCTTCCCTTCCCTTCCCTTCCCTTCCCTTCCCTTCCCTTCCCTTCCCTTCCCTTCCCTTCCCTTCCCTTCCCTTCCCTTCCCTTCCCTTCCCTTCCCTTCCCTTCCCTTCCCTTCCCTTCCCTTCCCTTCCCTTCCCTTCCCTTCCCTTCCCTTCCCATCCCCGCGCCCCATTACACCTCTCCCTCATTACAGGCTGGTCTAATGACCTAGATGCATGGGTAGAGTCCAATAGCTCTAATGTACATCCAGTGAATTGGTGCAAGATGACTGATATTACATTACAGAATCCCTATGGCGAGTATCCCGTAGCATAGGTCTTATACCCCCCTCACCCCCCACCCCTAATGATAAGCGAACCCTTTAATGGATCTTCTAGATTTCTTCGGCTCACTTTTTAAAATTGATATCTTTTTACAATTTACATTTAAAAATGTGTGCACTTTTTTTTGATGCGTCTTTTATTTTTTTTCACCAGGAGATAAAGAGGGAGCCACGGTACTCATCCCAGCTGTAACGGAACTGGACACGCCATGGGCATGATTGAAATGAAGCACACCAGGTGTGTAATGACAAGAGTACTAGTGGTTGTGTGAGGAGGATATGAGGAGGAGGAGGAGGAGGAGAGAGAGAGAGTTGTTAGGAGGAGAGAGAGAGTTCTGAGGAGGAGAGAGAGTTGTTAGGAGGAGAGAGAGTTGTTAGGAGGAGAGAGAGAGAGAGTTGTGAGGAGGAGAGAGAGAGAGAGTTGTGAGGAGGAGGAGAGAGTGTTGTGAGGAGGAGTGAGAGAGAGAGAGAGAGAGAGAGAGAGAGAGAGAGAGAGAGAGAGAGAGAGAGAGAGAGAGAGGAGAGGGAGAGGGAGAGGGAGAGAGAGAGATTTATATCTGAAGAAGTGTTATTTACGCTGAATATACATTTAGGATATTTCCAGTTAATGTAATTCCTTACCGCAGTATTCTGAACTGTCCTTACCACATTGTAAATATCACACGTCCCAAATGTGCACGAATCAAACCAGATGCTAATAATGCAGAGTTAGCAAAATATATTTTCAGCTCTTTCATTTAGTCTTTTTAAAATATTTCCTCTTTTTTGTTGATTATTTTTTACTAAACAAACATAAATTACAATTAACAAGTCGATAATAATTGGAATTGTTTTAATTACGCTTACTTTTGTAATACATTTCTATTATACGTAAAATATTTGCATAGGGAATCATTCACTATAGATGAAAACAATGGTTACTACAATAAATATAAAATAAATAATAGGTAATCATTTATTTATATCACGCTAACATCATTTTGTATTTATTTATTGAATATTATTTCAAATTTAAATGATTGAATTCACTGTTTAGATGAGAATATGTCAACATCTAATTATTCCATAGAAGAAAATGAATTAAAGCCTTTTGTTAATTTTAATGTTATTGCATTTGATAAACCAAGTGTTATCCCTATTGTTAGCCCCATTGTTATCCCTATTGTTATCCCTATTGTTATTCCTATTGTTATACCTATTATTAGTTATAATGTTAAGTTAATTGTTAACCCTATTATTAGGCCAATTATTAAGCTAATTGATAATCCTATTGTTAAAACTATTGTTAATCCTACTGTTAAGTTAATTGTTAAACCTATTGATAGGCCACTAGTGAAGTTAATTGTTAGTCCTATTGTTAAAACTATTGTTAAGTTAATTGTTAAACCTATTGATAAAACTATTGTTATTCCTATTGTTAATTTAATTGTTAAACCTATTGATAGGCCACTTGTTAAGTTAATTGTTGAACCTATTGTTAAAACTATTGTTATTCCTATTGTTGTACCGATTGTTAAGCCTATTGTTAAGCATAATGTTAAATCCATTGTTAAGCCTATTGTTAGCCCTATTGTTAAACCTATTGTTAGCCCTATTGTTAGCCCTATTGTTAAGCCTATTGTTATACCTATTGTTAAATCTATTGTTAGTCCTATTGTTAAACCTATTGTTAGCTTTGTTGTTAAGCCTTTTGTTAAAACGATTGTTAAACCTATTGTTAGCCCTATTGTTAATCCGATTGTTACCCCTATTGTTAAACCTATTGTTAAAACTATTGTTAAACCTATTGTTAAACCTCTTGTTAAACCTCTTGTTAAACCTCTTGTTAAACCTCTTGTTAAACCTCTTGTTAAACCTCTTGTTAAACCTATTGTAAGTCATATTTTAAGTACTATTGTTAGGAAAACTGACAGATTATTAGATAACGAATCTGAGGATTCAGACAATTGTGAAATTTCTTTTAAACGTCGAAAAATCAAGATTGAGCCAATGTGTGAATATAAGGAATAAGGTCATTATTTATATTGTTTTAAATTTCTAATATCGGTGATTAAATACATCTATATATATATATTTTTTCTATATCATATTAAATATGAATTGACATGTTGCATAACACCGCAGGTCAAGTAAAGAAACTTGAGAAGATATTGCCATCTAGATATAAAAGAGTGCAATATTCCATTCACCAAATCATCAAAAAACAATTGTATATTTAATTTTTACAATTTTACTTTTTTTTATACATATTTCTGATATATTTAGAACATTTTTATTAAACTATATTAATATCACGTTATTTCTATTGAATAGGTTTTTATTATTAAAAATTATACACAATACACATGCGTCTTCCTTAGAACAGTTTTACTCTATATGCTACCACTTATTGGAAAGGTGTACACTAATTTATATACAGTTGTTAAAGTTTATATAATCAGACGTTTGATTCGCTTTTTAGAATACCATTGTATTATTTTACATATATATTTAGGTTGAGGTGTAGAAATTTCTACATGTTTAGGCATACTGGATACAATTCTGTGGACATTTCGATTAAATATTAACTCTTTATTAAGTAATTTTATTTAAGTATAAGGTATTATATTATTTTATTTAAGGTATTTTAAGTAAGCTTATTATAAAGTCTAATGATTTCTATAACAGCAGGGTAATATGTCATCGGCAATGGGTTACTGTCATGTTATTTGTATTCTTATGATAGATTGTAATTATGAAAAGTGGATTATGCTCTATTGTTTTCTATGTTATAGTATTCTAGGTATACTTACAAAGTCCTAAATAAGTATAATAGTATTAGCTATAGTTAATGCATACAAGTTGTATTATGATATGTATTTATATTTTACGATAGTACTTAGTTAATTACGCAAACAGTTATATTTCTATATATAGAATTAGTTTTTATATTAGACATATATTGTATTATTTCTAGTTACTATTTTACCGATGGTAAACGTATTACTTAATTTCAAAGAATGATAAGTAATTATATCTACTAGATAGTCTTATATCGTATATATTACTCGATAATAACTACTTTTACAAGTAAAGTCAATTCTAGCACTATATAAAGTGTATATATACATACCAAGTCTGAATTATATCAGTTAATTACTTTTCATAATATAAAATGTCACTCATTTATATTTTAGACTGTATATTGTAAAGCTTCAAATAGATCTGTCATGGTAAATGTTATATTAGGAGGTGATTCATTACGAATTTAATTAATGATTGTGGAATAATAATTCTTTTGACAATATATAATTATGCACATCGATTATCGTTATTATATATAATATCTATATATACATATAAATGAAGATTTTCATATGTTCTACCAAGTAACCATTTAATATATAGTAACATTTGAGAGGATTTAATTGGAAAATGGATGATGAACAAATTACATAAAGTATAAAACGCATACGATAGAATCCAGTGTAAATCTGAGTAAAACACGAACATAGTATTGCTATATCCATATAAGGATATCATTTGCAACTATGACAGATGAGTCTAGGAGAAGCACTGCAGAAAGTAGATCACATCAAATACAAGCTTGTAAATGAACTACAAGCAGTGTGCATTACAGCAACGTTACTTTATACTTACTCGCGTTACACAAGTAAATAAGGGAACTGTCTTCATCGTAATTCTAGCGGGTTGGCTATTTGTACTAGATATTTATAGTTGCCGAAATAGAAGACACAAACGAAGCCAATAGCCATCACACGGACGTATTCATAAACACCGCAGCCCCACGGAATTCTAGAACAATGATACGATCGACATGTTTGCTGGTCCGACGTTGAATTCACGTGAATTTGTATTTTGGTACATTACTTTAAATATACTTTGCCACTCAATAACGTTCTAATATTCCTAATGATGAATGTACAGTTATTATAAACATTTACTTATGTTGTTAATTAGTATTAACTGATTTAGATATATATTTATGATATTCGCAATTTATTTATAGATATAATTACATCCTGTAATATATAAAACACTATGCCCGAGATATATAAATATGTTATATGTGATATTATATAATAATATACTGTAGCAATATATTATACCAATACACTATGATTAACACTATTTCCATGTTAGTTAGTTGAATCTATAGATGGAAATGTAAGGTCTAAAATAAATAAAATAGAATATACTATTACGAATGATCACCAATAACTATAAACCTAATAAAACTAACGACGAATGTATCTAAACGTATTTAAATTCTATACATTTATAGATATATGTAACGTTTTGTTATATGTTTATAAACTAGTAGTATTATCATATTGTATTGTAACTAGTATTAGCACTGGCCAATATTACTGGTAATCTTAGATACTGGTGTAAATATTCCCACATAGAAGTTCTGATATATAATATCATAAGCTTTACTTATGTTGGTTTAATATATTAGAATTTCATAATATATTATGAAATTCTATAATATATGAAAAAAGTAAATTAATAAAATATTACGTCACTGAAAAACATATATTATCTATTTGTGTAAAAATTAGTTTACAAATCAAATCATTTGGCGATCTCTTAGATTCAAAAATATGTATATATCTTCAAAATATCACCAATTTAAAATTCAAATAATAGTTAAAAATACTAATATCTATGCCATCGTGCAATTATAATAATAATTATGTATTCGTGTACAACTTACTAAAGGAAAATAATGTATTGTTTTTAAATGTTTCACTCGTGACCACCATTGAGAACTTCAAAACGCGCGTACGGGAAGTTATGAAGTACGTGGCGTTAATAATTAAGAACGGTGGATAAGTATCCGAGATAACGGAATTATTAGCGAGACGACACGCCCGAGAAGAAATGTGACACTTGACACAATGCCGCGGATACTGTTACGTATAGTCTGGACGGTTTTTCTACGGAGGAACTCGTTCTTACGGGAACTCGAGTTACGAGGAGATAATCGGATCGGAATTGCTTGTTTACGTAATCTCCCGCAATACGCAGGATATGCATAATGAGTTAAAGGAGTCTGCGATGAGCAATTATAGATAAGTTACATAAGGTCGAGGTTTAAGGTAAGTCGAGTATAAGTAATATTTTAATAAACTACCATTATTAACTACCAGTCCATTTTTATGAAATTGGTATTTACTCTTACTGTAGACTATATTATTTACTTTATTATAAATGAATGTATTAGAAAATTCTAAAAAACGAATACAAAATTATAGCATACATTCTAATGCATATTTTAGTAATATGTATTAAATAGCAGATTCACTGCACATGATGATACTGATATATAAACTGTACTATTATATTTATATTATATTATATTTAAGAATATATGTTTTAGAGCCTATGTGGATATTTGTAATTTAAAATCTATTTTATTTTTGACTATTGGGGAATTTGATTAAACTCGTAATATAAACATATTGAAGAATAGGTGGAACCCAGGGCTCAAGGTAAGGGAACCGCGCTACAAACACATGCGATAAGGTACCTTGATATAAAACTACTCAAATGGAGCGCATTTTTATATTAAATTAATATGATTTTTATATAATACCTTTATTTTAAGTTATAAAAAAACTAGAATACGTATCCATCTCGAATAATATAAATCTCATCTCAATCGAATTCGGTGACCGGATTGCGTGCGACAATTTACTTGCCATATATGGGCGCCGACTCCCGCCATCGTTCTCGATTTACTTTACAACTTCATTTTATTCTCGACAGAACTCCTTCTTCCATCTACCCCGCATACACTGATCTCTCAAGAGTATAGTCTCCACTTGCATATACAGGATATCGGAAATAGATAGTGAAGAGATACGTACATATAGAGTTTATATAAGAGATAGAAAGAGAGAAAAAGGAAGAGAGTGAGATAGAGAGAGGGGATATATATATATATAGAGAGAGAAAGAGAAAGAGAGAGAGAAAGAGAGAGAGAGAGAGAGAGAGAGAGAGAGAGAGAGAGAGAGAGAGAGAGAGAGAGAGAGAGAGAGAGAGAGAGAGAGAGAGAGAGAGAGAGAGAGAGAGAGAGAGAGAGAGAGAGAGAGAGTGTGTGAGAGAGAGAGAGAGAGAGAGAGAGAGATAGGGAGAGAGAGAACTTGATATTTAATAAGAACACTTCTAAGGAGGATAAACAGTAGACATCTACGCAGACTTTAAGTTGTAAATAAAATTGGAGAGGTGAGGATTTTCCATGGAGTCTTTAAGCTCGAGAACTCGTCAACTGTCAAGGAAACGTTCGCTGTCCGCTCGACTGACCTGCCTGGTCGGAGCAGTCTTCTGTTTACTAGTAGCGAACTCTCTGTTCAACTCGGCAGTGAAAACCACTAATATGACGTCACGGCAGTTCTCGTTACCAGGTTAATTAGAGCATAATCAAATCCCTTGTAACGGTGGCAACATCGAACGAAAAGTAGAAGTGACGACTTAAGTTGAGTTATATAACCGTTGCACTTTAGCCTCGTTGTCCAACGTAGGCCGTAGTTCAACCATGCATTAGACAAGCGTTGCGAAATCTGCTAGAATTCGATATCGTATAATAAAAAAACATCGCCGCAGAATAAAACATCGCCAATGATCACGTGACTTTATGAATACATAGAATTCGTTAAATATAACTTTAAACGACATAAATAATTAAGTGGTTATAGAGTATATGTATATTCGTATTACATGCGAATATTAAATTATAATATTGTGTAACTATCGAGTATTTTGAATTTTAATATTTTTAAATTGAAAAATAAAAATATAATTATTATTATTTAATTCTATTCGTAATAGTGAACATTCATTTTTAAAGAATTATGAGATTATGAAAATAAAAAGCGTGATTTTGTATATTAAATTTACAATTATTGAAAGTATTTTAAATAATTACTATAATATTTCATCGCCACGAACTTGTGACCCTAATTTGTACCTTTACATCATTACTTTAAAATTGAAAATTATTAAAGTATATTTAATTTTTTTAAACTTTCTATAACGTCTGATTTAGATATATATACTATATTTATTGGTTAGTATTAACTATATATATTATCTAATATTTATATAGTATATAGTATATAATATATAATATTATTACATATAATTAAGTTATATAAAATATATTTATAATAGCGATATCGGATTCATTTATGATAATTTAAATTCTAATAGTTAATAAGACATATATATAACTATATAATATATATATATATATATATATATATATATATATATATATATATATATATATATATATATATATATGTGTGTGTCTATATTCATTTAGATAATTTAGCCATTTGGTATTGCTGTATACGCTTTTAGCATTTGATACTGGGCAATATCATTTTTGCATCGTCGATATGTATTTGTTTTTACTTTTAACTTTGACTCCAGAAATATTTATCTTATAATTCCACGCATTCCATATTCCATAATTCCTAATATATGTAATAATATATTTGTGTAATACATATTTCCAATATAATATAAGATATTTAAAATGTATAATAACTTGAATAATAACATCGAATGGTAAATTTTCAAAAATACAAAATATTGTTTACAATCTAGTGATGTAAAGGTACAAACACAGGGTCACGAATTCGTGGCGATGAAATACAGAAATTATTTTAAATACTTTCGAAAATTGTAAATTTAATAAACAAAATCACGTTTTTTATTCTCATAATCCTAAACATCTACTTGACTTTTTATTTCAACTAAATATATATTGTTGTAATTCTTTAAAATGAGTGTTTTTTCAATTTAAAAATATTAAAATTCAAAATATTCGATAGTTACACATTATTATAATTTAATATTCACATGTAATACGAAAATACATATAACCACGTACATATTTATATGGTTTAAAGTTATATTTAACGAGTTATATAAATTTATAAAGTCGCGTGACCGTTGGCGATGTTTTATTATACGACATTGCGTGGAGTATTACCCATAAAGAACATCACGTGATACAATATTATGTCATTTATAATATTAGATGCTACATATGAAGATATGAACATATATATATATATATATATATATATATATATATATATATATATATATTATCATAACTAATATTAGTTTATGTTACGTGCTATATCATAAAAGTATTGAATCTACTACAAAGCATTTCGTATCTTAAACTTAACTTCATAATAAACTATGGTTAAGGAATATACAATTAAATATAATATAATATATAATATATAATGCATTAATAAGACTGCACTTAAATAGCTTGTAATGCGTACATCGTATGGTGTGCGGTGTGCGGTGTGTGGTGTGTGGTGTACTGTGTGTATTGAGCGATATACTGAGGTGGTACAATGTGTGTGGTATGCTGTGGGCGGTGTACTGTGTGCGGTGTGAGGTGTGAGGTGTGTGCTATAGTATATGTTACAGTGATTTAGTACATGATAGAGTGCATCACTTAAATGCTAAACACTACTAGTTAAAGACTAGTTAAAGACTCCTTCCTAATGACTACTTCCTAAAGACTACTTCCTAAAGACTACTTCCTAAAGACTACTTCCTAAAGACTACTTCCTAAAGACTACTTCCTAAAGACTACTTCCTAAAAACTACTTCCTAAAGACTACTTCCTAAAGACTACTTCCTAAAGACTACTTCCTAAAGACTACTTCCTAAAGACTCCTTCCTAAAGACTACTTCCTAAAGACTCCTTCCTAAAGACTACTTCCTAAAGACTACTTCCTAAAGACTACTTCCTAAAGACTATTTCCTAAAGACTACTTCCTAAAGACTACTTCCTAAAGACTACTTCCTAAAAACTACTTCCTAAAGACTACTTCCTAAAGACTACTTCCTAAAGACTACTTCCTAAAGACTACTTCCTAAAGACTCCTTCCTAAAGACTACTTCCTAAAGACTACTTCCTAAAGACTACTTCCTAAAGACTCCTTCCTAAAGACTACTTCCTAAAAACTACTTCCTAAAGACTACTTCCTAAAAACTACTTCCTAGAGACTAATTCCTAAAGACTACTTCCTAAAGACTACTTCCTAAAGACTACTTCCTAAAGACTCCTTCCTAAAGACTACTTCCTAAAGACTCCTTCCTAAAGACTACTTCCTAAAGACTACTTCCTAAAGACTACTTCCTAAAGACTATTTCCTAAAGACTACTTCCTAAAGACTACTTCCTAAAGACTACTTCCTAAAAACTACTTCCTAAAGACTACTTCCTAAAGACTACTTCCTAAAGACTACTTCCTAAAGACTACTTCCTAAAGACTCCTTCCTAAAGACTACTTCCTAAAGACTACTTCCTAAAGACTACTTCCTAAAGACTCCTTCCTAAAGACTACTTCCTAAAAACTACTTCCTAAAGACTACTTCCTAAAAACTACTTCCTAAAGACTACTTCCTAAAGACTACTTCCTAAAGACTACTTCCTAAAGACTACTTCCTAAAGACTACTTCCTAAAGACTACTTCCTAAAGACTCCTTCCTAAAGACTACTTCCTAAAGACTCCTTCCTAAAGACTACTTCCTAAAGACTACTTCCTAAAGACTACTTCCTAAAGACTATTTCCTAAAGACTACTTCCTAAAGACTACTTCCTAAAGACTACTTCCTAAAAACTACTTCCTAAAGACTACTTCCTAAAGACTACTTCCTAAAGACTACTTCCTAAAGACTACTTCCTAAAGACTCCTTCCTAAAGACTACTTCCTAAAGACTACTTCCTAAAGACTACTTCCTAAAGACTCCTTCCTAAAGACTACTTCCTAAAAACTACTTCCTAAAGACTACTTCCTAAAAACTACTTCCTAGAGACTACTTCCTAAAGACTACTTCCTAAAGACTACTTCCTAAAGACTACTTCCTAAAGACTACTTCCTAAAGACTACTTCCTAAAGACTACTTCCTAAAGACTACTTCCTAAAGACTACTTCCTAAAGACTACTTCCTAAAGACTACTTCCTAAAAACTACTTCCTAAAGACTACTTCCTAAAGACTACTTCCTAAAGACTACTTCCTAAAGACTACTTCCTAAAGACTCCTTCCTAAAGACTACTTCCTAAAGACTCCTTCCTAAAGACTACTTCCTAAAGACTACTTCCTAAAGACTACTTCCTAAAGACTATTTCCTAAAGACTACTTCCTAAAGACTACTTCCTAAAGACTACTTCCTAAAAACTACTTCCTAAAGACTACTTCCTAAAGACTACTTCCTAAAGACTACTTCCTAAAGACTACTTCCTAAAGACTCCTTCCTAAAGACTACTTCCTAAAGACTACTTCCTAAAGACTACTTCCTAAAGACTCCTTCCTAAAGACTACTTCCTAAAAACTACTTCCTAAAGACTACTTCCTAAAAACTACTTCCTAGAGACTAATTCCTAAAGACTACTTCCTAAAGACTACTTCCTAAAGACTACTTCCTAAAGACTCCTTCCTAAAGACTACTTCCTAAAGACTCCTTCCTAAAGACTACTTCCTAAAGACTACTTCCTAAAGACTACTTCCTAAAGACTATTTCCTAAAGACTACTTCCTAAAGACTACTTCCTAAAGACTACTTCCTAAAAACTACTTCCTAAAGACTACTTCCTAAAGACTACTTCCTAAAGACTACTTCCTAAAGACTACTTCCTAAAGACTCCTTCCTAAAGACTACTTCCTAAAGACTACTTCCTAAAGACTACTTCCTAAAGACTCCTTCCTAAAGACTACTTCCTAAAAACTACTTCCTAAAGACTACTTCCTAAAAACTACTTCCTAGAGACTACTTCCTAAAGACTACTTCCTAAAGACTACTTCCTAAAGACTACTTCCTAAAGACTACTTCCTAAAGACTACTTCCTAAAGACTACTTCCTAAAGACTACTTCCTAAAGACTACTTCCTAAAGACTACTTCCTAAAGACTACTTCCTAAAAACTACTTCCTAAAGACTACTTCCTAAAGACTACTTCCTAAAGACTACTTCCTAAAGACTACTTCCTAAAGACTCCTTCCTAAAGACTACTTCCTAAAGACTCCTTCCTAAAGACTACTTCCTAAAGACTACTTCCTAAAGACTACTTCCTAAAGACTATTTCCTAAAGACTACTTCCTAAAGACTACTTCCTAAAGACTACTTCCTAAAAACTACTTCCTAAAGACTACTTCCTAAAGACTACTTCCTAAAGACTACTTCCTAAAGACTACTTCCTAAAGACTCCTTCCTAAAGACTACTTCCTAAAGACTACTTCCTAAAGACTACTTCCTAAAGACTCCTTCCTAAAGACTACTTCCTAAAAACTACTTCCTAAAGACTACTTCCTAAAAACTACTTCCTAGAGACTAATTCCTAAAGACTACTTCCTAAAGACTACTTCCTAAAGACTACTTCCTAAAGATTCCTTCCTAAAGACTACTTCCTAAAGACTCCTTCCTAAAGACTACTTCCTAAAGACTACTTCCTAAAGACTACTTCCTAAAGACTATTTCCTAAAGACTACTTCCTAAAGACTACTTCCTAAAGACTACTTCCTAAAAACTACTTCCTAAAGACTACTTCCTAAAGACTACTTCCTAAAGACTACTTCCTAAAGACTACTTCCTAAAGACTCCTTCCTAAAGACTACTTCCTAAAGACTACTTCCTAAAGACTACTTCCTAAAGACTCCTTCCTAAAGACTACTTCCTAAAAACTACTTCCTAAAGACTACTTCCTAAAAACTACTTCCTAGAGACTACTTCCTAAAGACTACTTCCTAAAGACTACTTCCTAAAGACTACTTCCTAAAGACTACTTCCTAAAGACTACTTCCTAAAGACTACTTCCTAAAGACTACTTCCTAAAGACTACTTCCTAAAGACTACTTCCTAAAGACTACTTCCTAAAGACTACTTCCTAAAGACTACTTCCTAAAGACTACTTCCTAAAGACTACTTCCTAAAGACTACTTCCTAAAGACTACTTCCTAAAGACTCCTTCCTAAAGACTACTATCTAAAGACTACTTCCTAAAGACTACTTCCTAAAGACTACTTCCTAAAGACTACTTCCTAAAGACTACTTCCTAAAGACTACTTCCTAAAGACTACTTCCTAAATACTACTTCCTAAAGATTACTTCTTAAAGACTACTTCCTAAATACTACTTCCTAAAGACTACTTCCTAAAGACTACATACACCTATAAATACATACCCATAAATACACACACACACACACACATATATATATTTAAAATTTAATATCAGCTCTATTGTCTAAATAAAGAATTGAACCAAACTCCAACATTGAACTCTTTTCTGAATATTTCCTTTAATCCAAACTGTAGCCATTTATGGATCCCAAATCTCAGCATATCACTCAATCTCATTGAATCTAGAGATTTGTCCTAAAATTACCAGGTAATAAAATACCGCTAACCTACCAGAATTAAACAACTTTTGATGTGCGTATGGTCAGTAAGGGTCATGCCCTCGGCATGACCATAGGGCGTGACTCGAGGCCATGACACATCACGCCATTATTGATATCTCGATGTTTCCATTATAATAATTATTATTATCAGATCCTGGTTTGCATGTTAGAATAGAAAGTTGGGTTAGAAAACAATTCTGATTAAATTAATACAAAGTTTATATATATGTATGTATATATATATATATATATATATATATATATATATATATATATTTGTATATCTTGTATATAAAGCTCACCACATAAGTGTGTGTGTGAATGTGTATGTGTGTGTGTGTGTATTTCCAGTATTGATCTTGGGTTGGATTTTAATTAGTTATAGGTTTGATCTAAAGTTTAGTTTTTGGTTTGGTTTTGGATTTTTTTTATGTTTTATATATATATATATATATTATAGAGAAATAGATTAAAAGTATCTCTAAAATGAAATCGATTACATGGCATCGCCGGGTCTATAGCATCTAGTATATATATATATATATATATATATATATATATATATATATATATATATATACATATATATATATATATAGTGTTTTCTTTAAATATATAGTCATTTATTAATCATCTTTTGTATTTAAAGTATATTGTTCAAGACTATATCGCAGAAATATCAGACTAATAATTATCTGAAATCTTCTATAAAACTTCAGCGTTATATTTTTTAGAAATCAGCCTTTAAAGTTTGTTATACAATAGGAATGACCTAAATCTAGACATTAATCCTAGAAATAACATTTCCCTGCATCCGATAGATAGACATTTCTTAAAGCCTAGTATCATATCTTACACCTGGACTTACAATTCATACCATCCCATTGACCTCGGAGTCAGAACTTTTACAGGATCTTAGATATAATACCCAAAACCTAGGTTGTAGATCTTATCCTAATTACAAATCCATGCATATCTAAAGGATAAATATCTTAGCATTAAAAGATACATCTGCTCGATACAAACTCTACCAGGACACTGTACAATATTCAATGTATACTGTACAGTGTACAGTGTACAATGTACAATGTACACTTAAAAATGACGTTTTTGCAATACAATTTCAAATACAATTTACTATTTAACCAACTCTTTGTCTAGTAGATCTCTATTATTATATTTGTATGAATAAAGATAGAATTACATTTTACTTGGCATATCAATAAGTAATAAACATATCCTCATTATAAAGTATACTTTACAGGGGAGCAAATTAGTCTAACGACTAACCAGTCTAACATCTGATCTTTCTAAAATTTGACCTTTCTAAAATTTGACCTTTCTAAAATTTGACCTTTCTAAAATTTGACCTTTCTAAAATTTGACCTTTCTAAAATTTGACCTTTCTAACATCTGACCTTTCTAACATCTGACTCTCTCAATTTATAAATTTCGGTTGATGATAAAGGAAAAGCAAATATATTACAGGGATAGTAGAATTAATAATTTATAGCATTTCTATTTATCATACATATACACACATAAAAATGCATACACACGCATACACACGCATACACACATAAACACACATACATATACATAAAATAAATATATGCCCATGTATGTATAATGTACACTGTACAATGTACAGTGTATAGTGTACATTATAAAGTGTATAATGTAGAGTATATAGTGTACAGTATAAAGTGTATAATGTACAGTGTATAGTGTACATTGTAAAGTGTATAATGTACAGTGTATAATGTATATTATGAAGTGTATTATGTACAGTGTATAATGTATATTATACGTTGTACACATAGAACAAACTCGCCGACAATATTGCGTAATATTTTATTTTAAGTCGTTAAGCAACTGACTACGTAACAAATAATTTTTACATCAGTTATTTTCATAAATCCCGCCGTAGACCCCGCCTTAGACCCCACCTTAGACCCCACCTTAGACCTCGCCTTAGCCCATGCCTTAGCCCCGCTTTAGCCCATGCCTTAGCCCCGCCTTAGCCCATGCCTTAGCCCCCGCCTTAGCCCCACCTTAGACCCCACCTTAAACCCCGCCTTAGCCCATGCCTTAGCCCATGCCTTAGCCCCGCCTTAGACTCCGCTTTAGACCCCGCCTTAGACCCCACCTTAGACCCCACCTTAGCCCATGCCTTAGCCCCGCTTTAGCCCATGCCTTAGCCCCGCCTTAGCCCATGCCTTAGCCCCCGCCTTAGCCCCACCTTAGACCCCACCTTAAACCCCGCCTTAGCCCATGCCTTAGCCCATGCCTTAGCCCCGCCTTAGACTCCGCTTTAGACCCCGCCTTAGACCCCGCCTTAGACCCCGCCTTAGCCCATGCATTAGCCCCGCCTTAGCCCCGCCTTAGCCCATGCCTTAGCCCCGCCTTAGACCCCGCCTTAGACCCCGCCTTAGACTCCGCTTTAGACCCCGCCTTAGACCACACCTTAGACTCCGCTTTAGACCCCGTCTTAGACCACACCTTAGACCACACCTTAGACCCCGCTTTAGACCACACCTTAGACCACACCTTAGACCCCGCTTTAGACCCCGTCTTAGACCCCGCCTTAGCCCATGCCTTAGACCCCGCCTTAGATCCCGACTTAGACCCCGCCTTAGACTCCACCTTAGACCCGACTTAGACCTCGCCTTAGACCCCGCCTTAGACCCCGCCTTAGACCACACCTTAGACCCCGCCTTAGACCCCGCCCACACCACAAGGCAAGCACAGACTATAAGCCCCTCCGATAACACAAACTCCACCCCACCATATGACCTACCTTCACAATAACATATACTAACGTCACACGCCATACATCACCATAAATCTACCCCCACTACAAGTCCTGCCTAATTATTAAACCTACTCATAAGCTCCGCCCACATTACAATCCCCTACATATAGATTTAACATGTGTTAAATTATGTATTAATGTCATCTCACCATGTAATGTGTCAACATATACTGGGGCCGTGTTATATATAGCCTTCACTTCACAGTGAGTTCATAGTGAGTTTACAGTGAGTAAATAGTGAGTAAATATTGAGTAAATAGTGAGTAAACAGTGAGTAAACAGTGAATAAACAGTGAGTAAACAGTGAGTAAACAGTGAGTAAATAGTGAGTAAATAGTGAGTAAATAGTGAGTAAACAGTTAATAAACAGTGAGTAAACAGCGAGTTTATTGTGAGTTTATAGTGAGTTTATAATGAGTAAATAGTGAGTAAACAGTGAGTAAACATTAAGTATACAGTAAGTAAATAGTGTGCTAACAGTGAGTAAACAGTGAGTAAACAGTGAGTAAACAGTGAGTAAACATTAAGTATGCAGTAAGTAAACAGTGTGTTAACACTGAGTAAACAGTGAGTAAATAATGAGTAAACAATGAGTAAACAGTGAGTTTACCTATCAAGAAAACAGAACTCTGCGATTAACAATTTTATAAAATCCTTTCAAGCGTTATATATATTATGTAATAATATAACATAAATATTAAATGTACATCGTATACAATATATGTGCTACACTACTCTATTGTTATTTAAGGAATATTTTATCTTACTAAACTACCTCCAATTAAAACTTATAAATAACTAACTTGCAACATTTGGAGATGAACATATAAACATATTAACACAGGACATACTGTGTACTTTATACCCATATATTGAAAGAGCCAATTCGTATACAACTTGACTTGAAAACAAAGTCAAACTCTTTCGACACCAAATTGGAACTTAAAGAATCCATTGAAAATCCTTTAAATCTATTTAAAATCATAAAACGTTCTCAGAAAATGTCCTTAAGCTCCAATAAACTATGTTATAAACTGAATCTAAACGACAACTGTTACTTCGATACCCCTCTTAAACCCCTCTTAAACCCCTCTTAAACCCCTCTTAAAACCCACTTAAAACCCACTTAAAATACCACGAAAACCCTTTTCCTTGCTCTATCACAAAAATTGAACGATAGTTAAATTAAAGTATTGGTGAGATAAGGAGATTAAGGAATTGTATTCTATGTTTGATTGCGTAACGAGCCAAGGTTAGAGGTTAACCGATATTTATCTTATCGACAATGTAAACTTATAGCTAAATGCGAATTTAATTTAGGCTGAAGGTCGATAATGTATATAAATATATATATATATATATATATATATATATATATATATATTAGCGTACATGTTGATTTAGATACTAATGTGCCTTTTATGTATTTTCTGATGTCGTATGAAGTAACATTAGATGAAGAAAAACCTCATTACATTCAGTGAATTATAACAATAGCTTGCGTAACTATAAAATACAATAGTGTGACGAGGTGTTCGCGTACATATAGTATTATGTAATGGTACTCTATTAATTATGTAATACTGGTATAATCCTCCGTGCAGTCATTTTAATGCATAATAAATCCATATTATCATAATAATAATAATACATGGATGATATATAATTAAATATATATAAATATATATATAAATATATATATATATATATATATAAATATACATCATCACTTGCATACAAACAAATACTCCAAACTGATCTTATTGTATATTTAATACTCTTTCTATTTTCATCAAACAATGTATATATATATAAATATACTCATTAGAAAATGTAAGATGAGAACAATATGAATTGCTTAGCTCATATCACTCTCTACCAATCAGAACAAACGTGACCAGCTTAAGTCTTAAGTTTCTTACCGAAACTCCTCTTTAAACAACCCTGTAATTGTTTGTATCGTATCTCGTAAGTAGTGGGCGGGGCATCGCGGGGGCGTGGCTAATTGTACCGGACAATGGATTATGCGTTAGCCTGGTATTAACCTGGTGTTAGGGTAGCCATGCTTATCTTAGTTACTATATCTATCCTCTATTTCTACTTTGCAACGAATTGAAGTAGATCATTAAAATCCAATACATTTTTAAAATATTCTAAATACTGATAACGGCATTTTCTGACACTAGAGATGCATCTAAAGTAATCTAGTCTAATTTAACTAATCTAAGACATCTCTAAAGATGATATCATTATCTCAGTTCTAAAACGATTTCGCTATTGTAATGTTTTTATTAAAATGTTGTTATTGAAATGTTTTTATGAAAATGTTTTTTATTAAAGAACGATAACAATAACGTTATGTAATAATATGCAAAACACATTATATAACTCTATATCTACCTTCTCCCTCGATATCATCCAAAAGGAATCGAGTGTATATTTACAACGTTCCGGAAAATTAGTCGATTACG
The DNA here is from genome assembly GCA_964035775.1 of Osedax frankpressi. NCBI lineage: Eukaryota > Metazoa > Annelida > Polychaeta > Sabellida > Siboglinidae > Osedax > Osedax frankpressi. Next base: position 3,255,695 of record OZ038312.1, on the reverse strand, counting down.
TAATAAATAACCTAAGTATGCGGTTTAGAAAAGAGCTTGGTACTAATGGTTATTAATGCAAACTTTAATACAAATCTTATTAATATTATGTAATATCTAAATGTAGTATTACGTAATTCCATTGACATTAGATAAAAACCTATTTATAGATCAAAATAAACCCTCGAACTTCTTTTAATATATTTTAAGTAAATCTAAGTTTTATCTAAGCCCGGTGTATTCCAGTATAAGTAATTCCATGTAATCCATCTAAGTCCCCATATAAACAGTATATGATACCATCATAAGATCCATGTACACATCATCTAAATAGTATCTAAACACTTTCTAATCATAATATAAACCCCATTTAAACCTCTTATTAACCCCTTATATAACTCCTGATATTGATAACATTAGTAATATTTATAACCCGACACTCTATACGTAACACTTAATACTTGCCATGAGATAACTCTACACTCCACGTGTATATCAGCAGTAGTCACGTGACACACGTTTTACTACGACACGTGACCACATATCTATTCGTAATATTTTAAATGTAATTTTATCGTTTAAGAAATGTTTAAAAGTGTTGAAAAGCTATTAATATTATTTAGCATATATTATGTAACTACAAATCTAATATCGTTTGCCCAGTAAACAACCAGTGTAACTAGGTCAACAATAATATGTTGTTGCTATGACAAACCAATGTTCCATGTTAACTGTTAATTCATATTATTTCATTTTATTTTATTTTAATTTAAAAATTAAATTTCAAAAAACTTCCGGTATAAAATCAAATTATGAAATTGAAGCTACATCCGGATATTATATTTATATTTGAGTGTGTGTGTGTAGGTGTGTTTATGTATGTGTGTGTGTATGTGTGTATGTGTGTGCATATATATTGATATCTAATAAAATAAATTGCATAATCATTTATGATAATTCATCGTTTTGTGAATTGTTCACGCTCGGTGGATTGCGTAATGACGTAACGTAACGCCATTACTCACCATTACGATATGACGTAATGTCATTGATGCCTATTACGCGCCATGTCGACTATTAAGATTAACGGCAGTTTGTTTTCTTAACCGAATTCTCTTGGTGACCTTTGTTATTTCCTAAAGCGTGGAATGTTGACCTATTATGCAATCAGATCGCACAGTGTATTACGCAACATCGCTTTTTATCAAAATTGATTGACAATATTCGGATCAAATGCAGTGGGGAAGTATTCTTCTGCCGTAGATAGTAGTATTCCCGAAGGACACAAAGAAGAACCTGATACACTAAATATGTTCATACCCGACACTAGGTGTCTGTAGAGATAATGTATCATTATATTAATTAGAAACCACTATTTAATATTTACATATTACGTAAAGTTAAAAGAAATAATTACGTAATACTGATTACGCAAGAGAACATGTTTTTATTAAAGTTAATGTGTGTGTTTAAACAATAACCAAGAGTATTATATTATATTACACCGCACACCAAACAACACACATACTATACCTTTATACACACACTATACCATTACCGACAATGCACACCGAACGTTTGTGTACACTATACAACGTATATATTTTCTGATATTACAGATTACGTGATATTGAAGTTTTTGTCTGATCACGTGATAAAAAATTATATTCACGCGATTAATTAATGGCAGAAGATATATCCACCCGCACACCTACACACCGCACACACACCACGTGCACATACTCTCACACGCACGCCCGCACACACACCATAATCATACTCGCACATACTCACACCCGCACGCATGCATATTCGCAAACCCGCACAGTATGTGGCGCACATCCGCATACACTCAAACTCGCACACCCGCACACCCGCACACCCGCACACCCGCACACTCGCACACCAGCGCACACCTTTATACTTAAGTATATCACAGTTATTATTTATGGTTCAATGTATTGTATTGCGTAAGTTTCTGATCCTTTGTTACGCAATACGTGGTTGTGACGTAATCAATATATAAAGTAAACAAATGTTAAAGTTCGGATATATGTATACACGTGTGCCGATGTATGTGTGTTTGTGTACATTCGCACATGTGCGTGTGTGTATATGGTTGTGTATATATATATATATATATATATATATATATATATATATATATACATAATTCGAACACAAACACATACTCTACACGACAAACACGATAGTGTCAACATATTATTGATATCCAGTTTACATGTCACTGGTAGTTATGTAAGGGATCTCTTACACCGTGAACCATTGTACGATATCATTTGTACGATATCCCGTGTACGATTTCCATTGTACGATATCAATTATAATATATACAAAAGTAATAGTGAACACAACTACCATTACATAACATATTGCAATTTATCATATTTAAATTGGCATATATATATATAAATATATATATATATATATATATATATATATATATATATATATATAGTTATGACTCATAAGGATGTTATTGTTGATTAATTAGTCTAATAAGTTATAAGATATGGGATTTAATCATCAAAGCCGTAGGTAAAAAAAATAAATAAAATTTGAACAAAACATATAAATAATTAATAATGTAAAAATGATGATAAAAGACTAAAATAAATTTAGATTAAAATGAATTACAAATTAACAAAAAAGTCTTATAAAAGAGATACAGATCCCTAGATTAAATATTTTATAAATTCTTGGCTCTTTTCATTTCTTTCCAAGTTCCTTTTGGTGTCCCTAACTCTTCATTTAGAATCGAATTCACATTTGACCAAAACCCAAGAGAAACTCTCGTGTAAGGAATTACAACATCTACATCATAAAGTATTTCTATAACTTCGATTAGTCAAATCTACTACATCCTGAAAGTGATTGAAAAATCCAAATTTAATTTTTCTGATGCCTTCTTTACTATAAGATATTAACGTGTTATTTTATCGCAGTGGTGAATATCCGTGTACATTTATTTAGTTTATGGATATTTCTTCATTTTCCATGAAACATCGACGACATAACTTGTCTGATGTACCGGAAAGAGCTTTTATTGGGAGCATCTGAAGTCAAACCTTGTACCATAGATCTCATACTTGAAAAGTTAGAATTGATCTCTGAATCTAGCAAAGTTTTTGATGAAAACGATTCATTTAAATATTCGGGCTACAATTTCCTATAAAAGGTAGTCCATGTATTGTTGTGGTCTATAAGCTAAGCTAAGTGATTTCACAACTTTCGAAGGAACCGAACAGATGTCATCAATACATTTGTTTATATTTTGTATATCGGAAACATCAATATTCGTATGTTGGATGTATAATTCTAGTTAATAGATTAGCCACTTTATTATTATGGGCAAAGACTGTTCCTTGTATGGTCTGATAGAAAGTGGTTTACTGGTATTTCATTCTTATATCTAGCTACTGATATATTTTAACTGATGTCTTGAGATTTGAGGATAATAACTGTACAGCTTTAATAATCGTTCAAATATCGTCTTCTCGATTAAAGTATCCAATATCTAGGCTGCAATTTCTTTGTTAACCTTAAAAGGTATGTTATTAGTTGACCAGTCTTGGGAAACTTTTTCACTCCCTTTGTAATAGGTAAATTTTCGGACTCTATCCGAATAATAAGGTCACATGACATATGTCAAAGTTCAAGTGGCTTCGGAGGATTTCAATTATTGCTATGAAGCTAAAACTATATTAAAAATGACGTTCAACTTTTCGGACTAATGAGATATTACATTGAAAAAGAATTTAATGCCCAGTTGTATTCCCAAGTCCATTTATTTTCCATCTCCTTCTAGGGTAGGAATGACCTCTGAAACTAGTTTGCTGTATTCTTTATCAAGCTGACCTCTAAACAAGCTTAATGATTTACACTTTATTGGATTGAAATTAAGTTCATTAATTGAAGCTAATCTATACATTACGTTCATCTTTTCATGACTTTCTGAAATAGTAGAATTACCATCAGCTTATGTAGTTATTATCTATATCTTACTCCAGACTAGATTAATTCCTTCAACTTCTTTAATTTTTCTAATTATAGCTTCAGAGGCTAGATTGAATATAATAGCGTACAGGCTAACATACATAACCCTTGCCTAACACTCGATTGCTGTGATACATTAACATCTTTATAAGAATGGTTACGGGAGTTTGAATGTAGTGCTGATATTATATAATAGAATACTATTATTATTATTATATAATAGAATGATATTATTATATAATAGAATGATATTATTATATAACAGAATAATATCCTTATACTATCTAGGCAGCTATTTTGTCTTTAAAGCGAGTTATACGTGTTACCATAGCAACACTAAACAGCACTAGCAACACTACATCATACAAGTGTTACAAGTGAGCACTTTTTATATCTAAATTAAACTGTAGTTTTAGACATATGTAGGTATACCACACACACACACACACACAGACACGCGCACACACATACACACACATTCACACACACCTTCACACTCATTCACACACACATACATATACACCTTCACACACACCTTCACACTCATACATACCCACACATACACGCACACAACTTCACATACACACATACACATACACACACACCTTCACACACAAATACACACACATACATACATATACATACACACAAATAAACATACCTTCATATACACACACACATACACATACACACACACCTTCACACACAGACACGCGCACACACACATACACACACACACACCTTCACACACCATCACACACACCTTCACACTCATACATACACACACCTTCACATACACACATACATACATATACACACCTTCACACTCATACACATACTTTCACACTCATACATACCCACACATACACACACACACATACATACATATACACACACACAAATAAACATACCTTCATATACACACACACACATACACATACACACACCTTCACACACAGACACGCGCACACACACACATACACACACACATTCATACACATACAAATACACATATATATACACACATACATACATATACACACATACACACATATAAACACACCTTCATATACACACATATAAATGGAATCGACTTCCGAAACAATTATTATCTCCCACTATTTCACCAAACAGTTTCAAGCGCAAGCTTAAAAGCTTCCTGCTTACGTGAAACACACAATTATTATTGTACCTTTTTTTATCTTCAACGCAATATCGAAAATGTACTATTATTTTAACTGTTGCGTTTTCTAAATAAATTCTTACACACACACACACACACATACACATACACACATACACACACACCTTCACACTCATACATACCCACACCTACACACACACCTACACACACACAAATACACACACCTGCACGCATATACAAACACACCTACAAACACGCATAAAGACACATACACCTACGCACACACATACACATACGCACAAATATACACGCACACATACATACTCACTTAAACACACTCAAACATACACACATACATACATACATACACACACACATACACGCGCACACACATACACACACATACACATACACACATACAAATACACAGCGATATACATATACATATATTATATAATAACGTAATATTATATAACTACATTATATTCGATATCGATATTTTAGTATTTTTTTTATTTAGAAATCATTTGAAAGTAAATGGCTGAAATTAATAATTTTTACAATTTTTAAGTGTTGTTTTACAATGCTAGTTACATTTGATATACCACTATAAATACCAGCCTATGAAGAGGGCCACGGTAAAATTAGAAGGGAGGAAGGGAGAGAGAGAGAGAGAGAGAGAGAGAGAGAGAGAGAGAGAGAGAGAGAGAGAGAGAGAGAGAGAGAGAGAGAGAGAGAGAGAGAGAGAGAGAGAGAGAGAGAGAGAGAGAGAGAGAGAGAGAGAGAGAGAGAGAGAGAGAGAGAGAGAGAGAGAGAGAGAGAGAGAGAGAGAGAGAGAGAGAGAGAGAGAGAGAGAGAGAGAGAGAGAGAGGGAGAGAGAGGGAGAGATAGATATAGGGGGAGTGAGGGAGGAAGAAAGGGAGTGATGGAGGGAGGGAGGGAGGGAGATATAATTAATTATTTATTTTATCTTGTAAATAGATATATTGAAAACAAAAACTGTATTTTAAAGCGGTTTAATAATCTATTTATAGAAATCCGTTACTAGGACCTTAACAGTGAAATTAAAACTAACGAGAACTCAACGTTAACCTTAAGTGATACTAAATATAGGACTGCAGAGATCACCTCGATATCGAGTCTAATAATGGATTATATAAATGTAATTTATACTATTTACGATTTTATATCTTTCTTTTTCTTTTTCTTTTTCTTTCTCTCTCTCTCTCTCTCTCTCTCTCTCTCTCTCTCTCTCTCTCTCTCTCTCTCTCTCTCTCTCTCTCTCTCTCTCTCGCTCTCTCTCTTTCTCTCTCTCTCTCTCATAATCAAGTTAGTTTCATGTAAACTATAATAGGTTTTATAATCTCAGTTATCCATTGTCCAACCATTATTCTAACTTCTCTCTCACTCTTTCGTTCGCTCTTCATCTCTACCCATCTCTACCCTCGTACCAATTTCTAAAAAACAACTACAATTTATTATTTTTATAAAACTATCTTAGTTCTCGTATAACTTTCAATATCATATTGAAATCATAATAGATAAATGAAAATGTTTAATGACAATCATATACATATTGTTAATAATAAATAGTGTTTTACTTAGATGTTATGCCATTATAGTATATCCTTCACAAGTTGGGATTCATAATAAAATTAGAATATGTAAATATTAGAAATTATTATATAATTGTCTAAAAATAGAAATCAATATCATATATTTATTATTCATAATAATATAATATGTTTATTTACTATTTAAAATTCATTCAGCCCACCCAACTCACATTGCCCTTTCACCCCTCATCAACCAAACCCACACTATTCACCACCCGCCAATTAACAGTAGCAGTAGTTTGATTAATTAGCCATGTCCTTATAGTGTATATACCATATAGGGTTAATATTCCAACTGTAATCTCTATTTAATACGCCCCAAACTACCTTTATCCATACTCTAAAACCAAAACCCATTATTACATAAACATATGACTCACCTAATTACAACTATGCATCGACATCTTATTTACGACCTCAAAACACTAAATGCGCACCCAACCCCCACCCCCCATTAAATAGCCCCTAGCCACGCCTCCAACGCAACGCGATTAACCACGAATTTAACCACGCCCCCATCCAATAGGTGCCACCTTTCGACACCTACTGTCCACCAACGAAACAGAAATTTGCTCCCCCTCCGCTATAGAACAGTTTCCCCGGCCTATTCTGTTCTCTCAGGAACAAAGGCGGAATGGGGGTTCGTACGATTACGCAATGGTTGCATACGTTATATTCAGTTATCCGGTGTTCAATCGCTTTACGGGGTTGACTCTATCTCTAACAATACTACCAGTAACCTGCGATATTAAGATACGCGGTGAATTAAGGGTTTTGTAAAATCATTTGATGAGCCGACGAAAATAAAAATAATGTCAGATTAATGATTTAGTAAGTAAATCTATATTTAGAAAGTGTGGGTTAGTATTGCATTTGCAGTTAGTAAATAATAATCCATGGTATGGGCTAGAAAAATATATTGCGATCGAATTACAATCTAAACTATAAACATAATATCTCTGTATTTACACCGTTCATTGTACATTGTAAATGTTACACTATACATTGTACAGTGTACAGTGTACAGTGTACAGTGTACAGTGTACAGTGTACTGTACACTACTCGGTTCAGCATTTGCAACTGTGTTTTTCTTCCAGCACCTCGTTATAGAGTTTAGAAAATTGCTAAATTTCAATATAGTTGTATTAATAGTATTAGGAATCTGACACATCACGTCTACCTTCCCTATAGACACGCCCACGTACACAATATCACGCCCACTTTGTATGGTGTAATATGATATAACCGTTACACATAGATCAATTATTGATCACCATCAAATATACTTCAATATGGTATTATATAATAATCCATCAACCTATCCATATATTAATAATAAAAAGGGAGATGGTGAGTGAGAGGGAGAGGGGGAGAGAGAGATAGAGGGAGGGAGGGAGGGAGGGAGGGAGGGAGGGAGAGTGAGAAATAGGGGGAGAGGGAGGGGGAGAAGGAGAGGGAGGGGATATATAGGGGAGAGGGAGAGGGATATGGAGAGATACACTATACACTATACACTATACACTATACAATATACACTATATACTATACACTATAAACTATATACACTATACACTCTATACTATACACTATATACACTATACACTATACACTTTACACTATATATTATACACTATACACTATACACTATACACTATATACACTATATACTATATACACTATACACTATATACACTATATACACTATATACACTATACACTATACACTATACACTATACACTATACACTATATACACTATATACTATATACACTATACACTATATACACTATATACACTATATACACTATACACTATACACTATACACTATACACTATACACTATACACTATATATTATACACTATACACTATACACTATATACTATACACTATACACTATACACTATATATTATACACTATACACTATACACTATACACTATATACACTATATACTATATACATTATACACTATATACACTATATACACTATATACACTATATACTATACACTATACACTATACACTATATATTATACACTATACACTATACACTATATACACTATACACTATACACTATACACTATGCACTATACACTATACACTACATATTATACACTATACACTATACACTATACACTATACACTATACACTATACACTATACACTATACACTATACATTATACACTATACACTATACACTATACACTGTACACTATACACTATACACTATACACTATACACTATACACTATACACTATACACTATACACTATACACTATACACTATACACTATACACTATACACTATACACTATACACTATACACTATACACTATACACTATACACTATACACTATACACTATACACTATACACTATACACTATACACTATACACTATATATTATACACTATATACTATACACTATACACTATACACTATACACTTTACACTATACACTATATACACTATACACTCTATACTATACACTATACACTATACACTATACACTATACACTATACACTATATATTATACACTATACACTATACACTATACACTATACACTATATATTATACACTATACACTATACACTATATATTATACACTATACACTATACACTATACACTATACACTATACACTATACACCATATACTATACACTATATATTATACACTATACACTATACACTATACACTATACACTGTACACTATACACTATACACTATACACTATACACTATACACTATACACTATACACTATACACTATATACTATACACTATACACTATACACTATACACTATACACTATACACTATATATTATACACTATACACTATACACTATACACTATACACTATACACTATACACTATACACTATACACTATACACTATACACTATACACTATACACTATACACTATACACTATACACTATACACTATACACTATACACTATATATTATACACTATACACTATACACTATACACTATATATTATACACTATATACTATACACTATATACACTATATACCCTATACACTATACACTATACACTATACACTATACACTATATACTATACACTATACACTATACACTATACACTATATACTATACATTATACACTATACACTATACACTATGCTCTATATACTATACACTATACACTATACACTATACATTATACACTATACACTATATATTATACACTATACACTATACATTATACACTATATACCCTATACACTATACACTATACACTATACACTATATACTATACACTATACACTATACACTATACACTATACACTATATACACTATATGCTATATACACTATACACTATATACACTATATACACTATACACTATACACTATACACTATATATTATACACTATACACTATATATTATACACTATATACTATACACTATATACACTATATACCCTATACACTATACACTATACACTATACACTATACACTATATACTATACACTATACACTATACACTATACACTATATACTATACATTATACACTATATACTATACACTATGCTCTATATACTATACACTATACACTATACACTATACACTATACACTATATATTATACACTATACACTATATATTATACACCATACACTATACATTATACACTATATACCCTATACACTATACACTATACACTATACACTATACACTATACACTATACACTATACACTATACACTATACACTATACACTATATACACTATATGCTATATACACTATACACTATATACACTATATACACTATACACTATACACTATACACTATACACTATATATTATACGCTATACACTATATATTATACACTATACACTATACATTATACACTATATACCCTATACACTATACCCTATACACTATACACTATACACTATACACTATACACTATACACTATATACACTATACACTATACACTATACACTATACACTATACACTATACACTATACACTATACACTATACACTATACACTATACACTATATACACTATACACTATACACTATACACTATATACACTATATACTATACACTATACACTATATACTATACACTATATACACTATACACTATACACTATACACTATATACACTATACACTATACACTATACACTATACACTATATACACTATACACTATACACTATACACTATATACACTATATACTATACACTATACACTATATACTATACACTATATACACTATACACTATACACTATACACTATATACACTATACACTATACACTATACACTATATACACTATATACTATACACTATACACTATATACTATACACTATATACACTATACACTATACACTATACACTATATACACTATACACTATACACTATACACTATATACACTATATACTATACACTATACACTATATACTATACACTATATACACTATACACTATACACTATACACTATATACACTATACACTATACACTATACACTATATACACTATATACTATACACTATACACTATATACTATACACTATATACACTATACACTATACACTATACACTATATACACTATACACTATACACTATACACTATATACACTATATACTATACACTATACACTATATACTATACACTATATACACTATACACTATACACTATACACTATATATTATACACTATACACTATATATTATACACTATACACTATACATTATACACTATATACCCTATACACTATACACTATACACTATACACTATACACTATACACTATACACTATACACTATACACTATACACTATACACTATATACACTATATGCTATATACACTATACACTATATACACTATATACACTATACACTATACACTATACACTATACACTATATATTATACGCTATACACTATATATTATACACTATACACTATACATTATACACTATATACCCTATACACTATACCCTATACACTATACACTATACACTATACACTATATACACTATATACTATACACTATACACTATATACTATACACTATATACACTATACACTATACACTATACACTATATACACTATACACTATACACTATACACTATACACTATATACACTATACACTATACACTATACACTATATACACTATATACTATACACTATACACTATATACTATACACTATATACACTATACACTATACACTATACACTATATACACTATACACTATACACTATACACTATATACACTATATACTATACACTATACACTATATACTATACACTATATACACTATACACTATACACTATACACTATATACACTATACACTATACACTATACACTATATACACTATATACTATACACTATACACTATATACTATACACTATATACACTATACACTATACACTATACACTATATACACTATACACTATACACTATACACTATATACACTATATACTATACACCATACACTATATACTATACACTATATACACTATACACTATACACTATACACTATATACACTATACACTATACACTATACACTATATACACTATATACTATACACTATACACTAAATACTATACACTATATACACTATACACTATACACTATACACTATATACACTATACACTATACACTATACACTATATACACTATATACTATACACTATACACTATATACTATACACTATATACACTATACACTATACACTATACACTATACACTATACACTATACACTATACATTATACACTATATACCCTATACCCTATACACTATACACTATACACTATACACTATACACTATACACTATACACTATACACTATACACTATATACACTATACACTATACACTATACACTATATACACTATACACTATACACTATATACACTATATACTATACACTATACACTATATACTATACACTATATACACTATACACTATACACTATACACTATACACTATACACTATATACACTATACACTATACACTATACACTATATACACTATATACTATACACTATATATTGTACATTACAGCTATTACTATTCACATTGTGTTGATGATCATCATGTTTGTTGCGCTGTCAATTGTCTGCGAAGAGTACTTTGTTCCCGCCTGTCAGATGATTTCGGCACGTTAGTAAAGGGTTCACGTAGGTCACGGGGTCACGGGGTCACTGAGGGCATAACATATAATATGCAATAAATAGAATATAATGTAATACGCACTAATAAAATAAACTTAGAATTATTTATTTACCGAACACAATCGATCGTCATGGTTCAATTCAGACTTACATCAAAAAAAATGCGAGTTCAGACGAACTAGCAGAACATACATAAAATAGCCCACACTTATGAACTTAGCGATACCGAGACAGATACGTTAAATCTACCGTAACTCATTAAATAAAGCAAAGACTGATTACATAACAAATGAATTAATACAAAACAGTAATGACTTCAAAAGACTTTACAAAACAAATAAAAAAAATAGAATACTCCCAAAATTAATTTACCAAAATTAATATTTACAACATTTGCAAACCGCTTCATCGATAAAATAGATAATATCCATAAGAAACTTATAAAACTAATAAACCTACCTATATGTGTAATTACCACACAATCACCACTTTCACCACACATAACTTAAATCTAGTTTCACGCTTCCAACTAATGATGAATTACTAAACTTAATTCTTACAGCTAAATGTTCATCCCCAAATGACCCACTCCCAGTATCCCTTAAAAAAACTATTAATACACATACAGCAATTTTCAAAGATATAATCGATACATCTCTACTAACAGGAAATATTCCCCAACAACTGAAACACTCAATTATTAGTCCCTTCATAAAAAACTCTAAACTATCACCAGACGACTTATCAAACTACCGCCTTATTTCCCAACTACCACTTTACTAAATTACTAGAAAAGACTGTATACATCCAACTACTGTCATACTTAACTGACCATAACCTACTTGACAATAGACAGAACGGATTTAAAAAATTACATACTACTGTAACTACTTTACTTTCCTTATTCGACGACATATACTCCTCCCTTGACGATAATACTCCAATACGAATTACTTTACTTGATTCATCTTCTGCATTTGATACACTCGATCACACTACTTACTGATAAGACTCTATCAAATATGAATTAAAGATACTGTATTGGTTTAAAAGCTATATCTACGAGAGAACTTACTCCATTAAAATAAATTTAAAAAAATCTAACCCATATAAACTTAAGCATGGTGTTCCACAAGGTTCAATTTTATCTCCAATTTTATTTACCATATATCTACTTCCCATCAAATATATTATAAATAGATTCCTTAATATAAAATATAACTTATATGCTGATGACATCGAAATGCATACATCAACAAAATATTCAATACAACTACAAAAATGTTTAAATGAAATAAACAACTGGTTGACAAACAATTATCTCCTACTCAACATTAAAAAGACTGAACTAATTAACATTAATATGACTAACTCTACTGAATCTTTCCCAGACATTTACATTAACAACATTATAATATTACCAACTAACTCGGCAAAATACCTAGGCTTACATTTTAACAATTAATTCAATTTCGGCAAACATATTATCTTTATAAGACAAACTACAACAGCCCAACTATTTAATCTAAGACGACTACGACCATATATGAATACCATAACTACTACTTTACTAACTCACTCCTTAATAATTTCACGACTCCAATACTGCAACTCATTATTAGCTACAGTAAATAAAGATAAAATAAAAAATTTGACAGAATTATTAATAGATCCATACGACTAATTTACCAACTCAACCGAAATGACTGAATTACGACTATTACTTAACATTAAATCCAACAACAGACAACTACGAACATCTGACCTCACCATACTTATGCACTAAATATAATATGATATAATATGCACTAAATAATAATGAAATTGAATTCACTCCCAGAATATTTATATATTAATCTGGTACCTGTATGTACCAATACGTTGTAGGTAATTCTAGTTTAGAGCATACGCTTAGTTAAGCAGTCTCAGAACTCCCGACTTTGGCTAAACTCCCGACTTTCTCTTTATTCCCGAATTCGGTTGACAGGTCTAGAGATGAAGTCAGACGTTGCCGGCGCGACGTTCATGGCTGCCGGAAGTTCCGCTCCGGAATTAGCTACTTCCGTTATCGGAGTATTTGTCGCCAAGGTTAGCAACCACCCATCCATCTTAAACCGTCCCCCGTCCACTAAATCTACCTTAAACTATGTAAAACCTCCTTATACAATATATGCACACGTTATACTATGATCATTATGGCCCATTTTCAGTTATTTCACCTCCCACACACTTCCAGCTCCGTATATAACAGTTTAAGACATTCAACAATACATACTCGACTACGTCTTGGTCCATTATTTACCCCTACATTCTAGTCTATCTTTCCAGTTCTAGACAATTGCACTCCCGCAGTTGGGTCACCTGGTCAAACTCCGCCTCTTCCATTGTCTCCACCCTGACCAATGCACATCCTTTCATTTTTGCGACCAATTCGTCCCGAAATAGAATTTCTTTACATAATCCGATAATCAGATTTATTTTGGTATTGTAAAGGTCGTGACCCTAATGACCTTTCAACCGTGATCCTATGATCTCGATAAATAGGCTGACCGAATGTGAATTAGCCGATATTTTAGTATGATCCCCTGCTATTAGTCAACTGTAAAAAACTGATATGCGAAAATATGATTATAGCGAAAGAGGGCGTGATCTCCGTTAGGAGGGGAGGGGCTATCAATTGGGCGTGTGTTTAGATTACGATGGGCGGGGTTACAACCAGGATGGGCGAGTCTACACCAATGGAGGATGTGTCACTAGGAGGGGCAGAGCTATAGATTTGTTTAGACTAGAAGGGGAGGGTTACAGTTATGAATGGCGGGGCTTCAGTTCATAGGGAAGGTGGAAAAGATATAGAAAATGAACTATAAAAAGAATTGTATATTAGCGGAGTACATTTGCCAAGCAGGTTGGAGCCAAGTATTGATGGGTTTGAATTCATATTGCATAATAATCTAATGTAATTCGATATGAAGCCTTTTTGTTGAATGTGCTGAGTTTAATAATCTGCACAGGCTGAACTGGTTTTGGTGAATTTGCTGAGATATAAAAAAATGATCGGAGAATTGATTTGCAATCGAGTTGCTATTGGTTGGAATTGGAAATTATAAACCACTAGTGTTGCCATCTATATTGTCTATCTCTATGGTTATGGGAGAATATGCATTGATTGAGGTCGAGGGAGTCTTTTGGAGTATTTAGCTGTGCAGAGGGTAATTGGGTTTATGAAATTGAAACAAGGAGTTATAATTCTAAGATATTTGGAGTGAAAGGTAAATTGCTGAGTTAAACGATAAGATTGTGAACTGACGTGAGATGGTAATCCCAAGTTGGACTTGTGGAGAATATCTAATCCACTTAATAAAGAATCAACTTTAAGTGATGAGACGCTGTCAGATTTTAGTTAAACGTAGTAGATCAGGTAAAGGTAATTGCATATGTAGTGTCTATCTATCTATAATTGCATATGTAGTGTGCTATCATATCTATTTAAGATAAGGGTAGCCGGATGTACTTGTATTTCCGGTAGTTGGAGGTGGGCGTTAATAGTAAGCGATGGCGATTTGAGTAAGCGGGTGAAAGAATGTTTGGTAGTTGTATTTATCTTGCGCGGCTGTTATTGTTGATGGGAGCACCCTACCAATGCAGTCATTGGGGTGGGGGAGACATGGGGGGAGACATGGGGGGGAGACATGGGGGGAGACATGGGGGGAGGAATCGTCTGATGCTTGGTCGAAGTGATATTTCACCTGTAGTTTTGAAGGACGTGAGCATATCGGAGCATAGGAAGGCAAGTTATGTTGGACGGCATTTGAAGATGGCATTTGTGATCACTGAAGAAGGAGATGATGTATAAATATCAAATGACCACTCTTTCTATCTCCGCAACTGTCTCAACCACATAATACTTCCCTACCACATGACTTAACCTATCTCGTGACCTTTCCTAACCCCGTGACCTTCAGGATGATATCGCCCTCGGGTCGGTTGTAGGCTCCTCCGTGTTCAATACATTCTTGGTGATTAGTTTCTCAGCTTTATTCGCCGGCTCGGTTGGTTATAATGTAATTCTACGTATTATTGACCCCTGAACCCTACTATGACCTACTATGACCTACTATGACATCGAAACCTATATTAATCAATACCCGTCCATTATTTGACTTATGACTATTCCTACTAGATTCTTAAGTTACTTTAACCCGTAGAATTCCACAAGATCTTGGTCAATTTCGCAGGCTTGCGAGTTTGTTCGATGTCCCGTATTTGAATTGATAACCTTTGGTCCATATACGACCTCTAGCCCACAGTACAATACGTTTACATATCGGTTACCTAATGACTACCTTCGTAAAGGTGATTTCGTTAAGTTGGTGGCCTCTCTTGAGAGATTGTTTCTTTTACACACTCGGCATCATAGCCCTGGTCGTCATTATCTCGGACTCCAGCGTCTACTGGTTAGTGGTCGATGGTCAGATCGCATCGCCCCTACTTCACCCACACTTCACCCACACTTTAACCTTACTTCAACCCCACTGTACCTCCACTTCACCCCCACTTCAATCTCACTTCAACCCCACTTCAACCCTATTTCACTCTTTCTTCACCCACACTTTAACCCCACTTCACACTTACTTCACCCCTACTTCAACCTTACTTCACCCACACTTTAACCCTACTTCACCCCCATTTCACCCACACTTTAACCTTACTTCACCCCTACTTCATCCTTACTTCACCCCACTTTAACCCCCACTTCACCCACACTTTAACCTCACTTCACCTCACTTCAACCCCACTTCACCCCACTTCAACCTCACTTAAACCCCACTTCACCCCCACTTCAATCTCACTTCAACCCCACTTCAACTCTACTTCACTCTTTCTTCACCCACACTTTAACCCCACTTCACACTTACTTCACCCCCACATCAACCCTACTTCAACCTTACTTCACCCCACTTAAACCCCACTTCAACCCTACTTCACCCCCACTTCACCCTTACTTCACCCACACTTTAACCCCACTTAAACCCCCACTTCACCCACACTTTAACCCCACTTTACCCCCACTTCACCCTTACTTCACCCACACTTCAACCCCACTTCAACCCCACTTCACCCCCACTTCACCCCACTTCACCCCTACTTCAACCCCACTTCACCCCCACTTCAACCTCACTTAAACCCCACTTCACCCCCACTTCACCCCCACTTCACCCTTAAAGGTATGAAGCCACTGCCCTACTCGTTCTGTATGCAGTCTATATCGTCGTCATGTATAATAACGATAGGCTAGAGGCGTTCTTCAGACCAGGAATTCCAGGTTACTAAAGGTCACGCACCGAAGAAGGTTGTAACCCGATGACCTCGAATAGCGTACGTTTGACCTGTCGAATCTAGAGTTTCTTGTACAGATAATTTCATATCATAGCAATTCTCTAATATTCCACTATTCCTTGCCGAATTAAATTACTCCAAATTTATAAATGTAATAATTGGAAACATGTTCTGAATAACTATTAGTTGAATTGTTTAAATAATCAACTAAATTAGTTTAATATATTAATTACATATTTCCCCCCGTGTATGAAGGAGTAGTTTGTTGTCGTCGTCGTAACTCCATTGATTCGGAGATCATTTCAGCCAATGAGAAGACAGACCTAGTGGGTAACCACACCCCTTCGCATTTAGGTTTATCTCAAGACATTTGGATTTTCAAACCAAATCTATATTTATGTTAATTGCAGCATAGTAAATATTTACGAATTATTGAATATATTGAATACTATAGTATTATAGTTATAGTTATTACTATAAATGTTGTTACTATATTTTATATTTATATTATATTATACAACATTTAATATATATATATTAACGTATATATATATATATATATATATATATATAAATATTATATAATATACAATATGTATGTTGTACATTGTACATTGTACAATGTACATTGTACATTGTACAATGTACAATGTAAATTATACATGTATTATTCATTCATAATTTCAATATTCATGTTTTTAATTAGATTCAATGGCTCTGACTGAAAAAGAAATCTTGCGAAAAAAAGAGGAAGATGACCGTTTGTTAAATAATAATAATAATAATAATAATAATAATAATAATAATAATAATAATAATAATAATAACAATAATAATAATAATAATAATAATAATAATAATAATAATAATAATAATAATAATAATAATAATAATAATAATAATAATAATAATAATAATAATAATAATAATAATAATAATAATAATAATAATAATAACAATAATAATAATAATAATAAGTTCTAATATCTAGACACCCGATGCCTGGATATATTTATTTACCAAGCACGTTCATAGACATGGTAGATTATCTAGCTAAAATATCAATATCAAAAAATTTTAAAAAAACTATCATAAATATATTCTATTGTCCTATTACAACATATCAACTACGTACAATAGGAAATGATACATAAATTGCATACTCTATAATCGTATAGAGTCTAGCCTGGCTAGCATGACTCGTTAATAAATGATCAGTGCATTATATAATACCCCTGTACTACTGACGTACGCGTATAGTGTCCGTCGTACACTGTACGTCGTACAGTGTACGTAGTACACTGCCGTGGTATTAGTTGTGATGTAAATTAAATATTATCGGATAGCAGTTCAAAAGATATTATTCATTCTAAAATGAACGAAAAAATATAAATAAAGGATGCTTTAATTTGCAATAATACTGTATGGTGTATGGTGAATATAGAGCTTCAGAACAATGTACAGTGTACAGTGTACACTGTACAGTGTACACTGTACAGTGTACATTATCTATGTAACCCACTAATACTAATATCTAACATGTTCACATTGCTATTGTAGTTGAGAAAACCATCACCGAACACAACACCGGTTACTGTCAGAAGTTCTTAAAAGTGTTGAGATGGCCTTTAGACGTGCTGTTGAAATACACGATACCGAACTGCAGAATGAACAGGTTTCTGAAACTTACGGTATGTTTGTTGGTGGTAGTTTTTACTTAATTCTCAATTGGATATCAAATACCCGAGAAACCAGACGATGTAACTATTATACATTCTTCTATCATTATTTTAAATAAAAAATAAACATAACATATTAAATGCACATAAAATATATTTTGACTTTTATTATATAATAAATAAACTAAAATGACCTGGATGGTTTCGTGGGTTTAGTAGCGTTAATTAAAGTTTAGTAGCGTTCTATAATAAACAACATTATAAGAAAATAAATATATTAATATTAATTATATATATATATATAATATATATATATTAATATACGTTTGATTATATATATCGCTTCGTATATCGTATTATGCAAATATAAAAATCTAGCTCATTTGGACCCTGTGGCGCCAGGTAATGGGTGTAATATTAGAGTTATTTTGAATATATTTAACTATTGTGTATTATATCAATTAAATTGAACATTCGACTCAAAAATAAAACAAAAACCAAAGACAAGAACAAACCATAAACCAAAACCAAAACAGGTATCATAATCATTTAGAATAACGGTATCATTGTAGTAAATTAATTGTTACATGTATTGTTGCGTTATATGCATTGCTATCTTAGTTTTATCGTTATGTATGTGGTATGCAATATTATTATAGTTGTCGGTATATAGAAATGTATATATATAATTAATATTAACCCTTTTAGCGTCAATAACTTTTGCGTTACATGCTGATCGGAATCACTAGATTTGACATGTTTTTCATTTTTTTACTATGGTCAATAAAATAGCTCATAACTCGGAAAATACTAATATAATGAATATAAAAGTAACGAGAATATTAAATAAAACATAAATATACATGACATAGTATATTTTATAATTAAAATCAATACATTTCGAATATATCAAGAGTATGTAAAAAATTATTTTTTTTAATTATTTGGTTAAATTTACATAATATTATTTTACTAATATTTATATTCAATTAAAGTATATACATATCTCGTAAAAGTAATAGATAATATAATAATCTTTATAATAGATTTTAAATTTAATTAAAATAATTAATATCTAAAAAGTTATGTTATATAAACGGCACCGTATATTACGATTAAATTTTTTTAAATATTCATTTCTAAATTTAATTTAGTATGGATTATTTAATTTATCATAACTCATGAACCATGAACATTTCTTACATAAAACTAATATTAAAGATATTTAACTACTACAAACTAATATATTATCTATTTAATGTTAAAATAAAATAATAATTAATTATATTCATGTAAACTATTTAAAAAAAAAAATGTTTAATATAAAATTATAAGAAAGTTGTTTATTGCTATTTTACCAAATTAAATATATAATTTGGGAATATATGTATAACAAAATTTGGCCAGAATTCAATATATTAATTATATTCATGTAAACTATTTAAAAAAAAAAATGTTTAATATAAAATTATAAGAAAGTTGTTTATTGCTATTTTACCAAATTAAATATATAATTTGGGAATATATGTATAACAAAATTTGGCCAGAATTCACCCAAAGAATCATCTGATTATAAATCACCTTGATCATTAGAAAAGTCTTGAGGTATAGAAAAAGCGGACATATTAAAAAATTAAAAACGTAATGACGCTCTCTTTGTTTGTATAGTCTTTATTAAAATTCAAGCACTATTTTCATATGTATTAAAGCATTTTATTCATAACATTTCACTATTTTAATATATCTAATAAGTTTTATAATGATATATGTAATTATTTTTTGTTCAACATAAGTAACTTTATAGATCACATTTTCCCACCATTTTAAAAACATATTTTCATATTTTTTTGGGGTTTAAATCATCATTTATTAACAATATGCACTATTTTTCTTTAAATTTTATTCCCAACAATAAACGTATGCTAATAAACAAGCATAGATCGAAAATTTTAAGTATATATATATGTTATACAGTATAAAATATATGTTTTATTAAACCCTAATTGAATAACATTATTAAGCTTAATTTATTATTATTTTTTTTAATATATGGTTAAATATTTAAATAAAGTAACATATAAACTGTTTGTTATTTTTATATAATATGATACATTAGATTGTTATCTATAAAATGTATATTTTGAAATTATATTAATATAATTTAATAATTTATTTTAAGTAATTAAGTATTTAATTGATTTGCGATCCGTTCCGATCCTTCGGTTATTTCGCTAGGGATCCTCCCCGGTCCTTTGACGCAATAAGGGTTAACGATAGGAAAGTTTATAGTCAGCTGTATAGTTATTAAATTTAGCTAAAAGTTAATAATATCGATATCATTAAATGTTAATATTTATACTTATTTAAATACTGATAACCATATAGTATATATTACTGTATCGATATCGGGCTATGCATATATATATATATATATATATATATATATATATATATATATATATATATATGGATGGATGGCCTTATCACTGATATTACATTATCTTTATGATGAGCAGTATTGATAACGAGTGATATTTACCATTATCCTTCCGATATCGTAATAATTAAAGTTATGACATTAATGGATGAATGGATGGATATGATATTATTAAACTAAAGGAAAATACCCGCCGATTAAGATAATTGGTAGAGAGTTAGACAGTTAGATCAGTTTTAGACAAACTAGTGACAGTTTGCAACTATCAAATCAAAAATGTAATCTTTATACCTCTGGTAAAAGAAGATTTAGTGTTTTAGCGCCAATTTTATGGAACATCCTTCGTCTACCTTTACGAAGATGTAATTCCATAGAAACATTTAAGAGGGCCGTGAAAAATCATCTATTCTCAACATGAGATCTAGGATTGACCTTGTCCTCTGTATCTGCGATGGTGTTCTGTAACTACTCCGATCACATCTGCTTAAATGTCAGAGTCCTCAACTGATTTGATTTTATCATTTAACTAACTTACGATATTATTTTTAATCTCTTTAAAGCACAAATGAGAACATAACTATTTGTTATTTTGTGTATAAATACACATTTCAATTTAATTCAATGAATGGATGGATGGATGGATCGATTAGCACATAAATAATTAAATACAAATGTATTATTTATAAAAGTATTTAATATATAAAAACATTAATGGATAACTATTGTAAACACATCTACAATGAAGATTATAATAACAAATATTTAAGATCAATTCATTTAATTATAATGAATTGATGTCATGTTAATTTCATGTAACATTCACTAATCCTAGAGATAACAATGGTAATAATTGTTTACCTATTGCGATAAAAATGATTTTCCTATTAAAATTTAATGTTATAATAATATATTAAATATAAATATAAAGTTTTAGTTTCTTGAAAAATATTTACTATAAATTATTTCATTATTTGCATACTTAATAATATATATACTTACTTACTTACTCAATTACATGTGTTATTACTTACTTAGTTACTTGCTTGGTTACTTACTCATTTACTTACAAACTTACTTATTACTTGCTTGGTTACTCACAAAATTATTTAATTTGTACTAGATTACATAATCACTCACTCACTCACCCTCTCTCTCTCTCTCTCACTTACTCACTCACCCACCCACTCATTCACTCAACCACCCACTAAATCACCCACCCACCCACCCACTCACTCACTCACTTAATCACTCTCTCGCCCACTCACTCACTCACCCACTCACCCACTCACTCATTCACCCACTCATTCACCCACCCACTCACTCACTCATTAACTCGTATTTACAGATGGAAGAACTACTACATACTTACATTCTGTATTTCTATAATATGGATCGGCTTATTTTCTTACATCATGGTGTGGATGATTGCTTTAATCGGTTGGTTAACAATAAGACATCGCTCCCCTGAGAAAGTGTTACTGGACTAAATACCAAAGTACCTTACCAGGTATCTTGTGAGGTTGAATTGATTATAACTTGCTTATATTTCGTTGTTATTTTTAGAGTGGGCTGCACAAGTTCACAATGCTGTGAAATATTGATTATTTTGTTGATATCGACCAGTTTTTACATCCTATGATTATTTGTATTAGAACTCTGATTAAATTTCAAATCTATTATTCTTTTCGCTTTAAATATTTTTTGTAGGTTTAAATTAAATTAAAATAAGAAGATTTTTCTATATTATTCATTCCCATATCGTTTGTTATTTTGCAATTAATTCTGTTAATTCTGTCCAGTAATGAAATTACTAACTATTTAAATTTGTACTATTTAGTAAAACAAGTAAACACTATTTTACATGTAGTAGTGACATACGTATCAAGCAGTATGTTAACAAGAATACTGGGATCCATGTGATATATGCAAATAGTTTAAAAATAATTGTATTTTATTAACTTGATTTAAAATGTGTTTACATATTATATGCTTTGAAATATAGCAAAATGAAGAACATATAATTAATAGATTTGTTTATAATTTCAAGAATGGATATGTGAAAATAGAGATATTTAATTATATTTTAAGCTAATTAACGTATGCCGCTTGAGTACGTACCATAAGTAAATTGATAACTTATGCTACAATGTACGCTTTGTCTAGGTTATACGTTCTCGATTCCGGATACGGTGATGGCGATGACTCTGGTTGCAGCCGGGGGGAGCATTCCGGACCTCATAGCCTCGGTTATCGTGGTCAGGGAAGGTTCGTAGACCATAGTTTTGGCTGAACAAAGTTCAAATGTAAATAATGCAACTGTTATGGAGCAACGTTGTAAATAACTAAACCTGAGGACATCAGGCGAGGAATAGGACACGACGTCTCTGTTATGATAACACTTAACATACCAATCTATATAACCTTCTAGCTCTTTAATCAAAGTATAATATACAAGATTTCCTCTATAGCTTAACCTATAGAAGTCGTGAAATTGTGTACCCAAACCCGCGAATACTCTATCCTCGTCCTTCCCTCAAAGGCTACGGAGACATGGCAGTTTCAAATGCCCTCGGCTCCAATGTATTCGACATATTCATGTGCCTCGGTATACCGTGGTTCATGAGCTCCGTGATTATCGACCGAGAACCCATTACCGTCTACAGCGGAGGCTAGTATGGGGCTGAAAGCCTGGACCTCGGTACTAGAGTAGATACATTACCGTATTCAGATAGATGAGGTCAAAATTACGGAGTAGTTCTCCAATATACAACTCGTAACTTATGTTATTATATTCACAGATAATAGAGATTTAGCAGTAGCATATATGATATGAATTAACTTTACTAGTGATCTATTTAACATATAATAAGAAAACATTTCATTCATTTCACTAAGTATGGATTATAATATTGATCTGCTATAATTACTCTCACAAATGTCTCCACGACTACCTGAGACAATTACTCACAATATTACACTTACAAGAAACACTTCCGGTGATACATCCTCCCTCCAAGATTACTCCTTTTCACCACCAACTCTAACCAACACCAATCGTAGGTTTGATGTACTCATCGATAGGACTTCTGTTCACCGTAGCTATACTCATCATCGGTACTCACCTAAATGGTTGGAAACTAAACAAACCCTATGGCTACATGCTGCTACTCGGATACGTGATTTTCAATATCGTGGCTTGCCTGTACGAACTAAACGTTTTCGGAGACGTAAATCCACCAACATGCATTTCTGACTACTGATCTTTAAACTCTTCCCACGCGACCTTTACTGACCTCCGATTAACTATAACTAGAATAATATAAATAACCGAACAAAATTTCTAAACGGCAATTCACAATTCTACGACCCTCGACGTCAATATTTATAATTAGCCACTTTTATCTCTTATGGTATTACGTGAGCTCTTGCAACTGCGTTCAAAATATTGAGTTATTGATGTGATATGAGAATAAAAATGAAAATAAGGAAACTTTAAAATTGTTTATTGAGGAAATAAAATGTAAAGTATTCTTTTACATAAAAGTAGACTTTACAATGGGCCGGCTGTGGGTGGGGAGGACCAGGCTAGTGGTGGTAATGGAGCGGGGTACGATGAGTGCATTAACAAACTGGGGAAGTGAGGGTGCGGGAAACAAAATGCACCCTTTCGAAAAGGACAAATATATTTTACACGATCGCAATGAATTAATATCCAAATAAATGTGAGACGCAAAGAGGAAGTTATCAAACTTTTCATAAATACAAATAGTCGATGAGAATATGGATTATGTACAATATTTGGAAATAGCTGCAACGCTATATTATAATACTATATGAGATCTCTCGATGAATAAAAACGTTGTCTCTTGCCCGCCTGGAGTCGCCACCGAAGCCAAAGTGAAGATATAAATAGAAATTTGGGGCGTGGTGGTGGCGAGGGTGGGGCGCGGGAGGGTTGCAGGAGTAAGGGGGGCGTAAGGCAGTAGTGTAGTAGGCGGCGGCGTCTACGTAGACACATAGGTATAGGTGCGGTTGGCAGCGTCACCACTAGACGTACCCGGACTCGCCGGCTTCCCATTGGCTGGATTCTCGGACAGGAAGTCCCAAATCAAAATGGTATCGTCGTGGGAACTGGAAACGATTTGAAACTCGTCGAATTGTAGGCGAAACACTCGTCCCGAATGCTCGACAAGTGTGCGAAGGCAGAGGGTGCCAGCGGGGGCTCGTGGATCAAGGGCCGCAGCCAAGTCCCAAACTTTCACCTTTCCGTCGTAAGCTCCGGAGACGATGCGTTTGCTGTCGAAGCGAATGCACCTGACCAGTTCCTCGTGACCTTCGAGAACTCGCAGACAGGCTCCGCACTCTATATCCCAGAGTCTTTGTGTGTGGGAATACGTATAGGGATTATGAGGGTATGACGGGTGTGATAGGGTATGAGGATAGGGTATGAGGATGGGGTGGGGAGGTCTGTAGGCATTCACACCAAAACGATTTGCTAACTCATGGTTTTTTTCTATTGCAATTTTTATTTGAATTATTTAAACTTTACACAAAAACAATAGATAATAATAAATCAAAATGAATTCTAAATTATATCTAATTTTAAACTATAAATAATTTATTATTTGTAATAACATAAAAAATATAATAAATAATTGAAAATATAGAAATTGTAAAAATAAAAATATATAAAATAATAGTACATTTTTTGTATCATTAATATTACAAATATCTTTTTGGCACAAACTGTTTATGAAATTAGTTATATTTTATAAAAATGTTTGTTTAAACAAACGGATTGTAATAAAATACTAGAATAGCAACACTACCATTATTACCTAATGAAAAAGTGGCGAATATCATTTATAAAAAAATGCAGTTTCCTATTTAAGAGAAGAAACATACAATCTATATCTTGATTATTATAATTGTCATAATTAATATACCAGTTTTCTATTTTTAGATATATTTTAATTTATCGTTTCTATGCATTATTATGCATTATTTCTATATATAATAATGTTAATGAACAATTATCAATTATTCATCATTTTGGCCTGGAAAGATTAAAATATCACTATACGATATCATTTGAAATCGATTATCATAAATATTGATTTTTGTGATAATAATTAATTGATATTGTCTATAAATAAATCAATGTTTATAACTATAAAATATTTTTTAAATACGAATTAAATCATCTTCCATTATATTTGCCGACAAAATAGATTAAATATGACGCAAAGTAGGTAGGCGTTAAGAGGGCAGTAGTAAGAAGTAGGAGGAAGTAGGAGGAAGTAGGAGGAAGAAGGAGTAAGTAGGAGGAAGTAGGAGGAAGTAGTAAGAAGTAGGAGAGGTAGGAGGAAGTAGGAGGAAGTAGGAGGAAGTAGGAGGAAGTAGGAGTAAGTAAAAAACCTTATAGTATTATCACTACTGCCGCTGACTACCAATCTGTCCCTGTACTGAAGGCAAGCAATTCCACGTTTATGACCATTTAGTGTTCTCACAAATTCACAGGTTGTAGTATTCCACACCTGCAGGTAAATAGAGTAGAACAATATACTAATATTAATCGATTGGTTATTAAATACACAAGCGTTGCCTATCCGAGTATCACCTGGGTATAATGAATAACACTGTTCCCGCATCAAACACAATAGGTGTATTATATGTGAAAATCATTACATTTATTTGAATTGACGTGGAAATTAAATTGAATAATTATGAATTAATATAGTAAATTTGCATTCGGAAATTAATTTCTATTTATATTATAATTGCATCATTATATTACATCACTATATTCACCGGGTCCCCCGTCAAACATAGTGATGTAATGATGATGTAATAGTTTTATAAAATATTATGAAATATTACCAAAAATAAAAAATAAATAAAAATAAATGATGTAATACAAAAAAATAGGAAATTCACTAGATTGTTTACAGTAGTTCCCAAAGGAATGAAAGATAAGTGTATGGAAATAGATAGCAGATATAATGTAAATAATAGATACATATATATAGGAAAAAAATATAGAATAGATTAAAAAAGCCTGGCATAATGATAGCAGTCATATTATATAAGAGAATAAGAAATCTATAAATAGCACCGTTGATTATTTCCTAATACTGAAATAACTAATTTAAAGGTAAAAGCAATATAAAATGTAATTATTTGATTTGATTATAAATATGAAGATATGAATATAAAACACATAAATGTGTGTTGAAACTAAATGAAGGTAAATCACAGAGATTGTGAATAAAAAATGATATCACATTAGATTATGCAACCCACTTTTACATACAGTTTATTCATAGCTTACTAATAAATTACTAATAGATTACTAATAGATTACTAATAGATTACTAATAGCTTACTAATAGCTTACTAATAGCTTACTAATAACTTACTAATAACTTACTAATAACTTACTAATAACTTACTAATAACTTACTAATAACTTACTAATAACTTACTAATAACTTACTAATAACTTACTAATAGATTACTAATAGATTACTAATAGATTACTAATAGCTTACTAATAGCTTACTAATAACTTACTAATAACTTACTAATAACTTACTAATAACTTACTAATAACTTAATAATAACTTACTAATAACTTACTAATAGCTTACTAATAGCTTACTAATAACTTACTAATAGCTTACTAATAGCTTACTAATAACTTACTAATAACTTACTAATAACTTACTAATAACTTACTAATAACTTACTAATAGCTATTAATAGCTTACTAATAACTTACTAATAACTTACTAATAACTTACTAATAGCTATTAATAACTTACTAATAACTTACTAATAACTTACTAATAGCTTACTAATAACTTACTAATAGCTTACTAATAGCTTACTAATAGCTTACTAATAACTTACTAACAGCTTACTAATAACTTACTAATAATTTACTAATAGCTTACTAATAACTTACTAATAGCTTACTAATAACTTACGAATAGCTTACTAATAGCTTACTAATAGCTTACTAATAGCTTACTAATAGCTTACTAATAGCTTACTAATAGCTTACTAATAGCTTACTAATAGCTTACTAATAACTTACTAATAGCTTACTAATAACTTACTAATAACTTACTAATAGCTTACTTATAGCTTACTAATAACTTACTAATAGCTTACTAATAACTTACTAATAACTTACTAATAGCTTACTTATAGCTTACTAATAACTTACTAATAACTTACTAATAACTTACTAATAACTTACTAATAACTTACTAATAGATTACTAATAGATTACTAATAGCTTACTAATAGCTTACTAATAGCTTACTAATAACTTACTAATAACTTACTAATAACTTACTAATAACTTACTAATAACTTACTAATAACTTACTAATAACTTACTAATAACTTACTAATAACTTACTAATAACTTACTAATAACTTACTAATAGCTTACTAATAACTTACTAATAGCTTACTAATAGCTTACTAATAGCTTACTAATAACTTACTAATAGCTTACTAATAACTTACTAATAACTTACTAATAACTTACTAATAACTTACTAATAGCTATTAATAGCTTACTAATAACTTACTAATAACTTACTAATAACTTACTAATAACTTACTAATAACTTACTAATAACTTACTAATAACTTACTAATAACTTACTAATAACTTACTAATAACTTACTAATAACTTACTTATAACTTACTAATAACTTACTTATAGCTTACTAATAACTTACTTATAGCTTACTAATAGCTTACTAATAAATTACTAATAACTTACTAATAACTTACTAATAACTTACTAATAACTTACTAATAGCTTACTAATAGCTTACTAATAGCTTACTAATAGCTTACTAATAACTTACTAATAACTTACTAATAACTTACTAATAACTTACTAATAACTTACTAATAGCTTACTAATAGCTTACTAATAGCTTACTAATAGCTTACTAATAACTTACTAATAACTTACTAATAACTTACTAATAACTTACTAATAACTTACTAATAGCTTACTAATAGCTTACTAATAAATTACTAATAACTTACTAATAACTTACTAATAACTTACTTATAACTTACTAATAACTTACTAATAACTTACTAATAACTTACTAATAACTTACTTATAACTTACTAATAACTTACTTATAGCTTACTAATAACTTACTTATAGCTTACTAATAGCTTATTAATAACTTACTAATAACTTACTAATAACTTACTAATAGCTTACTAATAGCTTACTAATAGCTTACTAATAACTTACTAATAGCTTACTAATAGCTTACTAATAACTTACTAATAGCTTACTAATAACTTACTAATAACTTACTAATAACTTACTAATAACTTACTAATAACTTACTAATAGTTTGATTAATAAAAAACCTTGATTGTTCTATCGCCGGATGCAGAAACAATGTATTTCATATCAAAGTCAACAACATTCACAGCTGCTCTGTGGCCTACTAAAACTCGTCGCAGGTTAATTCCAGTAGGAGAAGGCATATCCCAAACTGCGATAGATCTATCCTGAAGACATCATGATAAGAAAATTAAAATATTTGGCATTTTTTAAAGATTATTTATATTAGATTCAATAAAAATCAAATCAATATGTAAACATTTCCACTCAATTTCTATAAAAAACACATTCATAATTGTTATGCAATAATTAACCTTGGAGCAGGTAACTAGAATTCCATCTGAGAATCGTAAGTGAAGAACTGCTTCACAATGATGAATTAGTTGGCTGACAATTTCTCCAGTCTTTACGCACCAAACTCTGTAATTATTGGTTACAAAAGCAGGGAAATAAAATGTAGAAAAATAGATATTAAAATTATTGTTTAATGTTTTTGTTTTAAAATGTACATTAATAGTTTTATTATTATTATCTATTAATTAATTAATATTTCAGCACACTTCTAAGTTAAATGAAGTTAGAACAATACAGATAAGAGAGCACGTCGGTTTATTTACCAAATTCATCAAGTAAATAGACATTAAGTTAGATAAACAAACCTTACAGTGCTATCACTGGACCCACTGAC
>OZ038312.1:3216706-3219206 GCA_964035775.1 Osedax frankpressi | reverse complement strand
AAACAGTAATAATCTGTTGTCGTTCCTACATTATATCGGAAGATCGAAGATAATAATCAGGATTTTTACCAACGGTTGATAGTTGTTGATTTTCAGCGTTGAGAAGTAAATTGGATTGATCCGAGATCATAATTTCAGTTGTTTGAGCCATTAAAGAAGTCATGTTGCCGTCATTTTCTAAAATCTAAGAAATCAGTCAAATAAAATTAATAATAGAGAAATTTGAATATAATTAAATAAATTTGAATCTTTACACTATATCATTAATCATCACTTATATCTCATGAATGGTTATTTATATGTATTATGATGAGTATACACCACTTAAAAATTAGAAAATAAAATAAACAATAATATAAAATATACCATTATCATGGTATTTAAATTATTAATAAACAAATGAATAAGAAGTATTTATTTCACAGTAACAAATGAATATGAATTCAATAAATAAAGGAATTCATTGCAAGCATTATTCAAACATTTTTTTAGCTATCAAATATTCCAAACTAAATTTATATATTTGTCTTAAATTGATTTAACTAATTCATTAAAGTGGTTACTTGTATACAAATATTGTAGTGTATTGTTGTTTATAACATTAAGCAAAACATGTTATAAAGCACGAGGATATGTAGACATTGCATAACAAACACACAAATAGCTAGGATGTAATTTATTAAAATTAAAATTATATATATTAGAATCAACTTATTATATATAATATATGTATTTTTACATACTAGTATATATTATGATAGTATAATATAATTACCTATATAATATATAGTATATATATATTGTTTATTAGGTATATATTTAATTATGTAATTATAACAAAAGATTATTCAAATATATAAAATAAGCTATTTCATAATCAATCATGCATGAATATTATCATTCTATAAAGTAATATATTTCTATTATCATTTTAATTGAATCTTCTATAGATATATAATATATATATATAATATATATATATATAATATATATATATATAATATATATATATATATATATATATATATATATATAATATATATATATATATATATAATATATATATATATAGTGTGCCAACTAAATAGAATAAAATAATAATTTATAAAAGGTTTAAAATATAATTAAATCAACATCATTTAATATAAAAAATGTTGATTAATATAAATAAACATTATTATTCAATATAAAAATATCACCTGGATAAATTGTTAACTAAACAAACAATTCAGGTATTTCAATTTTGTATTAAATACTTTTTTATGTTAACCAACCTTTCTAATAATACATGAAAGAATTTTATAAAACAATTCCA
Organism: Osedax frankpressi; assembly: GCA_964035775.1. Classification (NCBI taxonomy): domain Eukaryota; kingdom Metazoa; phylum Annelida; class Polychaeta; order Sabellida; family Siboglinidae; genus Osedax; species Osedax frankpressi. Next base: position 3,217,891 of record OZ038312.1, on the reverse strand, counting down.
TGCATTGTTGTAAACTGGGTAAAATCAATACAAAAACTGTTGTTATCTATTTTGATATCCACTAAATAATGTATTATTACAACCAAGCAACATGATGATAAATAATTATATAAACATTAACATTTTTTAAAAATGTATATATTTTAAATATAAATTAAATATATTTATACTTTTATTGCATAATAAAAATGGTCTGTAGAATTTCATTACTAACCAGCAAACAGAATGATGTAATAGTTTTATTAAATCCTTTCATGTGTTAATAAAAATAAAAAACAAAATAGAAGAATATGTATGCATAGAGTTTTTGGATTACACGAAATTATATTTATATTATCATTCTTATTTGAAATGGTTATGGATACATCAAAGGATTCTACAACTATTACATCATTGTGTTTGCTGGGTTGGTTTGCTGCATTATTACATTTGCATATAATTAACTAATATTCATAAGTGTTTATTTTATGTGCGGTAATAAATATTGTTAACTTAAAATATTGTTCTCTATTTTTAACTAAAATAATCCAGGTAAACAATATTTGCACCTAACAATTTCTTTATATAAATAATTACTATCGAGTAATTTTACTTTTATCAATAAATTATAAGATTTTATAAAAAATGTGTTATTGTTTACTAATGAATGATGTCATAAACAATTTTTTTACAAAATATACAATTACCGTATTTTTATATAAAATATTGATTTTTAAGAAAAATATGATAATTATATAAGAGAAATAAATTAAAAGCCGTTTTATATTTTTCATTTTCATGGTATAATAATTTATACAAAGAGATTGTTTCTTTTTGATAAAATAATGAAGATATTTTTAAAATCATTGGTAAAATTTGAAAAAAAATTAAACCTATAACAAAAAATTTCATTTATAATATTAATATTTATATAAAATATTGTTAGATATTGAGATTTATGTATTTACATATTTTAATTTTACTTCATTAAATTTATAATTAAAGATTGTATCATAATTAACAACATTTTCTTTATAGTGGTTGTAATGTTGATATAACAATGAAATAACAAAAAAATTTATATATGGACGTATTTTAAGTTTATTTTATATTTATTTTTGTTTATTTTTGTTTATTGGCTATTAAATGAATTATATTATATGTACTATTACTATAGTAATCTTATACTTATACAAAATACAACCG
>OZ038312.1:3203871-3216506 GCA_964035775.1 Osedax frankpressi | reverse complement strand
CTAAACAAACAATTCAGGTATTTCAATTTTGTATTAAATACTTTTTTTATGTTAACCAACCTTTCTAATAATACATGAAAGAATTTTATAAAACAATTCCATGCATTGTTGTAAACTGGGTAAAATCAATACAAAAACTGTTGTTATCTATTTTGATATCCACTAAATAATGTATTATTACAACCAAGCAACATGATGATAAATAATTATATAAACATTAACATTTTTTAAAAATGTATATATTTTAAATATAAATTAAATATATTTATACTTTTATTGCATAATAAAAATGGTCTGTAGAATTTCATTACTAGCCAGCAAACAGAATGATGTAATAGTTTTATTAAATCCTTTCATGTGTTAATAAAAATAAAAAACAAAATAAAAGAATATGTATGCATAGAGTTTTTGGATTACACGAAATTATATTTATATTATCATTCTTATTTGAAATGGTTATGGATACATCAAAGGATTCTACAACTATTACATCATTGTGTTTGCTGGGTTGGTTTGCTGCATTATTACATTTGCATATAATTAACTAATATTCATAAGTGTTTATTTTATGTGCGGTAATAAATATTGTTAACTTAAAATGTTGTTCTCTATTTTTAACTAAAATAATCCAGGTAAACAATATTTGCACCTAACAATTTCTTTATATAAATAATTACTATCGAGTAATTTTACTTTTATCAATAAATTATAAGATTTTATAAAAAATGTGTTATTGTTTACCAATGAATGATGTCATAAACAATTTTTTTACAAAATATACAATTACCGTATTTTTATATAAAATATTGATTTTTAAGAAAAATATGATAATTATATAAGAGAAATAAATTAAAAGCCGTTTTATATTTTTCATTTTCATGGTATAATAATTTATACAAAGAGATTGTTTCTTTTTGATAAAATAATGAAGATATTTTTCAAATCATTGGTAAAATTTGAAAAAAAATTAAACCTATAACAAAAAATTTCATTTATAATATTAATATTTATATAAAATATAAATATAATATTTATATTAAATATAAATATTGTTAGATATTGAGATTTATGTATTTACATATTTTAATTTTACTTCATTAAATTTATAATTAAAGATCGTATCATAATTAACAACATTTTCTTTACAGTGGTTGTAATGATAACAATGAAATACCAAAAAAAATTATATATGGACGTATTTTAAGTTTATTTTATATTTATTTTTGTTTATTTTTATTTATTGGCTATTAAATGAATTATATTATATGTACTATTACTATAGTAATCTTATACTTATACAAAATACAACCGAATAATATAAAATACAATTTTATTGTAATGAAAAATATAACTACAAATATAAATGGAAAAACCATTTTATAAGATTTTTTGAATCTATAAATAAAATATACTAATGAATCGAATTAACAATATTTTACAAATCTAAATATTTATTAGGGAATGTAAATTCTTCTAGATTAAATTATCAAGATATACAGAAAGTGCAGGCAATATAATTATTTGGTTACCCACATATTGGGGATGTCATTTTAAAATACATTTAATTAATACATATTAATAAACAATACATATTACGTATATATTGTTTCAATATATACGTAATATGTAATTGAATGTATTATTATAATTTGAGTCAAATTAAATATATTTTTATTTTATGATCATTATTTATAAGACCATAAAATTATCTGTTTTAATTTTTTTAAATTCTTTTATTATCTGGTCTAAATTACCTGTACAGCAGATATGATATGGAATATATATGACCTTGGTAATCTTAGATATTATAATATCATCTTTAGAATAAACTTTAAATCACAATCTTATTAGATTACTCGAGAAATGATATTTAAAATTGTAATAACGCTCTCTTTGTTTATATCTATTTATATAGAGATTCAGACAATTTTCAGGTGTATTAAATCAATTATAAAATTCATTAAATTCGCTATTTTATTTTATAAAATAAGTTTGATTATGTCATATGCTATTATTATTGTTTTTAATTATATAACTATATTAATCACACTCTCGGTATTGTAAAATTATTATTTTATTATTTTTATACAATAAAGTGTCATTTATTGAGAATAAGGACTATTTTTCTTTCATATCATACATTTATGTAAATAAATAAATACCTTTATATAATAAATAAGTATATTTACAAAATAGATATTAATTAATCAAAAAGAAAAAAAAGCTTTACGTATTATTATATAAATATAAATAATATAGTATACATACCTATATTTTTAATATCTTAATGAAATATTTTTTATTTGTTCAGAATTATATTTTATTTAATTTTAAAATGAATATTATTTATTTAATATTTATGAACACACGAAGTAAACAACATATATTATAATTCAGAATTAAAATTACAAAAAATTTATTAAATTTTATAAAAATGTTAATAGCTTATAAACATATTATATATACATATATATATATAATATTTAAAACTATAATATATATATAAACAAAATGATTAAAAATATATATATATATATATATTCAAATGAATTATTATCCAATTAAACTACCTTGTATAAGATAGACTCTATATAAATGAGTATATATTATTATATATTTTACTGTCAAAACATTGTAATAAAAAGATTATAACGTATATTTTACATATTCAATAATAATATATAGATAATAATATGTATTCAGTGTACATAAACTATACAAAATAATGAATTAGTATGCTAAATAAAATTATTTAAATGTGATTCTAGTATATACTTAAAAGTAAACATTAAAATTTTATTTAAAGGAAATCACGTAAATAAATGTTTAATGAATATAATATTATATAGGATATTAACTAATATATCATTTGAATCCTCGATAGTTTCATTGTTAATTTCCATGGAAGAGTTCATATTAGATATAAATGAATATATAGAAATAATAATTTGTAATGATATGAAATTTCTTATTATATGTTTCTTTGGAAATGACGTCACACTCAAACTAAATAATAAGGAACTAAAGGTCAATAACCTAAATTGTTAATAAAATTCATAAAAATATTTAAATTTTAATAAACATTATAAAATAATATTATAACCTCAGTAAATAACTAAGAAGTTGTATCATTGCAGGAATGTATAATTATTAATTTAATTTATTTAGCAAAGATATTAGGACACTGAAAATAATGTCAATAATTGAGGATAATTATTCAAAAATGTCAATATTTTCAGATTTAAATATTTTATGGAATAAGGATGAAATTATCGTTAAAGAAAAAATAAAAATGGCTCTCGAATGTAATATATATCAATAATTTATTACTACTATATGCATTACCATTATTATTTCAGATACTATCATATTAGATCTAATAAATATTGTAAATATAATATTTCAAATTATCGTGAAGATATAATATATTATACATATTTGTATGCTACGAATTGTATATCTAATAAGGTTATCTTGGAGATGTATACTAAAGTTAAATAATTATTTACTTAAAAAATAATATATTTCAGTGGGATATAGGGTGATCGCCGTTAATAAAGTAATTGAAGATTTTGATATATTAGTTAACAATATGAATAAATCAGTTAGTATTAAAAATTTTTAAAAATTTAAACTTGATTCTTATTAGAAATATTTTATAATATTGTATAATATTGTATTATAATTTTTAGTTTCATATGAATCTTTTTTTTCAGTTCTATTTTATATTATTATTTAATAACTACAAAATATACTATTATATTAGTTACATTATTTTATATCATAGAAAGATGATATAGGAATTAAACCTGGACATACGGTATTACCCAATGAGAGTTTTATATCAAAGATGAAGGAATTAGTTTGTATTCAATCGATTATTAACATTTATTCTATTTTTTCTAAAAAAAACGTAATAACATAATATAACAATTTGATCAATATGTAAAGTATAGTTATTTCAATAGTTAGAAAAAATAAATACATATGCAATAATATTTACAAATATAACATATAAATTAGAATTTTAATTTATAGTCTATATTTACTTACGCTAGTATCCGAAATCTAAATTGCTCTCTCGAATAACTTGTTGCTTTGGAAATAAAGATTCCATACGACACATCAAGGTTTGACATATCACCTTTTTATAAAATTTATTATATATAATAAATAAGATTTAATTTAGAAAAAACATACGTATGACATAACAAAGACAACAAAGCTATATTTAGAGATATGAGAATTTAAAACTATTTAGTTTTACTTATTAACAAGATAAACCATATGATATAACTATTATATATTCTTATGGGAATATATCAATATTTTATTTAATATTTATTTTAGTATTCTCAATTCATGATTTGTAATAATATTGTAATCTAATAAGTTAGGAAATGTAATGCGATGTAAATTTCTTGTGGTTTGACCTTTGCTCTCATTTGTCCAGCAAAACCAGAATGTCCTCTCTTATGATATCCTGGCCGTCAGACCTACCAGCGAAAATATCTACGGGGTTAGAGATCGGGGTCGCGTCCTCAACGAATAACAAGTTTCTCTTATAATTCTGCAACCGTTAACCTTTCGGGCGAAGATGTTTCATGTGACAGGCTTTCGACGATCCGCGTGGTTTTAATTTGCGACCACTCCGGAGAACACACTTAGCGTACCGATAATCTAAACATCTTACATTTCTCACCGCATGGAATAGAATTTAAACCCGATACAGTAATTCACTCACTTATTTTACAATCACTAATTTATGATACAATTTCGCTTTTACCGCACGAAAAACTAGCTTCTCCGTTAACGTAATTCTAATCGACCTTCGACCCCGCCAGGACGTCTGCTGCGGCCTCGAAATCGACTTGATCTCGTTGCCGCTCGACGAACAGATGGACTACTCGTACTTTCGACGGCAGAACGTTCGAACGGCTACCTCGCGAGGCATCACCTTTGAACTTTGCTACCAGCCAATGGTGGTGGACTCGACGCGTCGTTGTTACGTAATCGCCAACGCCATCAACCTGCTGGGAGTGACGCGATATAAGGTCATCACGGCTTCTGGTGGGGCTGAAGTGGGCCTATCGTAGGGCTGAAGTGGGCCTATCGTAGGTCTGTAGTGGGACCCACATTGTGGATTAGACTAGCTCGAAAACTGTTATTTAATTCCTTTCCATTTTGCATATTAATATTATTATTATCATTGTTTGCATATCTCACCCGTCACTCTGATTTTAGTGGGTAGCACTGCTCTTCCCACTACTCGAGAACCATTCGACCCCAATGGGTCCCTCGACGTAGCTTCATAAAATAATTTCTCATTATGTTTGCGTCTACCAAAAGCTATCGAATGACTTTTATAGCTTTTAGACTCTGGCTCTATCTTCTATGCTCTATCTTCGTGCCATAACTCCATCGAAATTCTCTAACCCGTCTCCTCTCCTATTCAATATAATTCTGCAACGATTGTAGAACGTGGTATTCTCAAGTGCCTGCATTAATTCTATGGATTTACGAGGACCTTACGACATTATGAATTTGTATCCTTTTTGAATCAATGTCTATTTCGATCTATTTGGAATCAAAATCTAAATTTTATTTCCGTTATAATGAGGAGTAAATATATTGACCTTGACTTTGGGTCATTAGAGGTTATCTATTCAACATGCACATGCACCAGGCGAAGGAAGCCATTGGCGTGAATTGCAGAGAAGTGATTAAACACTCGGGTATGTATTGTCCTTATTACCTTCTAGGCCATGGTTTTAATGCAGCATTGTGTTCCAGCAGCATTTTATTGTTTATTGTCCGATAATAATATTATTTAATCTTTATAATTTAGATATTGTTTCTTTAGTTAGATAAAAATGTAATCGTATGGAGTCTTTAATATATTAACCTATAAATAATAAATTATTATTATGATTTCAATTTGCTGTATAAATAGATAGAAAATCATATGAATCATAGATTTAATCGCATGATCTAGAGTTGAGAATGTTTACTATAATTATTGTTATTAAACTTTTAGAAGGCAGGAAAACTTCGATGTGTATGCTTAAAGTCGATGAATTGCCACAAGCGAACAAAGATAATAACGCAGGTCGTGAAGTAAAGCTAGATGTCAATGAACAACCTCCAAATAAGAAATTAAAAATAGAAACTGAAATTAAAACTGAAATTCTGGCTTCGTAGAATAATAAATAATATTTTGTAATTGATAATTTTGTATTAGAAAATTTACATATATAATATTTTTTTTAAATAACGGAAGTTACTTTTAAAAATATATGAATAGCAATTTACATACGATTTTAAACGACATGTTAATTACTTAATATCAAATAACATCTTCAAATCCGTTAGGGATAATTTATTTACATTCTTCCCAGCGCTGAAAATTAAATGGTTTTTATTATTTTAAATCAATATTGAAGTCTGAGATTGTAATTTATTAAATATTATTATTAAAATACAAATTACATTGCAATGCATAGGCTAAATAGTTATATTCAATATATATATAGGCGAATATATCCAAGATTAAAACTTTATTGTTTTCTATTTTACCAGGGGCTAGCTACGAATTAGCATAGGTTGCAAATTTAACGCATTCTATTTTTATACGTTTTTGATACGTACTATTAATTCTGGTACTACAATTTAATATTTATAATTTTATATGATTTGAAAAAGAGAGTGATATTTAATGTTAGTGCTTGCGAATAACTATTGTGTGTTTTAAATAAGTACAATACTCAGAATCAACGATTTAATACATTTTCATAATTGATAAGTAAAACTGAACTTATGCCAGTAATCTTTAATAGAATATAAATATTCTCGATGTGAAACTTAAAACAGTTGACTGGAATAAATAGAATATAAATTATTTTATAGAGAAATACAATTTAAATAAAATGCATATTTTGCATATTTTGAATTTATTTTAAAATATTTGCTCAATGATGTAATCAACACATGAAATGTACGAATATCAATAAATGTATGAACTGATTATATATAGCTACACAGACCATAAGGTTTATATTATCTCTATATTAAATATTACCCTACATAGACAGTATATGTAGGGTAGGCTGGACGGAAGATTACTATGTACAGATAACAGTATAGTACCACACCTCTGGTCAAAGATAAAGTATCTAACTAGGCTACTGTAGAGTAAAACACCTGCCAATAAGTTATATGTTGTATATTAGACCTAGTATGCTTAACTAGACTAGAGTATAATACATAGTTAATCTAGGACATAGTTTAGTACAATTTTCTAGACTGTAGTACAGTACAGGCAATACTTTGGTATATAATGAATACGAACCCTGTCAACACATTTTGAGCGAGTTCGAGTTTGCACTGCTGTAAAGTCCAGATCTTCTCCTCGATTGTATCCTTGCAGATAAACCTGGGCATGAAGTGGGGCAAGAAGTGGGGCATGAAGTGGGGCATGAAGTGGGGCATGAAGTGGGGCAAGAAGTGGGGCATGAAGTGAGGCATGAAGTGGGGCAAGAAGTGGGGCATGAAGTGGGGCATGAAGTGGGGCATGAAGTGAGGCAAGAAGTGGGGCTAGAAGTGAGGCAAGAAGTGGGGTATGAAGTGGGGTATGAAGTGGGGCATGAAGTGAGGCAAGAAGTGGGGCATGAAGTGGGGCAAGAAGTGGGGCATGAAGTGGGGCAATATGTGAGAAATTAAAAGAATTTACAATTGTGGTGATTTTTAATAATTTAAACTACTTTATTTACAACTTTTACACTATTTAGTTATTAGGTTTAAAAACTACTACATTAACATCACTTAGCTTTAAGTGGTGTTAGTTTTTCATTTGTGAGTGCATATCAACCCTTATCATCCCTCCTTATCTCTTAACATCCCTCCTTATCTCTTATCATCCCTCATTATCTCTTATCATCCCTCATTATCTATTAACATCCCTCCGTATCTCTTATCATCACTCCTTATCTATTATCATCCCTAAGTATCTCTTAACATCACTCTTTATCCCTCCTTATCTCTTATCATCCCTCCTTATCTATTAACATCCCTCCTTATATCTTATCATCCCTCCTTATCTCTTATCATCCCTAATTATCTCTTATCATCCCTCATTATCTATTAACATCCCTCCTTATCTCTTATCATCTCGTATCTCATCTGAAGCATCTGTTGGTACCTGTGTATAAAGACATCATTCTTTTGACCCAATCTGTAGATACGATCGCATGCCTGGGCCTCCAACGCAGGATTCCTATTGGTCGAATGTGATTAGTAGGTTAAAATTGGGATTGGGGAGTTAATGGAGGAATAAAATACTAAACTACATGAATCTAACACTACTACACCCTCTACGACTACTAACTCTACTAACTCTACCTCATCTCATAACTTCCTGTTACCAACCAATGCATATCCACAATGAAAAGATGGCTGCCTCCAATTAAATTAAGTCCACAGCCTCCTGATCTCAACGATACTAGGATAACCTAGAGGGGCGTGTTTAGGGTTCATGGGGGGGCGTGGCTAGGTTGGAGATAGAGTGACGAGGGTAGGTTGCAGGAGCCGAGAGAGGAATCATGAGTGGTACTACTTAAGTGTGAGTACTTAGTTTGTAGAACATATAGATAACAATAAGAATGGAACGGAATGTAGGAACTGAGTTGAACTTAGGGACAGTACCTGTCACTCTACTCAATTACTCTACTCTACTCTACTTTACTACACTACTTTATTCTAATACACTCTACTTCACTCCACTACTCTACTCTACACTACTCTATTCAACTACATTACTTATCTGTACAAACTATTTGCATGCACAAATGGCAGGTGGAGTTAAACATTATACTCTACTCTACCCTCCACAGAGTAGTTTTAGAGTAGTGTACTCAACTGAGTTAGGCTTTTCAGTAATGTACTCTACTCTGTTTTGAGTAATCTACTCTACTCAGTAGAGAAACAAATATTTGTATACACTTTATCACACATTTTTAAGTTAAGAAACATTTTATGTAACCAATATTAATAGAACTTAATATAAACATCCTTATAATGTAAACATCCTTTGTAGAATAATATAAATTACTATTCAAAATACTTTAATTTATATTATAATAATAATGGATAATTAATGTAATCAATTCAATTGTAGTAAATAAAATAAAATTAATCATAAATAAAGAAATATATTTGATGGGTAGAGTAGTGAGTAGAGTAGTGAGTAGAGTAGTAAGTAGAGTAGTGAGTAGACTAGTGAGTAGAGTAGTAAGTAGAGTAGTAATTAGAGTAGTGAGTAGAGTAGTAAGTAGAGTAGTGAGTAGAGTAGTAAGTAGAGTAGTGAGTAGACTAGTGAGTAGAGTAGTAATTAGAGTAGTAAGTAGATTGACAAGTAGAGTAGTGAGTAGAGTAGTGAGTAGAGTAGTAAGTAGAGTGACAAGTAGAGTAGTGAGTAGAGTAGTAAGTAGAGTAGTGAGTAGAGTAGTGAGTAGAGTAGTAAGTAAAGTAGTTAGTAGAGTAGTGAGTAGAGTAGTAAGTAGAGTAGTGAGTAGAGTAGTGAGTAGAGTAGTAAGTAGAGTGACAAGTAGATTGACAAGTAGAGTAGTGAGTAGAGTAGTAAGTAGAGTGACAAGTAGAGTAACAAGTAAATTGACAAGTAGAGTTTTGAGTAGAGTAGTAAGTAGAGTAGTGAGTAGCGTAGTGAGTAGAGTAGTGAGTAGAGTAGTGAGTAGAGTAGTAAGTAGAGTGACAAGTAGAGTAGTAAGTAGAGTAGTAAGTAGAGTAGTAAGTAGAGTAGTAAGTAGAGTAGTGAGTAGAGTAGTAAGTAGAGTAGTAAGTAGAGTAGTAACTAGAGTGGTAAGTAGAGTAGTGAGTAGAGTAGTAAGTAGAGTGACAAGTAGAGTGGTAAGTAGAGTAGTGAGTAGAGTGACAAGTAATGTAGTGAGTAGAGTAGTGAGTAGAGTAGTAAGTAGAGTGACAAGTAGAGTAGTAAGTAGAGTAGTGAGTAGAGTAGTAATTAGAGTAGTAAGTAGATTGACAAGTAGAGTAGTGAGTAGAGTAGTGAGTAGAGTAGTAAGTAGAGTGACAAGTAGAGTAGTGAGTAGAGTGGTAAGTAGAGTAGTGAGTAGAGTAGTAAGTAGAGTAGTTAGTAGAGTAGTGAGTAGAGTAGTAAGTAGAGTAGTGAGTAGAGTAGTGAGTAGAGTAGTAAGTAGAGTGACAAGTAGATTGACAAGTAGAGTAGTGAGTAGAGTAGTAAGTAGAGTGACAAGTAGAGTAACAAGTAAATTGACAAGTAGAGTTTTGAGTAGAGTAGTAAGTAGAGTAGTGAGTAGCGTAGTGAGTAGAGTAGTGAGTAGAGTAGTGAGTAGAGTAGTAAGTAGAGTGACAAGTAGAGTAGTAAGTAGAGTAGTAACTAGAGTAGTAAGTAGAGTAGTAAGTAGAGTAGTAAGTAGAGTAGTGAGTAGAGTAGTAAGTAGAGTAGTAAGTAGAGTAGTAACTAGAGTGGTAAGTAGAGTAGTGAGTAGAGTAGTAAGTAGAGTGACAAGTAGAGTGGTAAGTAGAGTAGTGAGTAGAGTGACAAGTAATGTAGTGAGTAGAGTAGTGGTTGCTAGGATATCAATTGGAAATATGTAAAGTACATGATTTAAAACAAATGAATATGAACTCAGGGTCAATTAATTCTTTATTTCTATTTACACAAATTAACTCGGGGTCAATAAAAAGAGCTATGGTTACTACCTTAGGTCCTCCGGAGCTGTTGAAGATTTCGACGTACTCGTTGCGCTTGAGTGGTTTGACGTCGCCGCGAATTGTCATGCATTCGATTCCTTCGTCCAGTAGGTGTTCCTCGATGATTGACAGCATGCTAGTCCACTGAGAGACGATCACACTGGGGAGGGGCGTGACTTATGATCGGGAGGTGCATGTGTTATGATAGAGAGGGGCGTGACTTATGATAGGGAGGGTGTGACCTATGATAGGTAGGGGTGTGACTTACGATAGAGAGGGGCGTGGCTTATGATAGGGAGGGGTGTGACTTATGATAGGGAGGGTGTGACCTATGATAGGTAGGGGTGTGACTTACGATATAGAGGTGCATGTGTTATAATAGGGAGGGGTGTGACTTATGATAGAGAGGGGCGTGGCTTATGATAGGTAGGGGTGTGACTTACGATATAGAGGTGCATGTGTTATGATAGAGAGGGGCGTGGCTTATGATAGAGAGGGTGTGACCTATGATAGGGAGGGGTGTGACTTACGATATAGAGGTGCATGTGTTATGATAGGGAGGGGTGTGACTTATGATAGTGAGGGTGTGACCTATGATAGGTAGGGGTGTGACTTATGATAGAGAGGTGCATGTGTTATGATAGGGAGGGGTGTGACTTATGATAGGGAGGGTGTGACCTATGATAGGTAGGGGTGTGACTTACGATAGAGAGGTGCATGGGTTATGATAGAGAGGGGCGTGACTTATGATAGGGAGGGTGTGACCTATGATAGGTAGGGGTGTGACTTACGATAGGGAGGGGTGTGACTTACGATAGAGAGGTGCATGGGTTATGATAGGGAGGGGTGTGACTTACGATAGAGAGGGGCGTGGCTTATGATAGGTAGGGGTGTGACTTATGATAGGTAGGGGCGTGACTTATGATAGAGAAGTGCATGAGTTATGATAGGGAGGGTGTGACTTATGATAGGTAGGGTGTGACTTATGATAAGGAGGGGCGTGGCTTGATTATAGGATTATATAATTATAATTATAGATTTTATAATTAATAGGAATTATAATAGGATTATAGATATTATAATTTTAATTAAAATATTAATTCAGCCATCAGTCATAACCGTGTCAACAATTACTTTTCTACGTTATTAGCAACAATTACAATTAAACCTCTTTCTTTTAGAGGAATCTTCATCTCGGGTAATCTTTTTAATAGATTTCAATATGAAAGTAATCTGAAATAAGAGGGATGGATGGAAGGAGGTGGGAGGGAGGGAGTGAGGTAGGGAGGTGGGAAGGATGGAGAGAGGGATAAAAGGATGGATGAAAGGAGGGAGGGAGGGAGAGAAGGATGTAGAGAGAGAAGGATGGAGGGAGGGAAGGATGGAGAGAGGGATAAAAGGAGGGATGAAAGGAGGGAGGAAGGGAGACAAGGATGTAGGGAGAGAAGGATGGAGGGAGGGAGGGAAGGAAGAGAGAATATGACCTTGGTGCTCTGATGATCTCTGTCGAAGATTTCGTGGATGTCAGAAGATGTAGGTTCGGAGATGGCTTCCTCGATGGCAAGGTCGTCGAATTGTTGAGTGACATCTAGATCGATTCCTTCTTCGTCTAGTGCATCCATATCTAGGGCCTGAATAAACAAATGGCATGAGAACCTAACCAACATTGTTTCAACAGAACAATCCATTGTACAACAATTATTGTTGAAAGTCTGCAAATATGTATTCGCTATAAATAGAAAAGATTTCTTTTCTGGATTCGTTCTATTTTTAGCCTTTATTATAATAATTACATCGCCACTGTTTGATAGAACAGTCTGTTGATAAAACTTTGAGACTAGATCAACAATACAAATACTTTACATATCGCACTAGATTTTAACAATAAA
>OZ038312.1:3183871-3198871 GCA_964035775.1 Osedax frankpressi | reverse complement strand
TACGATGGTAACGGCAGACGACTTCGAGTAACCTCGACGCCGGGGTGACACTAACCATCTCGTCGACGCCGGGGTGACACTAACCATCTCGTTGACACTAGGGTGACACTAACCATCTCGTTGACACTAGGGTGACACTAACCATCTCGTTGACACTAGGGTGACACTAACCATCTCGTTGACACTAGGGTGACACTAACCATCTCGTTGACACTAGGGTGACACTAACCATCTCGTTGACACTAGGGTGACACTAACCATCTCGTTGACACTAGGGTGACACTAACCATCTCGTCGACGCCGGGGTGACACTAACCATCTCGTCGACGCCGGGGTGACACTAACCATCTCGTTGACACTAGGGTGACACTAACCATCTCGTTGACGGGTTTGTCATAGGTCCTCGACTCCTTCATCTCCTTGGTGATCACAATATCCCTGCTTACGATGTTATACGTCGTAATCACGATATCGGCTTTTGCTAGACTGTAGATGTCGTGTGTTTGGTGTTCGAAACAGTGCGACTCTTCGCGAGGCAATACAACGATTGGCAAATGAACAACAATCGTAATGCAACGACAATAAATTGATAAGATTGAATGTAGATTTTTAAAACTTTTTGTAAAGTTTAAGAATTTTCTGTTTACAAAAAAAATTGAATGAAAAAATAATGAAAATTAAATTCGACAAAATAATTTCATATTATTACGAAACTTGATTCGAGCAATATTTCTTACACCGAGGACATGAGTACCACTAAAAGTACTCAAGTACTGAGATTAAGTACACACGCACTAACATGTTGTGATTCATCTCCCTCTTCAACCCGTGGAACATGATGATTTTGAGGTTAAGGGAACAACGGCGTAGGATCTCAGATTTCCAGTGATGGATCAAAGAGGCGGGACATAGGATCAACGTGGCGTGGGAGTTAAGGCATTTTGTGTCTTCTGCGGGGTTTGGGGTTTGGGTTAATCACAATATATTACCTAATCACACACTATTACGTAATCACAATATATTACCTAATCACAATATATTACCTAATCACAATATATTACCTAATCGCACACTATTAACTAATCACATATTATTAACTAATTACACACTATTATTACGTAATCGCACATGATTACCTAATCACAAGCTATTATGCAATCACTAACTATTCTTGTCGAGCCATTCGATGTTTTCGTCTGTCGTAATTTGCCTCTCGAGAAGAATCAGTGCAATCATGCTCAAGGTCTTTCCCAGCCCCATGTCGTCGGCTGCATTCGGGGTTCGGTGTTTACGAGTGCTAATGTAGGCTATGCGGTAAGCCACGCCTCTACTGACCGAGACCATCTGGGTGTCGGCCTCCACATCCATCTAATATAAGTCGCAAACCCTTTACGACAAGCCACGCCTCCAATGCTTCAAGCCACGCCTACAATGCCTCAAGCCACGCCTCCGATCTATTCTCCACAGGCCCAATATAATAAGTCGCAATTCCATTCCACGCGAAATCTGACGATACCGCAAGCCACGCCTCCTCAAACCTAAAATTCCTCCGCTGGGCTTCTGAATTTCTCTCCACATCATCCAGGCAAGTCCTTGACGCTGGTGGGGCATCAAGGACACATTCAGACCCTCCGGGTCTTCGTGCTCGGCACTTTCAGCTGGTATCGAAGATAACTGTCTATCGATGGTGGCGTGGGGCTAGAGTAGGGATAACGTTATGGGAATTGGGAGTTTGCGGGAATGGGTTAGAGTGTGGTTGGATTAGGGTTAGAGTTGAGGAATATGGAGTTTGTTGGGCGGGGCTAGAGTAGGGTTGTAGTAGGTCTAAAGTTACAACACAATTAGTCAGGCTATTGGGGGTGGAGTGGAGCCGAAGTGGGGGAATATGGCACTTGCGGTATCGAGTAGGGTTGGGTTGGAGTAGGGGTTCCGGGGTAGCCCAGCGGGGTTGGGATGGTTCTGATAACAAATCATGCAATCTAAACAAACTTGTGGATGCCTTCCAGAGCCTCGCCCGTGACATTGACAACTTCTCGGATCCGCGAGGCAGTCATCTTACCACCATATAAGGCATTCTGTACATTTTCTAATGGGTCATTGAGGGTTACGGAAGACATTGAATGTTACGCAAGGTCAAATGGTGTCAAGGAAAGTTGAATAGGGTTTAAGGAGATCAACTGGGTTATATTTTTCAAAGTGAATTCAAGATTAAAGATATTGGGGAATATGATAGGTCGAAGAGGTCATGGGAGGTCAAATTATATTCTGTGAGTTCAAAATGTAATAATGGATCACAATTAGATATTAGTAATTATTATAAATAGATGTATTTATGAAGATCATATCAGAACTTAATTGCACTTTATAGACAAGATAAGACATTAGAATGCATGATCATCCTCAGATAAGATGCGAAAGAGAGGTTTAAAGAGATGAAGAGAGATTCCGGAACTAAAAGAAAGTATTGTTTATTACTAGAAAAAGTTTATCGATGCTTATAAAAGTGCAGGAGGTTATCTAAAAGTTGTGAAAAGTCGGATGGAACTCATTGGAAGCATGTACTAACGATTACCATACATTTGTTGGTAAAGAGCAGACGCTGTGCTGGAGTTGGGAGCAACAATGTTATTGTTTTCCACGTACTGCCAAAAAGGTTAAAAGATTATTAGTTACGTCAAAAGATTATTTGGTGTTTGGTTGTGTGTGTGGATATCCGCCAACATAACTGATAATTAAATATTTTTAATTTAATTTCAATTAATTTCAATTAATTTACGCAGTTAAATGATATTTTCAAATAAAAACTTATCTTAATAAAAAAATATTCTAGTTTATTAATATTTTTTCAATTTAATTTTCATTTTATGAATTGATTAGATATGAATTGATTAGATATGAATTGATTAGATATGAATTGATTAGATATGAATTGATTAGATATGAATTGATTAGATATGAATTGATTAGATATGAATTGATTAGATAGTTTAGATTCTAATGTTGACATGTATTTTAAAAACATTTGGAAGTTTTAAAGCAAATAATTATCCAAATGGAATTTTAAACACAGTAATTGTATATCTCAAGTCTCAATATTTCTCAGTTACATAAACTGAACAAAGGCATTTTAACTAATTTATCATCATTTTGTTTATTTATTGACTTTTAAACGTGGTAAAATGATAAAAAAAAGTAATTTTCTAAATCAATAATATATTCACTACAAAGAACAAATAAAATATATTCATTTTATAAATAAACTTACAAGAAAATAATTATAAATAATTCTTTTCTTGATATAGTTTGTATTATAAATTGTGCAATTAATTATAAATAAAGTTGATAATAAAGATTGGATCAAAGAAAATATCATTTAAAATTCTACACAAAATGTATAAATTTCGAAAATAAAAAAGAATCTTTTAACTTAATTCTTGAAAAATATCCAAACTATTTTTAATAATATAATTATAATTTTTTATAATAATCTATTTTGGTATATAAATTATATTAATTACAAAAACAATCAATTATAACTTCGTTAAGTAAAAATTATTTAATAATTTATATAAATCAACTGAGATTTTATATTATCTAGATTTTTTAATATTAAGATAGAACTCAATCTAAAATCATTATTGTATCACAATATACCAGATAACATGAAATTAGCATTAATAAATAGATTTTATAAACCTGATAAACAATAATTGTCCATTAACTGTTTAATTACCAACATATAGAATCTGCAACAAATATTATTAAAGACACTAATTTTTATCTTTAATATATTTCTTAATTTGTTGAAATTAGTATTGTTTAATTTAAAATCATCTACAATCAGCTTTTTTTAATAATTATAATAATCTATCACATTATTTTTAAAGGAAAATAATGATTTATAAATATAAAGAAGTCACAATATCCATTGTAACTTTTCTTATTAAAATTCTTATTGATAAACTTCTTATTGATAAATTTAGAGGAAATATTAGTTTTCTTCTAAATATATAGTTTAGTAATGTGTGTAACGTGAATTTGGAGGAATAATCTCGGGTAGAAATGTTATAGAATAAGTATTTCATCGTAATCAACACAATGTCCATTATTATTTATATTATTCATTAGTAATTCTATTAGAATATCAAATTAGAAATAAATAATATTTCCAACTATACTTTTTTAATCAATAGAGAACATTTATTAACTATTCTCAATTTTGTAACTATATTAAGTTAACGAACAATAGATGATTATGTAATTTGGATAAAACAAATATGCTGCTATTCAATAATGCACATTTCATATTTAGAATATTGCTAAGTTGCTAAAACATGAAATAATTGACAATAATTTCATTTTAAAGATTATCAATTTCTACAGAATTAAATTGTCACATATTAAAATATTCGATCTTAGAATGAAAAAAATTATTTCATTAAAAAGAGATTACATCTAATTGGAAATTGTAACGATATTATAAAAGTTAAATTAAATTTGATAAAATACAGAACTATTTATTAAAAAACTTATTAAGTTTGAAAAATGAATAAGAAAGAATAATGTATTTCTATAACAATATATGTATTGTACAATCTATCAGCTGTCCTTGAAATTGAAGTTAAAAATGAAGTGAAATAATAGGAAGAAATAAAATCTTCTCACATTTTTTATTATTGCAAACTAAAAAGATATTACTTTTAAATTACCTAAATTAATAAAATTAATAACTAAATACTAATCTAATAATATTAAATTGAAAATACAAGATAGAAGTATTTATACTATTAAATAAATTATTATTAAATTATTTGATACGGTTTATCTTTTTATTATATATCCATCTTTATAAGAGTTTTTTAACATTTCTTTTGTTCTCGTTATTATTAAACATCCTATATAAATTCTAAAAATTTAAAAATTTGTCATCTAATTTCTATTCCCTTTTTACTAAAAACTTTATCATTTTATTTTTTGTCAATGTCATCAAGGATAAAAATAACGAAGTCGGAAATAGTCTTACCTGGCCAAACTGGTTCATGGAATGAACAGGCGGAGCTAAGGGATCAATGTCTGTGGTGGATAGAAGAAAAGTCAAGGATAAGATATTGTGATATTTAGAATAGTGAAGCTAAATATAACAAAAGTTAACATTCACATGTACCATCAATTATATGTAAAGACTCGATAAGAATCTCACGATATCCTGAATATTTATTTATAATAAGTATATATAAATAATTGAAATAACTAAGATACTATGTTATACCTAAATTGTAACCAGATATTACCCAGGTATTACCCAGGTATTACCCAGGTATTACCCAGGTATTACCCAGGTATTACCCAGGTATTACCCAGGTATTACCCAGGTATTACCCAGATATTACCCAGGTATTACCCAGGTATTACCCAGGTATTACCCAGGTATTACCCAGGTATTAATAAGATATTACTCGGATATTAAAAACTGAATTACTATAAACCATGGTCAACGCAGTAATTCTCCATACCCTTCATTCTATATTCAATATCTTGTAATTTGCAATGCACAATACTCAAGTTATCCTGGATCTTTTTACCCTTGTCCAACAGCTTTGATAGATCCATTGTTTCGATTAGCCTCTAAAGATGAAACAATTTGCAGGATAGATTTTTTGAAAATTAAAAAATAAATTTGAATTATGGTGTATAAAGATTTATTGCTATTGAACTATTTCATTGTTTAAACACTTTACCATTGTTTCATCTGCGACACCAATTCCTGGAATTATTTATTAATATAAGTCGACGTTGATTTATTGTGGAATGAACGCCCGGGTATCTACGACTACAGTCGATTCTCCGTTAATAGAATGAATGAGGTCATTCTCGACGCTACTAGAGTTCAAACTATCGCTATGTTTGTTCGTATCGGATGCAAAATCTCCAGCCGCTAGTGCACGCGAGATGGTAGCGATTCCGTTTACGGGGTGGTAAGGTGAAAAGCGCGACCAAGCCAAGTTCCGGATTAAAGTTCCTCAATCGTTGGTATCGGCGAACCTGTTGATTTTTCAAGGTGTTGGAGAATTGGCTCTTCTGAATTTGGAGGTTTTTGTAGAGAGCCGCATCGAAGTCGATGACATGAGATTCACTTTTCTCGCTCACGTCCGAATCAATTTCGATAATTTGCTCGTTAACTCGTGAATCCGGATGAACTTTGACACCGAAATCGGCGAATAATGTCGATTTCGCTTTCGGAGCCGGTACTGGTGGTCTGATGTTATTGCTAATCTCAAAAAGCGGAAATCGATCGTTATCGGCGGAGTTTTCTCCGTCGTCGCTTGACCCCGACGAAGAGGCAGACGAGTTCAGGCAAATCGGTCGATTCGGTGTACCCGTAACCATGGCAACGGAGGTGTTCGCTCGGTCCGACGACCGTCCCAGCGACAAGTCCTCCATGGAGATGTCGAGAACGGTAGTCTCGCGCTGCTTCCTGCGCAACGAGTTGGCTCGAGTGAGTTTCGCGCGTAAGGCATCGTTACGGTCTAGTGACTCTGCTATGTAAATACCAACGCCACTCGGTCTACGCCACGATCTCGGAATCCTTTGAAAGATGGAGAATCCTGAATGCCTGCCAACGGAGGATTGTCATCGTGTGTCCCGATTGTAATAGCAATACGCCGTTATGTATACGTTAAGTTCGATTTTAGCATTAAATTGGTAAGTTCTCGTAAATATTTATAATCAATGAAATTTATAGATTAGGCAAAGTTCACGTTACATCGAAATCTATATTAATGAAAATATAAATCTTGTAGCTATCGCAGATGTCGCCCCGACGTTTCCATTGTTATGTCCCTCTATTATTCTACGTTTCGTCGAATTTACGGGAAATCGTATGTGGTTTTAGCATGTGGTGTCTATTTTAAATAAAATAATCCGCGGGAACATGCAAATATTACAAACTTTCATGTGGGATTAATATATCTTTTGGCTTCATGTTCTTTACCAGACCGAAAAGGTTTGAACCCTGTCATGTTAATAGAAGCTTTATTACTGACGAGTAATTACTAGTAATTCACCAGAAATGAGTAATTAAAAATGAATTATTAGCTATAACTTATTATATTAATATAGATATCAGAATAATACAAAACAATGATAATAATTTTTGTAAATTGATTAAAAAACCAAGAAATAAGAGTTTTCAGGATATTTTTTTACATATTAAACACATATAATATCGCTAATATGTTATCTTTGATAAAATATCAGTTTTAATTCTATCAGATTCAGAAATTAAAAAATATTCAATTTTCTTAAAATTTTATTTTTAATTTACACAATTAACTATTTTTTAAGAATTCATAAAAATATATTTAAGATTGTTTTTTTTTTCTATGTATAGAAAATATTTTATAATTTCTAAATAATTATTGGACCTATAAAAATATTTTATATGCCGTAATGTTAATTGATATTTATTTCAAAGAATAATTTTTATGAATTAAAAGAAAAAAGATCAAATAATTAATAATATTATTTTAATATATAGAAAATATGAGCATATTTTGATACAGAGATATATTAACTATTTATAGAATATTAATTGATATACTCAAGGTATTTTATATATTTTAAGACTGTTCACAGAAAGCAAACCTTACTCCCTCTCAAGTATAGTTGATAATAACTAAGTTAGAATATGAATAATCATAAAGAAATTTAATGTCTTTATTACTATAAATATTGTGTTATTAATTCATTAATCATAATACATTGTTTAAAAATAAAAAATTATTAAATATAAAAAACTTTTAAAACGTTTTAATATAATTTCAAATTACATTTAAATTATATTTTGACTAAATTATAAAACTTCTATAAAAATATAGTTATAAAAACTTGCTGCGAATTGTTATTATATTAAATATAATCATTTAATAATAAACTAAATATAAAACTGAAAAAACCAAATAAAAACAATACATTTTTTTAATAACAAATAATCGAAAATTGTAGAATAGTTTTAACTGATTGAATTTCTAAATTATAGAATTTTAATTATTTTTATATTATATTAATTGAATAAGTGAATTTAAATTTTCATATATCTATGTTATATAATCCTTGAATTAGGACTTACAGTATCAGGTTCAGATTGTAATTTCAGGGGTTCAGATTGTAATTTCAGGGGTTCAGATTGTAATTTCAGGGGTTCAGATTGTAATTTCAGGGGTTCAGATTGTAATTTCAGGGGTTCAGATTGTAATTTCAGGGATTCAGATTGTAATTCCAGGGGTTCAGATTGTAATTTCAGGGGTTCAGATTTAAATTTAAGGGGTTCAGATTGTAATTTCAGGGGTTCAGATTGTAATTTCAGGGATTCAGATTGTAATTCCAGGGGTTCAGATTTAAATTTAAGGGGTTCAGATTTAAATTTATGGGGTTCAGATTGTAATTTCAGGGGTTCAGATTGTAATTTCAGGGGTTCAGATTTAAATTTAGGGGGTTCAGATTGTAATTTCAGGGGTTCAGATTTAAATTTAAGGGGTTCAGATTGTAATTTCAGTGGTTCAGATTGTAATTTCAGGGATTCAGGTTGTAATTTCAGTGGTTCAGATTGTAATTTCAGGGATTCAGGTTGTAATTTCAGGGGTTCAGATTTAAAATTAAGGGGTTCAGATTGTAATTTCAGGGGTTCAGATTGTAATTTTTCGGCTTCATTATTTAATTTTACGGTTTCGGGTTGTACTTTAGATAATACTGATTTGACATCTGATTCAGTTTTGGAATCTCCTCCATTTACTTGAATTGTTTCCAAAACTTTTTTCTGTGAAATATTATTATAATAATATTAATTAAATGAATTTTTTAATATAGAATCCCAAATATAGAGTTAATGGCATACCATATATAAAACAAAGGTGAATCTCAAGTGAAATGAATTAAAAGAATTGATAAAAAATAAAGATATAATGAAAACTATTAATACTATATTATTTAGGATGATGCATGAGATGTAAATACATGTAAACTGCATTTAGGCACTATCTATGTTGAATATGAAATAAACCTGAATTACATTTAATAATCGATTCCATTTAATATTGATCTAAAATACGTCTAATTTATATCTAAATTTCATCTCAACGAGAAGACTAGCCTGTACTGTACACCACTTAATCTTCTGCTTGACTCCCTCGTTGCACCTAATATAAATACTACAACATAAAGTTAACATTAGTTTAATAATTAGAATTTAGGATTTAATTTTAAAATAATACCAAAATCATGTTATGAAGGTGTAGAATACAGTACATTTCGGCCAAACTAACACATTCTTTCGCAACAGTATATCCACGACATCTCCGTCCTCGTGGATATCACACTTCAACTTACATCTGTAAGTCAAATGCCAATTAAGAGATTCGCAATTTGTGGATCAAAATAAAACATTTCATAATCGTAAATATTCTAAAAATAAATTCCCTAGAATCTGCCTAGATCATCTTTTTTTCGGGTTTATATTTCTTAAAATAACAATAGATTCAATGTAGATTACAATATAAATTTGTTCAAGTGAAATCTATTTCAATTTGAATTTTAATCCAATTATTATTTGAATAAAGAAATAATTCTATATAATTCTATCCACTCACTATCTTCCTCTCCTTATCTAGTCATGGTGGATAAGTAATAACTTACGGTGGTATTTCCTCCGTGAATTTGCATCCCTTTTCCAAGCAAATGTGGAAACTCTTGCCTTTACTAGGCCCTGGTTTGGAGCCCGTCTTTATTAAACAAAAACGACCTGTGGGTGCATCTTATTAGAGTCGTAGGTTTTTAAATTTATTAAAACTTTAAACCAAAGTATTTAATGCATTAAACACTTGGTATTACTTGACATTTAACCAAATTTACCATCAATGATTAATAATTGTTAATTTTATCAATACTGATATTATAATTAATTAAATAAATTTGTATAAACATTGTATTCGTATACCACATTGGTAATTAAAACAAAATAATATTTTTTAAATATATTGTATGAAATATCAATTCGCAGTTTTTACATACATTAGTCAGTATTGTGTTCTAAATACAAAGAATACAGAATTGTATACATATGATAGAGATTAGGATTTAGATATACAATACAAATTGAAAAGTTGTTGACTAACCTATTAGATAACTTAAATAAATATGTCCTAATTATTTAAGTTTTATAATAAAGTTGTTTAATATATTATTACATATAACGGATCGATTTTAAATATAGTCAATAATATATTCTGTCGAAGGTATGATGAGCTTTCAATATTTCAAATATTTTACAGAAGAGAAATTAGAAACATCATATTACAAATTTTAATTGTTTTTTTATTTCAACTAAATAATTAATTCAGAATTCTGTACTGAAATATTGAATATACATATTCTCTTGAAGTATTAATTACATACAATAAATTATAGTTATAGAATTTTAAATAAAAAGCTTGTTTTTCTATATATATATATATATATATATATATATATATATATTTAAATAATTATATACAAATATTTAATGGTATATGAAAATGAGTTTATACAAATTCCTTTATTATTTTTATATAGTATAATTTAGTATAATAAACATATATGTTGTATATGAACAATATAATGTTTCTTATATTTACGCATCCCTTAAGATTACTGCATATTTCTCTACCACATTGATTTCTTAACAATTTTACATAACATTAATATCTATGAATTACTTACATTATATGTATAACTTAGATAATATGTAGCAATGTACTAATACTATATATATATTGTATGTATACCATCAATTCAGAATATATATATATATATATATATATACATATATATATATATATATATATATAAATGTAATTGATAAATGTTATTAATATAATATATATATATATAAATATTATATAGAATGTATATATATATCTATATATAATAACATATTGATATATAGAATTCATATTTAATAAACTATAGTTTACTGATTCACCCATGAATGTTTATGATAAATTATAGTGTTAATTCTAGGCAAAGCTTGTCAGTCCTATTATTTTTAATACGATCATTTAGAATATTTATCGCTGGTTGATTTGAAATCAATGGACTTGATACATAGATGGTTTAGTCAGAGTAGGTATCGGCAGTATGACTTATATTGGTTATTTATATTTGTAACATTCGCATCATTTAGTGAACTCTCAATCCAAACTACAATACGTCCATCGATAGAATACATTATACGGCATAATTAAAATCATCAGCATATACGTTATATAGGGATGGATCGAATTAGTTATATTATGACAGTTATATTATAACCCTTATTAAAGTATTAAAATATATAAATGATAAACTAATCATATTGATTATAGAATTAAGAATATATTAATTACCATGAGTTGGACATCTCATAAAATTAAAATCCATATTAAAGATTTATATTATAAGCGCTTAAACTAAATTATTAAATAGATATTTAAAATTATATTACATTTTTTGAATATTATAGTCTGATTTGATTGGATTTGGATACCTAAATAATCGAGTATAATCTTTGATATTTTAAAATATATTTCTAGATTTAAAAAAATATATTTTATATATAATTCATTTTTTTAAATTGATATACAGATACAATAATATTACTTGAATAATTATATATTATTACATTGTCGATAATCAATTATTTAATACTCGATAAGGTATTATTAATTTTAAATCAATCCATTTAATAATTTATACTTTTAAATAATAGCGCCAATTAATTTTAATAATATATACATTATTATAATTTTGTAGTATTTTATGTTTATTTATATATATATATTTATTTATCCAAGTATATTACTTTTTTAATGTATATATAAATTATTTATTAAATATAAAGAATTATACAATCACTAAATAATAAATTATAATCATGTATGATAATATCACAACATTGTAACTATATCTCAAACTATATGATTTTATTCAACGCAACGTTTCATTTAGCATACAATTTATGATAAATAATATTATATCATTTAATAAGCATAATATATTTAATTCAACAGATTTCGATACTGTGATTTAAAAATATTTAAATACGTAATTAATAAAAAATATTTTATAAAATCATTTATTTATAATTTTGCAAAATTATAAATCTATAGATAAAATGTACGATAGCGATGATGAAAATGTTGTTACTAGCGCCGATTTATATAAATCCGATATTCGCCTGGATCCAAATATCATAGGTAAGTCAGATAAAAATGTCAAGTGTATTATATAAAAATTCAATTTAAATAACAAACATTAATAACAATGTTATAATAATTATATTCTATTGTTATTATATATAGTGGAAGGATTAGATGGTGATGGTGACATAAATGAAAATGAAAATGAAGGGACTAATAATACACTTTTTGACGATACTCTAAATGCACTTGACGGTAATATCTGTATTAATAAATAACTTTTATAATTAATTTTTACTTTTTATTAATGTACTATCAATTACTTTCCATTATTATAAATTACTTTCTATTACTATCAATTACTTTCCATTATCAGTTACTTTCCATTAATTTCCTTTAAGTTGTATTGTAAACGAATAGATATTTTTGTATGAGTTTCACATGACAATTGATTTTAATCATTGAATCAGATGCAACAGAAACAGTGGTCATAAAAAAGAGAATTTTAAAACCTCAACCTAAACTCGATATACAAAGGTATGCCAATGAATGTTTCATTTACATATAGACCTGTTTAGTTTTTGTTACCTAACAATTGTTGATTAGAATAATATTATAGTCAAACTGTTATTAATTAATGTTTTATTGGCCTAAGTTACTTAATTCATATTTTTGATTTACTGCAAATTTATAACAATACAATATAATAATACAGATTATCTGTATTGTTTTTCTATACAAATTCGATATTGTAAAATAAATGTGGATTCATTTTCCTTATCTTAAATAAATTAGTTAAAATTAATAAAATTTCTCGCCACCACTCCCACCTCCACTCCCACCTCCACTTCCACCTCCACTCCCATCACCACTACCGCCACCACTCCCACCTCCACTCCCACCACCACTCCCACCACAATTCCCACAACCACTCCCAACTCCACTCCCTCCCCCCACCCTATCTCCTAAGATTGCAATCGGCTCGAGGACTCGAATCCTTGGCTCCCTTGTGCCGTGCGACTCGACTCTCCGGAGTGGGACACGAGCGTCGCGACCTTGACATCATCCTCGGCGTCCTCGAGCACTGGGCTCATCGTCTTCACCCGAAGTCGACGTTTAGCGACTTCTGCGATCGACTCGAGAAACTCGGAGGTAAACACGCCATCCAGGTAATCAATTGCCCAGGTAATCAATCATCTAGGTAACCAATCATCTAAGTAATCAATCATCCAGGTAATCAATCATCTAGGTAATCAATCATCTTAGTAACCAATTATCCAGGTAATCAATCATCTAAGTAATCAATCATTTAGTAATCAATCATCCAGGTAATCAATCATCTAGGTAATCAATCATCCAGGTAATCAATCATCTAGGTAACCAATCATCTAAGTAATCAATCATCCAGGTAATCAATCATCTAGGTAATCAATCATCTTAGTAACCAATTATCCAGGTAATCAATCATCTAAGTAATCAATCATTTAGTAATCAATCATCCAGGTAATCAATCATCTAGGTAATCAATCATCCAGGTAATCAATCATCTAGGTAACCAATCATCTAAGTAATCAATCATCCAGGTAATCAATCATCTAGGTAATCAATCATCTAAGTAACCAATTATCCAGGTAATCAATCATCTAAGTAATCAATCATTTAGTAATCAATCATCCAGGTAATCAATCATCTAGGTAATCAATCATCCAGGTAATCAATCATCTAGGTAATCAATCATCCAGGTAATCAATCATCCAGGTAATAAATTATCTAAGTATTCAATCATCCAGGTAATCAATCATCTAAGTAATCAATCATCCAGGTAATCAACCATCTAGGTAATCAATTGCCCAGGTAATCAACTGTCTAGGTAATCGACTCTCTAGGTAATCGACTGTTTAGGTAATCAACTGTCTAAGTAATCAACTATCTAGATAATCGACCATCCAGGTAAACATGGTAATCCAAGTAATCTACTCTGGCACCGTGAAAAGTGAGATGGTATCCTCACGAGTATATGTCGTGGATAATATTCAAATGTTTACGATGTCATTTAGGAATAATAACTATTTTACATAATTTCATAATTCAATTATTAATTTAATACTTCATTTTCACGGCTCCATCTACTTTCATATGCTTTTATTATAAAATAAGTTATTAATTATTAAATAATAGGTTTATTAATTATTAAATAATAAGTTTATTAAGTATTAAATAATAAGTTTATTAATTATTATATAATAAGTTATTAATTATTAAATAATAAGTTATTAATTGATATAAATTGATTTAGTGGTTTATCAAAATTAACATATAAATAAGTATCACATTTTTTGAGATAAACATGAATTTCTTATATTTCTAGAATAATATTTGAAATATGACAAACAATAATAATACAAATAATAATAATACAACTACATTCACTGCTGAGTATAAAACCAAACAATAATAATACAACTACATTCACTGCTGAGTATAAAACCAAACAATAATAATACAATTACATTCACTGCTGAGTATAAAACCAAACTATAATAATACAATTACATTCACTGCTGAGTATAAAACCAAACTATAATAATACAATTACATTCACTGCTGAGTATAAAACCAAACAATAATAATACAATTACATTCACTGCTGAGTATAAAACCAAACTATAATAATACAATTACATTCACTGCTGAGTATAAAACCAAACTATAATAATACAATTACATTCACTGCTGAGTATAAAACCAAACTATAATTATTAAAAACATCACTTTTCCTCATTGCACATGA
>OZ038312.1:3168871-3178871 GCA_964035775.1 Osedax frankpressi | reverse complement strand
AGTAGTAGTAGTAGTAGTAGTAGTAGTAGTAGTAGTAGTAGTAGTAGTAGTAGTAGTAGTAGTAGTAGTAGTAGTAGTAGTAGTAGTAGTAGTAGTAGTAGTAGTAGTAGTAGTAGTAGTAGTAGTAGTAGTAGTAGTAGTAGTAGTAGTAGTAGTAGTAGTAGTAGTAGTAGTAGTAGTAGTAGTAGTAGTAGTAGTAGTAGTAGTAGTAGTAGTAGTAGTAGTAGTAGTAGTAGTAGTAGTAGTAGTAGTAGTAGTAGTAGTAGTAGTAGTAGTAGTAGTAGTAGTAGTAGTAGTAGTAGTAGTAGTAGTAGTAGTAGTAGTAGTAGTAGTAGTAGTAGTAGTAGTAGTAGTAGTAGTAGTAGTAGTAGTAGTAGTAGTAGTAGTAGTAGTAGTAGTAGTAGTAGTAGTAGTAGTAGTAGTAGTAGTAGTAGTAGTAGTAGTAGTAGTAGTAGTAGTAGTAGTAGTAGTAGTAGTAGTAGTAGTAGTAGTAGTAGTAGTAGTAGTAGTAGTAGTAGTAGTAGTAGTAGTAGTAGTAGTAGTAGTAGTAGTAGTAGTAGTAGTAGTAGTAGTAGTAGTAGTAGTAGTAGTAGTAGTAGTAGTAGTAGTAGTAGTAGTAGTAGTAGTAGTAGTAGTAGTAGTAGTAGTAGTAGTAGTAGTAGTAGTAGTAGTAGTAGTAGTAGTAGTAGTAGTAGTAGTAGTAGTAGTAGTAGTAGTAGTAGTAGTAGTAGTAGTAGTAGTAGTAGTAGTAGTAGTAGTAGTAGTAGTAGTAGTAGTAGTAGTAGTAGTAGTAGTAGTAGTAGTAGTAGTAGTAGTAGTAGTAGTAGTAGTAGTAGTAGTAGTAGTAGTAGTAGTAGTAGTAGTAGTAGTAGTAGTAGTAGTAGTAGTAGTAGTAGTAGTAGTAGTAGTAGTAGTAGTAGTAGTAGTAGTAGTAGTAGTAGTAGTAGTAGTAGTAGTAGTAGTAGTAGTAGTAGTAGTAGTAGTAGTAGTAGTAGTAGTAGTAGTAGTAGTAGTAGTAGTAGTAGTAGTAGTAGTAGTAGTAGTAGTAGTAGTAGTAGTAGTAGTAGTAGTAGTAGTAGTAGTAGTAACCTTGTAACCGTAGGGTTTATACACTGCAATCAACATCATAAAGTGTTTTCGGCCGTGTTTTCATATGTTGGTTGGGGTAAGCAATATTGAATAAGTGAGTTTTTAGTCTACACTTAAATAATGAAGTAGATTGTAAGCATCTTAATTTATATGGGAGGTTGTTCCATAGTTTGGGAGAGATAATCGAGAATGCTGATTCTTGTTTGCGTATAAGTTTGGTGGTAGAAGGGATTTGTAGTTTAAATGTGTTAGAAGTTCGTTGTAGTCGTGAAGAATTGTACTCAGTAAGTAGTTCAGTGAGATAATGAGGTTTGTTGTTATGGGTTGCATGATGCGTCAGTAGAAGTATTTTATAATTTATTTGCTGGTAGATTGGAAGCCAGTGGAGTGATTTCAGGTATGGAGTCATATGAATTCTAGAGTATTTTTTGATTCTAAATATTGTTCGGGCAGCGGAATATTGGAGCGAGTTGAGTCGTTTAATTGAATATTGGGGAATCGAGTTTAAGGTAGAGTTACAATAGTCTAGTTTGGGAAGTATTGTTGATACCACAAGTAGCTGAGCCAGTTCTTTAGTTATGGAAGGTCTGATCATTCGTATAGTGTGGAGTGTTTGATTTATGGATTTTGATATATTAGTTATATATTGAGTGAAAGATAGTTGAGGGTCAAGTGTGATACCGAGGTTTTTGATGTGGGATGAGTATTCTATGATGTGGTTATCTATGATTATTGGAGGTATGTGAGCATGTTTATTGTGATTGTATAGTAGCATTGCAGTAGTTTTTTGGCTATTTAGTAACAGAGAATTGGAGGATAGCCAAATTCGTATGTCATTAATGCAGTCATTTAATTTGTCGATGTTATTATTGGGTTCTGGTAGGTGGCAGTATAATTGTAAGTCATCGGCGTAAGTATGAAAGTAAATATCGGGGTAATTATCAAGTAAATGGAGTAAAGGAGAAATATATATGTTAAAGAGAATGGGCCCTAGTACTGAGCCTTGTGGTACTCCACAGGTGATGGGACGAGGATCCGTTATAGAATCATCTATGGATGTAGAGTAGGTTCTATATGATAGATAAGATGTGAACCAGTCAAGTGCAGTATTACTTATACCTATATTTTGCAGTCGACGGATGAGTATATTATGATTGATGGTGTCGAAGGCAGCCGAGAGATCGAGAAGGACAATGACTGCGGGGTGTTTATTTGGGTAGAGTTTAATTTTATTTATTATGTGAAGTAGTGCAGTTTCTGTACTTTTATTCGTGGTATAAGCGCTTTGCAGTTTATGAAGAATAGTATGATTACTTATATAATTTTGAAGTTGTTTCGCAATAATTCTTTCTAATGTCTTTGAAATATAAGATAAGTTGGAGATTGGACGGTAGTTTGATAATATTGATCTGTCAATAGAATGATTTTTGGAGATGGGTGTGATGAGGGCATATTTCATATGTGATGAAACGGTACCGGAGTTAATAGAGTGATCGATTATTAATTTATAATAGGATGAGAGGACAGATGAGAGGGGGTGAAGTAGTTGAAGGGGTATGGGATCCAGCTTGCATGTAGAGTATATATCGATAGTGGATGGTAAAGAGAAGGTTGAAAGTGAGTGATAGGGTATATTTAGGGGTAGTGTCGGATGCGGAAGGGAGTTTACTAGTGTTGTTATTTTTCCGTGAAAGAATTTGTCAAAGTCGATGGCGTTATTTTTGGATGTGTTATCAGGAAGTATTTTCGGTGTCATTCGTCCTAGTAGGGTGTATGCTATCTTAAATAATTTTTTGGAGTCATTGCCGGCTGATTTTATAACGTTAATGTAATATTCATTTTTTGCAGTATGTATTGACTTCCTGTAGGTTAAAGAAAGTTTCCTAAATGAAGCTAGGTCGAGTATGTTCTTAGATTTTCTCCATTTCTTCTCTAGTAGTAGTAGTAGTAGTAGTAGTAGCAGTAGTAGTAGTAGTAGTAGTAGTAGTAGTAGTAGTAGTAGTAGTAGTAGTAGTAGTAGTAGTAGTAGTAGTAGTAGTAGTAGTAGTAGTAGTAGTAGTAGTAGTAGTAGTAGTAGTAGTAGTAGTAGTAGTAGTAGTAGTAGTAGTAGTAGTAGTAGTAGTAGTAGTAGTAGTAGTAGTAGTAGTAGTAGTAGTAGTAGTAGTAGTAGTAGTAGTAGTAGTAGTAGTAGTAGTAGTAGTAGTAGTAGTAGTAGTAGTAGTAGTAGTAGTAGTAGTAGTAGTAGTAGTAGTAGTAGTAGTAGTAGTAGTAGTAGTAGTAGTAGTAGTAGTAGTAGTAGTAGTAGTAGTAGTAGTAGTAGTAGTAGTAGTAGTAGTAGTAGTAGTAGTAGTAGTAGTAGTAGTAGTAGTAGTAGTAGTAGTAGTAGTAGTAGTAGTAGTAGTAGTAGTAGTAGTAGTAGTAGTAGTAGTAGTAGTAGTAGTAGTAGTAGTAGTAGTAGTAGTAGTAGTAGTAGTAGTAGTAGTAGTAGTAGTAGTAGTAGTAGTAGTAGTAGTAGTAGTAGTAGTAGTAGTAGTAGTAGTAGTAGTAGTAGTAGTAGTAGTAGTAGTAGTAGTAGTAGTAGTAGTAGTAGTAGTAGTAGTAGTAGTAGTAGTAGTAGTAGTAGTAGTAGTAGTAGTAGTAGTAGTAGTAGTAGTAGTAGTAGTAGTAGTAGTAGTAGTAGTAGTAGTAGTAGTAGTAGTAGTAGTAGTAGTAGTAGTAGTAGTAGTAGTAGTAGTAGTAGTAGTAGTAGTAGTAGTAGTAGTAGTAGTAGTAGTAGTAGTAGTAGTAGTAGTAGTAGTAGTAGTAGTAGTAGTAGTAGTAGTAGTAGTAGTAGTAGTAGTAGTAGTAGTAGTAGTAGTAGTAGTAGTAGTAGTAGTAGTAGTAGTAGTAGTAGTAGTAGTAGTAGTAGTAGTAGTAGTAGTAGTAGTGGTGGTGGTGGTAGTAGTAGTAGTAGTAGTAGTAGTAGTAGTAGTAGTAGTAGTAGTAGTAGTAGTAGTAGTAGTAGTAGTAGTGGTGGTAGTGGTAGCGGTAGCGGTAGCGGTAGCGGTAGCGGTAGCGGTAGCGGTAGCGGTAGCGGTAGCGGTAGCGGTAGCGGTAGCGGTAGCGGTAGCGGTAGCAGTAGCAGTAGCAGTAGCAGTAGCAGTAGCAGTAGCAGCAGTAGCAGTGGCAGTGGCAGTGGCAGTGGCAGTGGCAGTGGCAGTAGCAGCAGTAGCAGTGGCAGTGGCAGTGGCAGTAGCAGTAGCAGTAGCAGTAGCAGTAGAAGTAGCAGTAGCAGTAGCAGTAGCAGTAGCAACGGCAGCGGCAGCGGTAGTGGTAGTAGTAGTAGTAGTAGTAGTAGTAGTAGTAGTAGTAGTAGTAGTAGTAGTAGTAGTAGTAGGAGACCCTTTGTCTCCTATCCTTTTTAATTCCGTGATGGATTACTGTGTCGATTGTTTGGTTGAGGAGGATGCAATTAACATCGGTCTCGCTAAAGTCTCACACCTTGCATTTGCCGATGATATTGTAGTGTTTTCAGATACAACCGAGGGGTTACAAAGGCAAGTAAATTTATTGTCCGCACGTTTCAAGCAATGTGGCCTCTCGGTTAATCCTTCTAAATGTAAAACACTCAATATTGTCGTAAATCAAAAACGCGGGGTGTGGGCATGCGAAAGTAGACCCTTCCTCAACATTGGTCTGGAGAATATCGGCGCGTTGCAGGTCCTCGATACATACAAGTATCTGGGAATAGAGACTGGAATACTTAAGCCAAATAATGGTCCGATCTATTGTAATTTTAACAATAATCTTGCTAAATTAGATCGGGCCCGCTAAAGCCTCACCAAAAAGTTGAGCTGTGCAGGGATTACCTCATCCCCGCAAGTATTTACATGCTCAACTTTTCTGGCCCTACCAAACGAGGCCTCCAGTCTCTAGACAAAGCAACACGCCGGTATGTCCGTAGATGGCTTCGACTACCGAAAGATACATCGTTGTGGGTATTTCATGCATCCACCGACTCCGGAGGTCTCGCCATCCCCATTCTGGCTCTGACCATACCGGTCATCAGGAGCCAGAGAATGGCAAAAATCCTCAGTGGTGACGATCCCCTGGTAGAAATGTTAGGTAGGCGAGATAGACTAGGTTGGTCGGTACCACCTTCTAAAGACGGTGTTCCTCTGCGTAGTACATCCGAAGTGCGCGCTTCCCTAAATGAGCAACTACTACAGAGTGTCGTTGGGCGTGTTTTGGTGCCTGGTAATAAACTAAACGGTTGGATAAGATGTAATCGTCTGATTAACGCACACGATTACATCAATGTATTCAAATTGAGACATAATATCCTCCCTTGTCCAGCCAGGGTCAGACGCGTCTATCCGGAAATAAATACTCAGTGCGCGTTTTGCGGGTATCCGAATACCACAATGACACATATTCTGCAGAGGTGCCCGCAGACACACGTTGCCAGGGTAAGACGTCATAACAAAGTGACGGTGATGCTAGCGAGTTCGTTGGAAAACAAACGTTATATGTGTTTCCTCGAACCTCACATTAGAACGCCGACTGGTATTCTTAAACCAGATCTTATCACTTGTCGTGACGGCTTAGCAGTAGTCGTCGATACGCAAATCACCACTGACCCATCAGTCATGGATGAGAGGTTTGATCAGAAAACTCATAAGTATGACATACCTCTCGTCGGCGAATTCGTGATTAATATAACCGGTGCTTCTGAGGTTAAATTCGGAGCGCTCATACTAGACTGGCGTGGGCAACTCGCCCCTCGGTCCGATGCGCTCCTGAATAGCCTCGAAATGTCAGCATCGGTAAAAGAATTAATCACGATTCGAACGTTGGAAGGTGGTGTACGAGCATACAGACACTACATGCGAGCGACATAGGCTTACTACGTACACCAAGGACTGATTAGGTGTTGTGCGAAACTAGAGAACCAAACTTTAATCATTTATTATACCCTCCCGCTAAAATTAACTACACCACATTACCACGTTAACTTCCCATCATATATTATTATTATACCTACCTTCACACATTTCAATACGATTTCACACCGCCATGTTATTATTAATGCATCACTTTACCTTGTATTCTTATTGTTGTTTGTTTTTATACGTAAACCCCTACTCGTACATTACTATCGATGTTCATCATTTGTCGAACAATCCCTAAATGGTGAAGCCCAGCCAAAGTTTCTTTGAAATAATAAATGGGACAATGACAAGTTGTCCAGAAATAGTAGTAGAAGTAGTAGTAGTAGTAGTAGTAGTAGTAGTAGTAGTAGTAGTAGTAGTAGTAGTAGTAGTAGTAGTAGTATAGTAGTTAGCTGAAGTAGTAGTAGTAATAGTAGTAGTAGTAGTAGTAGTAGTAGTAGTAGTTAGCTGTAGTAGTAGTAGTAGTGGAAGTGGTAGTGGTAGCAATAGTGCAATGTCTAATTGATATAGGTTTATGTAAAATGGCTCTGCAATGGTTAATATCCTTTATTAAGAAAATAACTTTTTCTATTAAAATTGGTAATTCTCTATCAAATCCAGCTCGGTTGACTTCTGGAGCTCCCCAAGGTTCAGTATTAGGCCCCTTACTTTTTATAATATATATTATTCCAATATCTCATATCATAAATAAATACCACTTATATGCTGATGATATTATACTTTATCATGAAGTCCCTCCACTACTTTCTCACCATATAGATATTATATCTACATGCGCTAATGAAATAAATCGCCGGTTAATTATGAATAAACTATATCTCAATAAGAAAAAATCTGAACTACTTAATGTACCTGCTCGTACATCTATTTATTTGTTTCCAATAGTTAAAATAGACAATAAAATATTTAAAACCAGTGATCAAATAAAATATCTAGGAATAGTTATTAATAATTAATTTAACCTTAAATCACATATTACTAATATTACGAAAAAATCAAATTGCGAATTAATAAATATACGTAAAATTAGAAAAATTATCACCATTAAACTATGTACACAATTCACAAATTCATTAGCTTTTTCACAAATAGATTATTGTAGTTCTCTACTCTTCAGTTTACCAGAATAATTAAATCCGGTATAAGAACTATTTTATGTCAACCCTTAATAGATCATTCTAGTATCTCAATGAGCTCAATCAAACTTAAGATCCTTACCTTCCCTAATCGTCCAGCCTATAGACTACTTTGTATCATCCATAAAACATTATATATCAATTTCCCTAAATACCTATTAGAATCTCTAAGTCGCCCTGAAATAACTAATATAAACTCCTATCATCAATAGACACTTTTATATTACAAGCTCATTTATTACATTCATGCCATCAATTACGTTCCTTTACCTGTTCTGTTCCTATTGTATGGAATAAGCTTCCTACCCATATTATATGCACATAAAATCATAATTAAATTTAAAATCTACTTAAATATTATCTTATAAATAATACATCATTCCTGTACTAAATTACAAAATCTTCTATCTCAAAAATGATGACTTATTAATCTGTTTTTTCATCTCTTACTTCTTTTTTATTTTATTTAATTTTATTTGTATATATTTTTTTCTAGTCGAATAATCCGTATCTCATTACTTTTATAATTATCCATACGTATCCTTATCATCTATAATATTATGCGTATCGCTGGTGTTTTTCACCCAGACTTGTAATTGCTGATGGGCCTTGTGCCATAATGTAGGCTTTTTCTTTTCTTGGTTTTTCACCATACATATTTATATTTCGCCTTGTCCATCTAATGTTATAATATACACTTATCAGTTCATAATAATGCTAAACATTGAGTGTTTAAATAAACAGTTTTGATTGATTGATTGATTGAAAGTAGTAACTGAAACATGTTAATTATTTAATCATGCCATTAATCAAACAGTTCTTATTCCTAAACGTAACACATATTATCTATGACAATGATGACAAAACGATCTCCTGGACTACGACAAATGAAGTAAATTGCTTCTTTGTTTTAGATTTGCATTGTCAAAAATTGTAATATTTTTATGATTTACTAAACTTAATAAATAAAATAAATAGTTTGTTTATATTTGTAAATGAAATTAAAATATTTGTTTTTTCTTTATTTGCAATTAGTTTAATTATTTATTCTTATTGCTAACATAAATTGATATCGATCTTCTTCTTTACTGTCCTCGCCGATGTCTTATCTTCTCCAGGCCAGCGTCGAAAGAGTTCGGGATTCGGCAGCTTCACTTCCTGTTCCAGATCATCTGCGAATCAATTGCGACCGCATTTGCAAACACAATCCGAGAGTTGGTGGAACAGCGTGCAACGACGTGTTCCAGGATCCAATTGAAAAACAACCCCTAGTGAGTGGTGAGGTGTAGGGAGGTGGAGTGTAGGGTGTGGAGTGTAGGGAGGTGAAGTGTAGAGTGTGGAGTGTAGGGAGGTGGAGTGTAGTGAGGTGGAGTGTAGGGAGGTGGAGTGTAGGTAGGTGGAATGTAGGGAGGTGGAGTGTATGGAGGTGGAGTGTAGGGTGTGGAGTGTAGGGAGGTGGAGTGTAGGGAGGTGGAGTGTAGGTAGGTGGAATGTAGGGAGGTGGAGTGTATGGAGGTGGAGTGTAGGGTGTGGAGTGTAGGGAGGTGGAGTGTAGGGAGGTGGAGTGTAGGGTGTGGAGTATAAGTTAGCGGAGTGTAAGTTGGCGGAGTATAAGTTGGCGGAGTGTAATTTAATTGAGTTCAATAGAGCGTTTTATAGCATAGATATAATATATTGTAATGTTATGTAATGCCATAAACTAAAAACTCACAGGTTTTTTTATTCTGAATTCATTTTTATTAATTTTCTATTTATTAAATTAATATTCTGATTACAGTAACTCACTTAAGATATATACTGCGATAGCTTACAGTGTCCGCAATTCTATCTCCTCACCCACCACTCGACCCACCACTTGACCAACCACTCGACCTTTCTCTAACCCAAAGACCCGCTACTACTCACCAGGTGGAGCTGTTCGCCGGCGGTGACCACTTGACCTATCGTTACATCCGGAAGGACTCGCGAGTGGTGGGCCGACACACCGCCTCTATTGTCTCTTCGCTCGGATGTCGGTCAATAGGGGGCGTTATGGTGGTAGCAGCGAATAGGCGTCGGGATCTCTTACAAATAGTACGCACCCTGGCGGCAGACGGAGTTAGTGGTCATCTGTACTTAGGGCCAACATTGTTATTAGGTGATGTCGTTATTGTGGCATAATTATTAGACGTCTTCTGTATTATGCAATGTATTATGTAATGTATTATGCAATGTCACCATAGAATTATCTTCATGTCACTTAAAGTAACTTAAAACTTGTAACTCAAGACGATAGAGACAATAGAGATAATAGAGATAATAGAGATAATAGAGATAATAGAGATAATAGAGATAATAGAGATAATAGAGATAATAGAGATAATAGAGATAATAGAGATAATAGAGATAATAGAGATAATAGAGATAATAGAGATAATAGAGATAATAGAGATAATAGAGATAATAGAGATAATAGAGATAATAGAGATAATAGAGGCAATATATATAATAGAGATAATAGAGCAAAACATTCTCATACCAATTCTATATTTTAAGTTTCATTTAAGTAATATTAAGAAGTATAAATTGCATGCAGCACTTACGCAATGTTTTGCCACTAGATGGCGCGAGTAGTTGTTGGACTAAATGGCATAATGACTCCGGCTGTATTCTCGCATATGATTCGTCGATACAAAGCAATTGGGGGCATCAAAGTTCAGCGAAAGCTACGAGCAGGATGTGAGGATTCCGATGTATCTATTAAATTCAATGGACCCGATGGAGGTTTATACAGGTTTTGGGAGATATCTCCCTCCCTCCCTCCATCCCTCCCTCCCTCCCTCTCTCCCTCCATCCCTCTCTCCC
>OZ038312.1:3147251-3159751 GCA_964035775.1 Osedax frankpressi | reverse complement strand
ATGCGATATGTAATTCTACTGGTAGTAATGCGGTGGAAACTCCACTTAATTTAACATAAACTCATTGAGAATTCTTTATTACCATCTATGTCTACAGCTCCAAATAATCTAAGGTATGTAGGTATGTCACTGGTGATTAAAACTCATTCGATTAAATGACAATTTTTAATGTCTATATTTCTAATCTCCGATTTTCATAATCATTGCAGCAATTAATTGTAAATATCATTATGTTAAATAGGCGCAGTATTGTAGCAACTATCGATTGCAATTGTATACAATCATGTGCTTAATATCTACTTGAAGTATACCTCAATAGTCTATATCGATCATTATTATATACTATATTAATCTATTCATTTCACACAGGAATCTCTTCATCCTCTCATTAAAATAGCTCTCAACACTTCACAAATTTTCAAGAACACCGAAAATTCACGATTGTGAGTTTTCAATAAATTGTATACTGCGAAATATGTTACCTTTACAGATGTGTGCGATTTATAATCACTAATTTAAATTACAATCTATGAGTGAATCAAATATAAGTAGATAATTGGTGAATTTACTAAGGTGACATTGTTGGATACCGGAACTTAATCTAAGAAAGGAATCCACTTAATGAATTGTTGGAATTAAAAGATTGGTTTCAAACTATGTCTGCCTTATGGCGTACATATTTCATTGTATAGATTATGAAATAGCATACCATACGCTGGTATGCAATGAAATGACTCAATTGGATGTAAAATAATAACATAATCTAATGAAAGTTGAAGAGATAATTATCCATATCACCGTATTTAATAAATATATATAAAAGAATAAATAAAATTATTAAAAAATCGAGTTTTATTTTCTAATAAAAGATTTAGTTTTTCTTAAAAGATTTCTTTACCATGTCCTTACATCTGCTCTCGATTTCATTGCATCCAATAATTTGTAAGTATGAAATTCCACTCTTTCCAATTATATTGAAGAGTTCAAAGAGATATTTTGTTGAAATAGTGTTGTTTAAATAAGTCAAAATGATTATTTTCCCAACATCATCGCACTGTTTAAATATAATATATTTAGATTTATCAAATTCGATGAATGCAATTTATTGAAAGTCGATAAAATAGTCTAAGATAAGGATTATGAGTTTAAATAGTAATAAATGAGCATAAGACAATTATTATATTCGTAGTCGATGAATAGAAATCTTTTGAATTAGCCGAGGAGGCGAGATATTAGATTAAGAACGGTAAAACTCACAGCGCTGATGTAATAGAAGATGATCTGGTGCATCAAATGGTTTAGGAAGCCGCGAATCAAAGAGAGGTCAGTGTTTGTATCGACATTGACCATGTCGTCGATTTCGGATGAAATGCGTAGCAATGCCTCGACGTACTTCACGTCTGCAACGAGGACGGAATCATATGCGCACAGAGTAATAACTACCAATAACTTTACAAATAACTACCAATAACTTTACAAATAACTCTACCAATAACTTTACAAATAACTCTACCAATAACTTTACAAATAATTCAACTAATAAATTTACAAATAATTACCAATAACTTTACAAATAATTCTACCAATAACTTTACAAATAATTCAACTAATAAATTTACAAATAATTACCAATAACTTTACAAATAACTCTACCAATAACTTTACCAATAACTTATAATTAATTCTACCAATAACTTTACAAATAACTCTACCAATAACTTTACAAAAAATTCCAACAACTTTACAAATAAATCTACCAATGACTTTAGAAATAACTACTAATAACTTTACAAATAACTCTACCAATAACTATCAATAACTTTACAAATAACTACCAATAACTTTATAAATAAGTCAACCAATAACTTTACAAATAACTCTACCAGTGACTTTACAAATAACTACCAATAACTATATAACTAACTCTACCAATAATTTACAAATAACTACCAATGACTACAAATAACTACAAATAACTTTAAAAATAATTAAACCAATGACTTTAAAAATAACTCTACCAATAACTTTACAAATAACTCAACCAATGACTTTACAAATAACTCTACCAATAACTTTACAAATATCTCTACCAATAACTTTACAAATAACTACCAATAATTTTACAAATAACTTTACAAATAACTACCAGTGACTTTACAAATAACTCTAGAAATAACTTTACAAATAACTACCAATAACTTTATAAATAACTCTACCAATAACTTTACAAATAACTACCAATAACTTTATAAATAACTCTACCAATAACCTTATAAATAACTACCAATAACTTTACAAATAATTTTACCAATAACTTTACAAATAACTACCAATGACTTTACAAATAATTACCAATAACTTTACAAATAACTCAATCAATGACTACAAATAACTACAAATAACTCAACCAATGACCTTAAAAATAACTCTATCAATAACTTTACAAATAACTCAACCAATGACTTTACAAATAATTACCAATAACTTAACAAATAACTCTACCAGTGACTTTACAAATAACTACCAATAACTATATAAATAACTCGACTAATAACTTTACAAATAATTCTACCAATAACTTTACAAATAACTCAACCAATGACTACAAATAACCACCAATAACTTTACAAATAACTCAATCAATGGCCTTAAAAATAACTTTACCAATAACTTTACAAATAACTCAACCAATAACTTTACAAATAACTGTACCAGTGACTTTACAAATAACTACCAATAACAATATAAATAACTCTACCA
Source organism: Osedax frankpressi (assembly GCA_964035775.1). Classification (NCBI taxonomy): domain Eukaryota; kingdom Metazoa; phylum Annelida; class Polychaeta; order Sabellida; family Siboglinidae; genus Osedax; species Osedax frankpressi. The sequence continues at coordinate 3,156,991 of OZ038312.1, read as the reverse complement.
ATAACTTTACAAATAACTTTAAAAGTAACTACCAATAACTATACAAATAACTCTACCAATGACTTTAGAAATAACTACCAATAACTTTACAAACAACTCTACCAATAACTTTACAGATAACTACCAATAAATTTACAAACAACTCTACCAATAACTTGCAGATTTCTTCTACAAACCTGATAAGAGTTCGTTACAATCATTATTGAGAATCGTGCAGATTTGCAAAGCTGAAGAGAGTCCTTTCGCGTTGCAGTAGTTATTGGCAGGCGATGGCATCACCGAGTGCCTGGAACGGTTCATGTCGCTGGAAAATGTTTTCAGGTACTTGGTGATCAACATGAGAACTTCGAATTCGTGGTATTCTGTTGCAATGAGGAACTATTGAGTTGCTTTTCTAGAAATGTTATGGGCACCTAACTCCGTAATGAGACTAATTAACTAATAATATAATTCTGAAATATCTGAATTCGTTCACCTATCCAAGTAAATTTACAAACTATATTGTTTTTTCATTTTTACGTTAGCATTACATCAATACATACGCAAAGAATATATTTCTAATACTAATTCCGATTGGTTTATATGCGTATTTTTATTCTAAGGTCCACGTGGCGATTAGGAGTGCAAAGATGTTAAAAAAATGAGTTATATTTCACAAATTTCGTTTTATATTAAAACAAACTCAATAATTGTAGACTCTTCCTATCTGTTGTCAGTAAATGTAACAAGTAACATATTCCCTGGAAATTGTGCTCACCAAATTCGGACCTGTTGCCAATTATAAAGTATTATTGAGTGATATTAACGAATACAGATCTAGTGTGTAAATCTCGGTAAACAAATTCAGTACATAATATTGATCTTACAAATAATAATATAATACCTATTATCTTATTATAAATTATTGATTGCAAAGGTAATTATAATGCAAATAACAATGTCATCGATGACATAACCATAAACTCTGCATTACGCAGACTAAGCCATCGACGACGTTTTCATTAGCGATTTCAGCGATCAGAGAGTTTGATTCGAATAACATATCAGATAGCAAACATACGAATACCTCCAAGAAATCATTATCTGCAACAGAAACAGAAATATTTCTTACGCTTCGTTCATTTATATTAAACATATTGATATTGTATTCGTTGTTTTATTAGGTTACGATGATAGTTTGATCGGTGTAATTACGATACGGAGTTGTCACATGGTTTTAAAAACGTTTATTTACTCACTTAAGGTTTGCTGCTTGGCGAAATTCGAGATAAATGCACGCAAAAACAATGCAATTTTAATAAAATGATCTATCATATCGGATTGGTAGACATCATGGAAGAAACATTGATGAAGTATTCTGGAGAATGATTTGAAATTAAAAAATCGTTTGGGAATATATTTAAAATTTACATCGTAAATATGTTATTTAAAAATACTGCTAATATAATATTTTATAACACGGATTATAACCTGACAAGTGATGTTTGCAATACATTATCCTTGGTCGTAAATAAATACTTTGTAAAAAATAAACTGTAAAATTATGAATAATAATAAAGTTAATTCTTTAGATAATTCATATTATCTATAAATATTTAGATGTTCAGTTTGTTAGTTACAAATGGACCTATACAATCATTCATATATCCTAAACAGTAACATGTTTTCGCAGACATATTTCGAAGAGACTATAGAAACCCCCAGGTTGCCAACAATTCCAAATAGTATCTCCTGCGAATTGAAAAGTAGTTAAATTTTAATTTCGAAGTGTTTTTAGAGTAAAAAAAGAAAAAACTTTCCATCTTATTATATAATCTAAGTTGTGCTACGAACATCTTTAGATATCTTTTTATATAATTAATATACATATACATGTCTATCAACTTAAAGTGTAATGACATTAATTGTAGATGGTTACTATTAATATTATTATCTTTTCATGAGTACCGATATTCTTTTACTCGGAATTACAGTAGTAGCAGACACGAGAATGTGAACTGCGTTCATTTCCTCCAAACACGTTATCATATCCTAGGAATATATTATACCAACTAAATTGTATTGGTGAAAAGTTATGTAATTAACACAGTTATGTAGAATTATGTTAAGCTACGGTGAATTTGCCAATATTTAATAAAATAATGCACTGCCGTAGTAATTATAAAATTATTCAATATTTTTTTTAATTTTGGGCCAGAGAATTTGTGATAAATCTGACCTTTGACCTATACATTTATTATGAATAGTATAACCTTATTAACAGATAAATCCCAAATACGAGAAAGTTTATTTTGGATTGCATCGCTAATCGGCTCATACAAATGCTCCTGTTCTTGAGTTGGAGTGAAATTTCCATTTTTACTTTCGGATTCTTTTTTCAGAAAATATGTATACATCTATTTTAAATTGGAATTCGAAAAAATAATTACGGAATGAAATTATATAATATAATTAATATATGATATATTCAATACTTTAATAATATATAATATAATAATATACTTTATATAATATAATAAATACTCTAAATAATATAATAAATACTTTATATAATATAATAAACACTCTATATAATATAATAAACACTCTATATAATATAATAAATACATTATATAATATAATAAATACTTTATATAATATAATAAATACTCTATATAATATAATAAATACTTTATATAATATAATAAATACTTTATATAATATAATAAATACTCTATATAATATAATAAACACTCTATATAATATAATAAATACATTATATAATATAATAAATACTTTATATAATATAATAAATACTCTATATAATATAATAAATACTTTATATAATATAATAAATACTTTATATAATATAATAAATACTCTATATAATATAATAAACACTCTATATAATATAATAAATACATTATATAATATAATACATTACATAATAAATACTTTATATAATATAATAAATACATTACATAATATAATAAACACTCTATATAATATAATAAATACTTTATATAATATAATAAATACTTTATATAATATAATAAATACTTTATATAATATAATAAATACATTATATAATATAATAAATACATTATATAATATAATAAATACTTTATATAATATAATAAATACATTATATAATATAATAAATACTTTATATAATATAATAAATACTTTATATAATATAATAAATACTTTATATATTATAATAAATACTTTATATAATATAATAAATACTTTATATAATATAATAAATACATTATATACTATAATAAATACTTTATATAATATAATAAATATATACTATAATAAATACATTATATACTATAATAAATACATTATATAATATAATAAATACATTATATAATATAATAAATACATTATATAATATAATAAATACATTATATAATATAATAAATACTTTATATAATATAATAAATACTTTATATACTATAATAAATACATTATATAATATATAAATAGTGAAAATTAATCTATACATAGAAATTCTCACAAAATCAATTGAAATATTAATAATTATTAGATCGATAATAAATATAAATGCGCACCTCGCCGAAACTTGCGTAACATTCCAATATTTCAATGGAATGAATGTAACTCTGATAGGTTTCAACTTCTTTTGAATCCATATCCGGAGCAATTGGATTACTGGTGCGGAAAGAATCGCTATCTAGTATTTTCTCCGGGTCCTCTATATTCAGTTCAGCCATCTTTTTTTGGGGAATTTTATCGCTGGAACTTTCTTGTTGATCTGCCATGGCGATTTACTGTAAATTTAAGATTAATATTATTGATTTGGCATAATGCAGCTAATAATGCTGGTGCAGGAATTTTAATAAACAATATCACTAAGTTTATGGAACTAAATATAGGCGAATTTTGAAAATATACAATTTTATTATAATAAATATTAATCCATTTGAAAAAATCTTAACAATAATTTAATGATTTAGATTCACAATTTAATATTTCGAAATGTTAAATAATAATGGAATAATTTGATATTTTCATTGTAAAGGTACTTTTACATTAGTGTCGTAAAATTCAAAAACCAGACATGAAAATTTATATTTTATTTTATTTGACAATTTTGATAATATACAAATAATACATGCAAAATGATTTAAATAAAGAAAATTAATTTATTCTACACACATAAAGAATAATGCACAATCTACAAATTGAATACATCGTCCATTGGACATTGCCCATTATATACTGTATCTAAAAATATAATTACAAACTGTAGATTATACTATCTATTTCAATTAACATATAGCGTAATAATGCCATGAGTTTGTATGTAAACTATTCATTATGTGAATTATAAAAATATATTGGTACACATTCAATATAGAATAATAGTAAACAACATGTACATTGTATTTAATTAAATGATATCAGCATATTTTTTATATTTGATGGTTTATAATTATAAACTATATCATTTAGTGTCTACTTAAAAGGGCATGGATGGGTTTGGAAACATATTATACACCATATAACCTATATTAATAATATGTTTGAAATAATTAACTAAATTATATATATTTCACAACATTATTTTATATTATCACTGAAATAGATTCGAGGTTATTTGGTCTATTTAATGGACACGCATTACTTCGTGAAGTAGGAAATCACCCTTCAAAACACAAAAAAAGTAAATAAAGTTGAATAATTGATTTGATCCCATGATTTATAGTTCAATGAATTGAAAATAAAGCATATTGTTCATGCTTGTATAAAAGAATACCTAATCTTATGTTATATTTAATATTCATACATTTGAGTATAAATTATAATTTACCAATCTAATATTGCTATCGAAATATTTAAATATATTTTGAATTCGATACTTATTAAGGTATTTTAAAGGACACGAGTGCACGATGCATATGAATTCATTTTAAAATATATACATTTATATGTTATTTAATTTGAAGAATATTGATTTTGACCTTATTTGATATTGACCTTTCCAATCTTTTAAATAAATAAATATTTATCATATATTTCCTTCTAAACATTTAATATCTTATATGCCAAGTACAAAATACTAACGAATATAATAATATAATGAAAACAAAAGATGAAAATTTTAAATGGACGATAATTAATTCATATACATCCGGAATAAACACTAATATTAAACTTGTTCTTGTCACATATTATAGGATTATAGGTATGGAAACATCTTCCATAGATTGTCAACATTATTCAACACCTTATGCAAGCATTTCAAATATGTCAAACTACTGCTACAGCTATTGCCCACAGATAATACTAAATCTATTAATATTTATACTTGTACTCCTGTAGCCATAGCAACTACTTACGATGTTGGCCGTTACACAAACTGTTATCGCCGCATCTACTTCTATAACTACTTCCTCCAATGGAAACATTACTTACCTCGATGAATACGAGTGCACGTGGAAGTTGAAATATAAACGTATTGATACACTCGTAATTCATTTGAGGAGGTCCTGGGAGAACGAATGTATCGCAGAGAATTTTACGAATCCGTACCGGTATTATATAACGCGAGTATCGCGTTCGAAAATGCATCGTCTGCGATACCGATAGGGGGCGTGACTAAAAGACAAAGTGGGCGTTACCGGCGGCGAAATGGGCGGCGCCGAGAATCGAATCGGCATCTCGAATTTCCGGCGCGCGCGGGTCTCATTCCACTCAGCGCCTCGTAACCAGTGGTTACTAACCACATCATAGCGGACTCGGACTACGTTTAACGCATCGCGTAAGATAACGGCGTCGCCTCGCCAGCGGAGAGTGTGTTCGCGTCCATAGCAACGACCGCAAACAGGCCGATAACCTCGTAACGGCTTTTACTATCTCGGCGAAAAGGGAACGTCGATAACGGTGGCGAGTTCGGCCTCGTCGCTGGTCAATCATGTCGAATGGAGAGGATAGTCACTCGGATACACAGAATCCACAGATCAAGGTATCCACGCCCCTTTACCTATTACGTCACCGCTTAATGATTTCAACAGACAGTTCTCACTCAGATACTCACTTGGAATAAAAAGAACGCCCTTACATATGACTTAACAACATGACATAACTTACTGGTATGACTTAACGGAATGACTTAATGACATAACTCAATAACATGATATAACTTAATAACATGACATAACTTAATGGTGTATCTAAATGACATTCCATATATTTACACGTCATTATGTTGTATACTCGTATGTGTAATGAACACCTCTCGGTGTGAAGTCACTGTGTGATGTAACTATATTATATAACCACGATACAACAATATATATTTATATATATACATATATATATATATATATATATATATATATATATATATATATATATGTATGTGTATGTGTGAGTATGTATGTGTGGGTATGTGTGTGTGAGTATGTGTGTGTGGGTGTGCGTGTGTGTGTGTGAGTATGTGTGTGTGGGTGGGGGTGTGTGGGTGTGCGTGTGTGTGTGAGTATGTGTGTGTGGGTGTGCGTGTGTGTGTGAGTATGTGTGTGTGCGTGTGTGAGTATGTGTGTGTGTGTGTGCGTGTGTATGTATGTACGCAAGGAAAGTTTACTAAAATCAAGTTATCCCACAGTTAAGATGTAAGTATACACATTCTACAATGGAAGTATACACATAATATTAAAGTATATTAAAAATATTCCAGCGAATTTGGACGTTTCCTCCATTGGTGGCAAAGGCATTATTCACTAGTGAAATACGAGCAATGCTACCTCGTATACATTCATCTGGTTCTGAAGCGAAGTATACCTTTATTATAGGTACAACTGGATACAGTATATATTATATCGTATCGGACCAATCAGCGAGCAGCAAATAATAACAATAACAATAACAACGACGACCTATCGATAGACTCACTAACGAGCTCGTCAATTAGTTTAAATTAGCACCGATCACATTGACTCGCATCTCATCTAGTAGTCGCCGAACACCGATGACCCCATTGGCTAGTAACCTCGACCTGTGGGTACTCTACAAGGCACCTAGGTTTCGAAATGCGGTAAACAGATTACCTATGTTAATATAATGTGATATAATTTAGTGATATAATTTAGTAGATGCGATCCAACATGGGAATGAAAGCAACATAATTATTGTAAATAGTTACGTAGTATAGTAAAGTGGTGTTCTAAACTGAATATCATAATTTCTCTCTCTCTCTCTCTCTCTCTCTCTCTCTCTCTCTCTCTCTCTCTCTCTCTCTCTCTCTCTCTCTCTCTCTCTCTCTCTCTCTCTCTCTATCTCTCTCTCTCTCTCTCTCTCTCTCTCTCTCTCTCTCTCTCTCTCTCTCTCTCTCTCTCTCTCTCTCTCTCTCTCTCTCTCTCTCTCTCTCTCTCTCTCTCTCTCTCTCTCTCTCTCTCTCTCTCTCTCTCTCTCTCTCTCTCTCTCTCTCTCTCTCTCTCTCTCTCTCTCTCTCTCTCTCTCCCAACCCATCCCAGTTTCTCACGTTTACGCCCTTTACTGTGAAAGCTGACCTTGTTGGCTATAATAAGTCACGCAATTGCTGCTCCAGTTGGTAGCCGTTATATAGCGTGTATGACCTTCAAGGTCATTGACTACCATTTCCACTTTAAGCAATCTAAATTTAAATTCGATCTTGTTTTTGTGGTTTCAAGGATTCGTATATTGGAATCACTCACTCACTCACTCATTCACTCACTCACTCATACGCTCACTCACTCACTCACTCACTCATTCACTCACCCAATCACTCACTCACTCACTCGCCCATTTACTCACTCACTCATTCACTCACTCACTCACTCACTCACTCACTCACTCACTCACTCACTCATTCACTCACTCACTCATACGCTCACTCACTCACTCATTCACTCACTCATTCACTCACTCACTCGCCCTCACTCATTCACTCACTCACTCACTCACTCACTCACTCACTCACTCATTCACTCACTCACTCATACGCTCACTCACTCACTCATTCACTCACTCATTCACTCACTCACTCATACGCTCACTCACTCACTCAATCACTCATTCACTAACCCAATCACTCACTCATTCACTCACTCATTCACTCACTCATACGCTCGCTCATTCACTAACTTAATCACTCACTCTCACTCACTTACTCATTCACTCACTCACTCACTCACTCACTCATACGCTCACTCACCCAATCACTCACTCACTCACTCACTCACTCACTCACTCACTCACTCACTCACTCACTCACTCACTCACTCACTCACTCACTCACTCACTCACTCACTCACTCACTCACTCACTCACTCACTCACTCACTCACTCACTCACTCACTCACTCACTCACTCACTCACTCACTCACTCACTCACTCACTCACTCACTCACTCACTCACTCACTCACTCACTCACTCACTCACTACCCATAACTGTTACCAATGAAAATAATACAAATACTTTTAAAAGCAAACTTCACAAATACTTACTTGGTCTAGACTGATATAACCTGACACACCCTTCTAATATTCCTACTGCTACTGAATTATCAAATTGATTTACACTGTACTTTTACCTAATACAATACCCATTACTCAAAAACCAATACTCAACTACTTTATTTTCTACAGCCTATATTACTTTCCACTTTTACTACTTACTTCTTACCAACCTCACTACCATACTTTACCTCCTTTACGCGTACATTTATATCTGACTTATTTTCTCTATATACTGTCCCCTATACAATTTTCCCATATGTATAATGTACATTGCACACTTCCCTCACATGCAATTCCCTCGCACGTGACTTCCTTACACGTATTACCACAATTATTACCTCGATTTTATTTATTTTGAAAAACGTATTTACTATATTAATTGTGTTATATTTCGTTAATAATACTTACACTCACCTTCGAACAATGTAAAAATTGGATTTTCGTGAATAAACATATACACACACTCACTCACTCACTCACTCACACACACAGACAACTATAACTACTTTAGGTATAATATTAGAATCTGACTTAACCTTCGACAAACATATTTCATTAATAACTAAGCAATGTAACTATAAAATATTTAAAATAAAACAAATTAAACACCTTCTCAACCAGACATCACTAAAAATACTCACATCTGCCTACATTCTATCTAAACTTGACTACTGCAACTCACTTTTAATTAATATACCTAAAATATAAGAAAAACGACTAAACAAAATTATTAACCACACTTGCAGACTTATTTACAAACTCCCTAAATGAACACACATCACATTATACAGAAAAAAACTTAAATTTCTAACCTTTAAACACAAATCCATATACAAAATTCTAACAATAATACATACAGCACTGAAAACTGATATCCCTAAATATATGAGCGACTCAATTAAACTAAAACTGAAAAGCAATCTAAGGTCATCCAATAAAAAACTGCTTAAACAAGACATAACAAACAATTTTCCACAACTTTGGAATAAACTACCCATAACTGTTACCAATGAAAATAATACAAATACTTTTAAAAGCAAACTTCACAAATACTTACTTGGTCTAGACTGATATAACCTGACACACCCTTATAATATTCCTACTGCTACTGAATTATCAAATTGATTTACACTGTACTTTTACCTAATTCAATACCCATTACTCAAAAACCAATACTCAACTACTTTATTTTCTACATCCTATATTACTTTCCACTTTTACTACTTACTTCTTACCAACCTCACTA
>OZ038312.1:3145762-3147051 GCA_964035775.1 Osedax frankpressi | reverse complement strand
CTCTATATCTCTCTCTCTCTCTCTCTCTCTCTCTCTCTCTCCTCCCTCTCCCTCTCCCTCCCTCCCTCTCCCTCTCCCTCTCCCTCCCTCCTCCCCCTCCCTCCCTCTCCCTCTCCCTCTCCCTCTCCCTCTCCTCTCTCTCTCTCTCTCTCTCTCTCTCTCTCTCTCTCTCTCTCTCTCTCTCTCTCTCTCTCTCTCTCTCTCTCTCTCTCTCTCTCTCTCTCTCTCTCTCTCTCTCTCTCTCTCTCTCTCTCTCTCTCTCTCTCTCTCTCTCTCTCTCTCTCTCTCTCTCCCCCTCCCTCTCTCCCTTTCTATCTCCCACCTCCCACCCTCCATCTCCTACACTATTACTTGCTCTCCCCATCTTTCCTCCTTCCTCCCTTTATATATATATGGTTCACACATTCTCTTTGTCACTCATGCGAAATTATTATCTATTTTGATAGGAAACCTACTACAAAATATATTACCTCTTTGTCACTCATGCGAAATTATTATCTATTTTGATAGGAAACCTACTACAAAATATATTACAATATATATATATTTAATAGCAACTCAATACCAGACCTTTAACCCCGCCTTACCTCCCAGGTAAAGACATGTCATTTTGCCGACCCCAGTGCGAACAGTCGTTCAAGATGCGAATATTCTGTGGAGAAACCCAACGCCACATAAACCAGTCGAACAACAACAACAACAACAACAACACCATCAACACCAATAGCAGCAGCAGTGGCAGCGGAAGTGGCAATGGAAATCATAACAACAATCTCGTCAATAACAACATGGTCGGAGTCGGAAAAAACGCCAAAGATCTCGGGTTGTCAATCAAAAGCGAAAAGGGGGCGGGGTCAGCCGATAAACTCCACCCATTCCCGATCGCAACCGGGGGAAGAGGAGGAGGTGTCGATCCGTCGTTAATTATAATTACTCCCGAGTTGTGGTCAAGGGGTACAACCGAGGACGCCAGCCCAGGAGGACGTAGATTGACCACGCAGACACTGCCCTCAAACCAGCAGCGGTACGACGCCCGCAAATCATCCAGGCACCCGTCTAGCCGACGTCACCTGGAGAGGAGACAACGCACCGCTCATCGCATGTCCTCGGCGGCTAGTACGACGATTTCGCCGGCTCAGCGACGCTTTAACACGGTGCCACGCCCACCGGCTCCTCCCCCCGCCGCCGCCGCCGCCGCCCAACGCACGCCACATCACCCGCCTCCGCCCCCGCAACAACCGCAGCAGCCGCCTCTGCATCAGCTTCCGCACATGTTCCACCCTCTGATG